>ML790546.1:185797-220743 GCA_009831015.1 Picea engelmannii
AAATGCTAACATTGGGGATTTCAATATGGGAGACATAATACTGGATCTAGGATTAGAAGTGAATGTATTACCAAAGAAGACATGGCAATGCATGGGAGAGCCAACATTAGGATACTCACTTATTCAATTGAAACGAGCAATCCAGCATAGATTCCTACCAATCGGTAAACTGATAGGAGTGATAGTAGATCTTGATGGAGTACGCACTAAAGCATACTTTGAAGTCATTGAAATAGTGGACGACACAACACCATATCCAACATTGCTTGGTCTGGATTGGGCGTTTGACAACCAGGCCATAATCAATTTGAAAACCATGGAAATGACATTTGAGTCTGGAGAATATAGGGTCATCGCACCATTAGACCCATCAGAAGCGGAGAGATTTGTAGAACCTACTTGCTTAGACTTAGAGGAAATCAACCAGTTGTACAGAACAACTGCACACGATGAGGATTACGTAAACCCAATTACAGATGGGGTACTCAGTTGGTAGAGCATTACTTCAAGTGAAACAAACTCAGACACCAGTTTAGAGAACTGGCAGTAGAGGCTACGCGAACTATCCACGCGAAGATGTGCAAGAATAGACCGTGCAGTAAGATGGGTAGGCACAAAAATCAGGGAACCACCCAATTTCCATGGACTAAACAATTTGGAACATTCTTGACATAGTATGAAGACACAGTGTTAGAGAACCGGAGACTGTTATTACTTGACTTAGCACTTAAGGCCACACCCGCAAGATGGTGGGGCGCACACAAGGAGACAATCATAGATTTGTACCAATGTAAGCGGTTACTGCACATAAGGTTCGACACAGAACCAAAAAACAACAAACAATAGAAGTATGAAGGACAAGGGACACCAACGGAACACTTGGAGAAGTGCAAAACGTTGTGGAAAATGACACCCCCAAAGGAATGACCTCATTACTTCATACAAACTCTAGAGGGCATACCAGCAAATTGGTATACAAACCAGGAATTGGGCAAGGGAACTGCGACCTAGACGACATTGCAACTGAATTTTTCAATCACTTTCTCATTTGAACATGAGAACCCCAACATAGATGTATCCCTTAAAAGAACCAGAGGAGTAATATTCATCAAAGAACCAAAAGTACAATTGATCACAAAAGAACAACATCGAAACAAACAGACAGTCAAGGACATGTTGGCATGTTACCATGTATAGGAGGAAGCATTGAATGAACATGATTCACGCGATATTCAAATCGAAGAAGTAGAAGGCAAAAGAGACGTGGAAGGCCCACCCATGTAATCTGAAGTCATTTCTGCGCCGATCAAGGTAAAGAAAGTTAACATTGGGACAACTGAGCAGCCCAAAATGGCCAGCATTGGAGATTACTGGGATGAGAAAACAGTAGAAAGAATCATAGAGTTGTTGCGTGAATACGGTGACCTCTTTCCCACAACATTCACAAAGATGAAGGGTATAGCCAGAGAGCTAGGAGAAATGAAGATACCACTCAGACCTGATGCGAGACCTATTAGACAACGACCCTACAGATTGAACCCAATATATAAATAGAAAGTCAAAGTTGAGATTGACAGGATGCTCGAAGCCAGCATCATAGAACCATTAGAGGAGTCAGAATGGATAAGTCCAATGGTACTACAAGAAAAGAAACAAGGAGGGATTAGGATATGCGTCGACTTGAGGAAGTTGAATGATGCATGCCTACACGACCCATTCCCTACACCATTCGCGAATGAAGTGTTGGAGAATGTGGGAGGACATGAAGCTTACTCATTCACTGATGGATTCTCAGGCTATCATTAGATTAAGATAGCACATGAGGATAAATACAAGACCACGTTTGTGACATAATGGGGGTATTATCAGTACACAATCATGTCATTTGGACTGAAGAATGCACCAACAATATTCTCCAGAGTGGTCATCGTAGCATTTAAATAATTCATCCATCAATTTCTTGAAGTATACCTGGATGATTGGATAGTCTATAGTTTATTGAAAAATCATGTGGAAGTGTTACGACTGATGTTAGAAAGATGTAGATAGTGTCAGATATCACTGAATATAAAGAAATTCATATTTGGAACACCATTTGGGATACTATTAGGTCATATAGTATGCAAACAAGGTTTATTAGTAGATCCGGCAAAGATCGCAATCATTGTTAACTTGGCAGCACCAAAAATAGTCCGTCAGCTAAGAACGACCTTAGGACACACATGATACTATATGAAATTCATCAAAAGATATGCACAGATCACTGCACCGATGGAAAAGTTGTTAAGGAAGAATACAAAGTTTCACTGGAACGACGAGTGTCAACACGGTCTGGATACCTTGAAAGAAAAGATGGTTACCGAGTCGATATTAGTATTTCCAAACTGGGAGAAGACATTCCATGTGCATGTAGATGCATCATCCATAACACTTGGAGCTATCTTGGCGCATCCAGGAGTGGGAGACTTGGATCACCCGATAGAATTTGCAAGCAAAAAGCTATTAGACTCATAACAGAATTGTAACACTACAGAAAGAGAAGGCCTAGCCATGGTTTATGCACTGCAGAATTTTAGGCATTACTTATTGGGAAAACACTTTAATATGATCACATATCACTCAACCTTGAAATACCTAGTCAAAAATCTAGTGTTGGGGGGGAGAATCTATTGATGGTTACTGCTATTTCAATAATTCGACTTGGAAGTAATAGTTAAACCAGGAAAATTGAACGTAGGACCTGCCCACCTATCAAGGGTCATGAATGGAGAAGAACCTATGAATTTAGAAGACAACTTTCTGGATGCACATCTATTCTCAGTATAGATTGATGATGAATACTTCGCAGAAATCATTCAGTACTTGAGTATAGGTACTGCGCCACAAGAATGTAGCACCGCACAGAAGAAAAACTCGGTAGGCTGCGTGGCCGACTATCAACTGATTGCAGGAAATTTATATAAGATGGGCGTAGATAGCATCTTGTGAAGATACATGTTAGAACACGAAAGACCAAGAGTCTTAGCAGAATCCCATGAGAGAATAGCAGGAGGGCATTATGTAGGTAAATCTACCGCGCAGAAGGTATTGCGTGCAGGACTATGGTGGCCAACGATTCACGGAGTTTTGAAGGAGTACTATCAAGGATGCGATGTCTTTCAAAGGGTAGGAAAACCCAACAGAAGGACGAGATTCCATTACAACCACAAGTAACATTATAGGCATTTGACAAGTGGGAAATAGACTTTGTGGGACCAATCAATCCAACTGCAAAAAGAACAGGGGATCGATACATTATCACCATGACAAAATATTTAACAAGATGGGCGAAAACTGCACCAGTAAAAGATTGCAGCGCAGAAACAACAACACACTTTTTGTTTGAACACGTAATCACCAGATTTGGGTGCCCAAGAGTTTTGATGAGTGACCAAGGCACGCACTTCATAAACAACACCATTTGCATGATGATTGAAGAGTTTGAAGTCCATCATCATAAAAGAACACCTTATCATCCACAGGCAAATGGCAAAGTGGAAGCCTTCAACAAAATTCTGGAGAACGCGCTGACAAAGATCTGTAACATCAACAGAGACAACTAGGACCTCAAAATACCAGCAGTATTATGGGCATACAGGACTACATGCAAAACGTTCATAGTGCACACACCATTTAAATTGGATTATGGCCAAGAAGCAGTGGTGCCATTAGAATTCTTAGTACAAAGATTGCGCGTAGCAGCCATCACACAAATGACAGAACGAGGCGTTGTACAGGAGAGACTGAACTAGTTACTAACCATGGTGGAAGACTGTATCTCAGCAGGATTCCACCAACAAGTTCAGAAGGCCAGAGACAAGGCTTGGCATGATAGACACTATTGGCCCTTGACCAGGTTATGAGGATCCTTGGTCATGTTTGACCTATTTTGGGACTTCGACAAGCTGTCGAAGGCAGAGCGCAAGTCGAAGTGGAGATCGCGGGATCTCAAGCCCTTGTTTAGGGCTTTTTGGGTTTTGGGCTTATGTAACGGGTATGGGGATGTCTTCCCATGGGTTTACCCATGTTTAGGCCCCTTTTGTAATGTATAAATATAAGTCTAGGTGATGTAAGAAAGGGAGAGAGACTTGGTACTTAGCCAAAGTGCTAAGTGCAAATTGTAAATGCTTTGTGCATGCTATGTTGAGAACTTGTAGAGCTAAGTGAAAGTGACTGTAAGAGATTGTGTAATGGATTTGTGCTGTAATCTAGCTCGGGGAAGGACGATCTAGCGAAGTGCATGCAGATCTCGTATCTTATACGGAGTAGGATCTTGTGGCTTTGTTCATGTAGAAGATTGACAAAAGATAAAAAAAGAGAAGAAGAGTTGGTGGATGTAGCCCCAGGCTAGGGGTGAACCATGTATATCCTTTGTTATGGTTGATTTGTGCATTATGGTTGTGTCATTGTTCATACGATTAATGCTCAGTGCACTGATGTATGCTTAGATGAATATGATATAATAAACTTAGTGCTGAATAATATGGATGAATGCTAGATCTAACCTATGTGAATGTGCTTAGTGCTTGAATATACTAGATATGGGTGAATACTGCACTGATCTCTTGTTAGGGTTTACCTGTGCTGTAAATTAAGGCTGAACACTAATGATCTATAATTGCTAAGTGCTCTGTTAAGGTGTTACAATCACAGATCGGTGTCCCAGCTAAGGTTGCAGACACTGGAGTCCTGCAACCACCGCTGCCTCTACCTCGGGTGAGACTTCATCTGCTTCACAGGTGTTGCCGAAAGGGCTGGTAGTTAGGGTTTTGTTGGTACGTTGAACCCTGGGTCTACCCCTGTGCCAATAAATGGTTCCGTTGTCGGGACTTGAAACTGTGATTGCTGGGAACTGAAGGAAAGAGAAAGCTTTGTGAGTAGATTAGTTGCCCTAGTGCGTAGTGTTAGCACTTTGTAAATCTGTTTGGTTGATAAACATACGACGAAGGTAACTTGTTCAACCAACTTTGAGACCCGAAACTAGCCTTTCAGATCTGGAGAGGGCTCTCTTAGAAATGGCGCGATCTCCGCGTAGGATATGACTTTGAAAACAATGGCTAGATTTAACACCTATGGTAAAAAGGTTTCTGGTTATATTGGCACAGAAAAGTAAAACTTGGGCTATGGGGTCAATCTGTGGAAGAGACAGAACAAATGAATCGGTGATTGGTTTCGAGAGGAGAAGGATAGGTGAGAATAACCTTCAGTGTAAATCGTAAAGTGTGGTGGGAGAAAAAAACCAGAAAGTAACTCAAAAGCGTTGCCATGGACGAATTTAGAGTTAACTTGAGAGGAAAACATTTTGTCTAAGTGGCACAAACAAGGGGTGATGTACAACAAATCCACAGGTTCGAAAATTCGTTTCGAAATAGACAATATGAGATATGAAATAAAAGGTAACAGGAACACATATGCAAAGAAAGAGACACAATACATCCGACTATCACAACTAGAATCTTTTCATCAAATCACAGGACCTTTGCATTAAATTTCGGTCAAAAACTCAGATTACATACAATAACAGTCATTTTCTCAAAATTGCCAACCAACCCTGTTTACATAAAAATGATCCCCATATATAGAAAGATAATGTAACCCTTGTCTGTTAGGTTCGATCTACTCTCTCCTGGAATCATGGATACGGTTTCTTTGAAAGAGAGCAATAACTTCAACGGATTTACTAAAAATAGGAAACTCGGCTTTTCCAAATCATAATCGTAATCGAGATATTATTTACAATCATTAATCATGGTCAAAATTTGACCCTATGGTTGTGATAAGTCATCATTTTCACTGTTGGACACTTTTTCACCCCTGCATAGCAAGTCTGTTACACAACATTAACCTACAACAAAAATGCAGCGAAATGCGCAACAAACTGGGAAAATAGGTGTTAAATATGACATCGCATCTCACTGATAAAAAAATATTTTTAGAAATTGAGAGAGGTTTTTGTAGTTAATCACGTTATAAAGAAAAACCTCTCTCAATTTCTTGAAGTTCATCTCCATATGACCGAAATACCTGTCACAAAAACATGTCTCAAACAGGAAATCATGAAAGATGAAAAATATGTCTCAAATATTCGTTCAAATCTCCCAATCCGTGACACATTTTAAAAATATGAGAGAGGTTTTTATTATTTATCTTGTCCTCCACAAAAACCTCTCGGGGATTTTCAAAATTCCTCTCAAGTTGGTCAAAATTTGATCTTGAAGTTGACCACTAAACCAGTAATTTGCATAGCGCAACCTGTAGCATGTGCGTAGGAAAATCCTCTGCGCGAAAGCATCCTATGCGCGACAACATCCCACTGTGCGACGAAATCCACTATGTGAAAGCATGCTATGCACGACAACATCCCATTGCGTGACGAAAACCACTGCGCAAAGCATCTTATGCGTGACAACATCCCATTGCGCGACGAAATCCACTGTGCGATGAAATCTAGTGCGCGACATAGTCCTTTGCGCGGTAAATCGCTCTGCGTAGCGCGTAGAAAATTTTGTAGCGCGTAGTTGTAAATGGAAGTGGAAATAATAAATTAAAACCTTCATTTTGAAACTGACCCTTGGAGATGCTAGATGATGCCAGGCATAAAAACAATATGGGTGCTAACATGCATGACTTTGCAAAATTGTTGACAAACCTCTAACCTTAGCCATGGAAATCATGGTGCTAACAGCTGGCTCCAATGGGGATGCTATCCTCCTTGTGAGGTAGAAAAGAACAATAGACTAGGTACCAATCCATTGGGCTTCTCCCAAACTCAACTTTCCAATTATAACTTGTAACCTTCATCCACTGAAAACCCAAAACTGTATATGCTCCAAACTGAAATCTGAAACTAAGCTGAAAATGAAAACTGTAGATTGCTAAAAGAAATGCTTGTAGTACCAAGCTTATTCACACTCCTACCTACCCTAACTACTGAAAATGATGCCAATCAAGTGAAATCAAAATGACAATGCAACCATGCAAGCACTTTATCCCCATTTTGCTTTCTTTGCACATGCTTGCTGCAAAGCCTGTTTACTGATAAGCCATTCAAAAATTTATCTATAAATTCAAATCTCAAAAAATAAAAAACATTGAGACTGTTTTCCGCCTCCAACAAAAATGCAAATGGATCCTTCAGAATGTGCATAAAACAACAATCATGTTTCACCCCTTCCACTGCATCCTTGTTTTCATGTAATTCAACCCGTTGATTACCACAAAAGGCTGGAAAATATGTTGAGACTGCTGGAAATAACAATCTTCTGAATAAGAAGACAGCGCTGGCTGAAATGAAACCCTGAGTGGAAATAAATCCATATCTAACACTGACGTTGATTGACCATCATATTTATTTCCAAGCTGGTAGTTGAGCACAGGCTGCAAATCTGAACTGAAATAACCTTCCATGTAATCAACAACACAGCCATTAAATGCATGGGAAGGTTGTTGTTCTTCCTCACTGATAACAATTTGCTCATGTAAAACAATGTCACTATGAATGTAGTCAGACTTCTCTACTTCTGATCCAGATGGATATCGGTGGCCACCCACCTTTTCCAACTATCTCAAAACAATTTTCTGGCAATTTTGGTAATTTACTATTTTTAGCAGTTTTCACTTTCGGAGCCATTTTGAGGCCCTAAACGATGTTTTTTGGGAAAACAGATTTGCAATATCGAAGTTCCTTCCATATTGCACCTAAAATGAATCTCCTCGATGATACCTTTTGTACAGGCTATCATACGCCTAAAACGGATATCATATGCAAAAGTTACGACCCCGGGAAGTTGATGTACTAACTTACCGAAACAGGGCCCACATGACTTTTGGTGTTTCATCTCCTAGGGTTAGGTTTTTGGATGTCTAGGGTTTTTGACATTCCTGCTTATTGTAAAAAGGCCTTCAAAGCCTCATTGTAATCATATTCTTGCGAATGAGCGCAACCGTCACATCTCTTTTCAGAGATATGCCGCCACCATTCCAGCAAGCTTGTTTCCGTTGCATTTTACAATTTTCATCTTATTTTGTTATTGAATAGAAAACCAGTTTTACTGTATCTCTGTTATTTTGTGTTAAGAACTTGTTAATAATCTGTATTCATTTCGTTCTGCTCATAAAATCCGGATCAACTTCCTTTGTTATCTCATGATTTACTTTCAACAATTCAAAGGTAGAAAAACATAATGGAAGACAATTTTCATTAGCAAGTCCACTGCTTCCTCCATATTCAACATCATGCCTGGAGGATTTCTGATTTGAAACATTATAAACATTTTTATTCAACAATTTGAAAGAAGCAAAACATAATGGCAATGCTCTTTCACTTGATTCAAAACCTCCTTCATTTTCTTCACTGCTGTCATATGCACATTTTTCAATTTCTTTAGATTTTTGAACACACTCATTTTCAGATTCATCCTCGACCAATGGATGTAATTTTGAACTGATAAAACCTTCGATATAACAAGCAACAAGGTCATTAAACATATGAGAAGATTGCTGCAATTTCTTGTCAATTGTTTCCCATGAATTAGTGTGATTTTGCATCAGCACACATTCCTCTGCCTCAGTGATGATCTTAAATTTTTCTTTCAACAATTTAAATGAAGCAAAGCATAAAGGTAAATAATCTACTTTAGCTGATTCAATACTTTCTTCATATTCTTATTTGTAACTGTGATATGTAGGTTGATTGCTCTCATTACACCGTTGAAAAGGAACATTTTCTGATAGAGAACGTGCAACTGGTTGTTCTAGGAAGTCAACATCATAACCATCATCATATTCATCATATATAGGCAAATCAACAACATATACAATCTCATCTAACAAGAAAAGGCTTGGGACATCAACCTGCTCTTCAACAAGTTGATTTGCAAATTCATTTTCTCGACTGTCTATAAATGAATACATAAAACAATCAGTTTCTTGCTCATGATAACAAAGATCAGGATGTAAATTAGCTTCTTGTTTATGCACAATCTCATGTTCTTCTGCTACACCATCGTTCTCTGTATTAGCAACACTAATTAAATTTTTTTTTTCAAACTTTGACATTTTTGAAGATTGTCTTCCAGTTCCTGAGCATTATTGAACATCTGTTGCAAAGACATAGACTTCCTCTCCATCAGAAGAAAATATAAGTCTGATTGAAAGATTGTTACATAATGGAGCATAGCAACAAATTCAAGAGGTTGGACTTCTTTAGGCAGTTTATAATAAAGACTAGCAAACCTCCTATTGAAATTTGAGATGGTTTCATCTTTTATTCTTCTCATGGAATAAAACTTTGAAAGGAGTATATTCCATGGCTTTCTCTCACCCCAAAATCTACAGAAAGATTCCCTCAATTCATCCCACGAGCTAATCGACCAAGGCTGCAAACATCTGAACCATGCTTTGACATCTTCTTGTAAGGACTGAGAAAAGGCCCTCATAGACACATCATCATGTTCAATTTCAAAAGGTCTATAAAATGCTCAAAGTCATGAATATGTTTTTTCAGTCGAATGTCCATCAAGCTCTCCATCAAACCTAGGAAGGTACTTATAATGTTTCATAGGAAAGTCATGAAGGATGGAAGACAATTTAAGAGGATTGTATCTTTCTTGAATCTTGGAGGGCGCAGGATTAGGAACAGAAGGTACAAGCTCAGCTTTGGTTTCATTAAGCTCACAAGAATGATCATGAACATTATATGGCTCAGAGGAAGGAGCTTGGTGAATATCAATTATACAAGAAGGAGGTATGCCTACAGTTTTCAATGAAGGATATACAAGGGTAGATCTCTGGTATTCATTTGAACGCGGTAAGTGAAGAAATATAATTTTGAAAAACTCAGGAAAGGACAAGAAGATATTGATAAAACAAAAAAGTACTTCTTGAACTAAATTTAAGCTCAAGTTCCTTATTTTTCCATACTGCACTTCCATATCTTTGTCCACAGGTCTCATTCTCCAGTGGAGTCTTTGAATCACATTTGAATCTTGATTGGAGTCACCATAAAAACTTTAGCTCTGGATTATTCTGCTAGTGGAATCACCCTCAACTGATTTTCTGATGTGTGGAGTCGCCAGAGAAGAAATACAGCCAATATGTGCCTAAGTGTCTGCTACTCTCAGACCTTAGAACTGAAATGATGCCGTTCTTCCCAAGGAAAGTTTCATTCAATTCCATCCCCGGAAACGATGCAAGAATGTTAGCACTCCATAAATCTATTTGGCTGATAAAAAAACGACGAAGGTAGCTTTTTCAACCAACTTTGAGACCCGAAACTAACCTTTCGGATTTGGAGAGGGCTCTCTCAGAAATGGCATGGTCTCCGCACAGGATATGACTTTGAAAACAATGGTTAGATTTAACACCTATGGTAAAAAGGTTTCTGGTTATATTGGCACAAAAAAGTAAAACTTGGGCTATGGGGTCGATATGAGGAAGAGACAGAACAAATGACTTGGTGACTGGATTCAAGAGGAGAAGGCTAGGCGAGCAACAACCTTCAGTGTAAATCGTAAAGTGTGTCGAGAGAAAAAACACAGAAAGTAACTCAAGAGCATCGTTGTGGACAAATTCAGAGTTAGCTTGAGAGGAAAATGTTTTGTCTAAGTGGCGCAAACAAGGGGCACTGTACAACGAATCCACAGGTTCAAAAATTCGTTCTGAAATAGACAGTATGAGATGTGAAATAAAAGGTAACATGAAACACATACGCAAAGAAAGAGACACAATACATCCAACTATCACAACTAGAATCTTTTCATCAATTCATAGGACCTTTGCATTAAATTTCGGTCAAAAACTCAGATTACATACAATAGCAGTCGGTTTCTCAAAATTGCCAACCAACCCTATTTACATAAAAATGATCCCCATATATAGAAAGCTAATGTAACCCTTGGCTGTTAGGTTCGAGCTACTCTCTCCTGGAATCATGGATCCGGTTTCTTTGAAAGAGAACAATAACTTCAATGGATTTACTAAAAATAGGAAACCCGACTTTTCCAAATCATAATCGTAACTGAGATATTCTTTACAATGATTGATCATGATCAAAATTTTACCCTATTTTTGTGATAAGTCATCATTTTCAATGTTGGACACTCTGTCACCCCTGCACAACAAGTCTGCTACGCAACAGTAACCTACAACAAAAAACACAGCGGAATGCGGAACAAACTGAGAAAATATGCATTAAATATGAAATCATATCTCACAGATAAAAACACATTTTTAGAAACCGAGCGAGGTTTTTGTAGTTAAGATTGTTTTAAAGAAAAACCTCTCTCGGTTTCTTCAAATTTATCTCCAGCTGACCGAAATACGTGTCGCAAAAACATGTCTCAAACAGGAAATCATGAAAGCTGAAAAATAGGGCTCAAAGATTCATTCAAATTTCTCAATCTGTGACACATTTTGAAAATATGACATAGGTTTTTATTATTTGGCTTATCCTCGACAAAAAACTCTCGGGGATTTTAAAAATTCCTCTCCAATTGGTCATAAATTGATCTTGAAGTTGACCACTAAACCAATAATTTGCGTAGCGCAACCTGTAGCATGTGCACAGTAAACTCCTCTGCGCGAAAGCATCCTATGCGCGACAACATCCCACTGCGCGAAAGCATCCTATGCGCGACAACATCCCACTGCGCGAAAGCATCCTATGCGCGATAACATCCCATTATGCGACGAAAACCATTGCGCGAAAGCATCCTATGCACGACAACATCCCACTGCGCGACGAAATCCATTGCGCGATAACATCCTATGCGCGATGAAATCCAGTGCGCGACAAAATCCTTTGCGTGGTAAAGCGCTCTGCGCAGCGCGTAGAAAATTTTGCAGTGCGCATTTGCAAATGGAAATGGAAATAATAAATGAAAATCTTTCGTTTGAAACTGACCCTTGGAGATGTTAGATGATGCCAGGCATAAAAACAATATGGGTGCTAACATGCATGACTTTGCAAAATTGTTGACAAACCTCTAACCTTAGCCATGAAAATCATGGTGCTAACACACAGTATTATACTTCACTTGTGAAGCTCTGTGCTAAGAAGAGAAGTTAGATCTGAAGAAAATAGGTAAGATGTTGAAGCTTTGTGCTCTGATAAAGGTAAGAACAGTGAAAAGTTTTGATTGAAAAGGTAAGATAAGTGGAAATTTTTGCTTCAAAAGTATGAATCTAGGTATGATAAATTTTGTCCTAGCCTGAAAATTAGGGCACAGTTAGAAGAAAGAAGATTTGATATGAGTAGATCTGATAGAAATGATGAAATATATGTTATTTCTATGCATAGAAAGAATGTTTGGACTAACAAATGGATGCAAGATCCTAGAATGAATTTTTTGCAGGTTAGCTACTATGATCCTAGTGCGCAGTACAGGAAAGGATGGGGATCATTTAAAAGAAAAAGAGGATTGATTATTTGTTACAACTGCAGAAGACCAGGACATCTTGCTAAGGAATGCCCTGATAGAAGACCTAGTTGTCATTGTTGTAAATCTATGGACCATGAATTTTTGTATTGCCCTAGAATGATTGCTAAGGTTGAAAGAATGAATATGAGACAAGAAATCCTTGAGGAAGATCAAACAACTAAGACCATGGCAGAACCCCAGAAATAATCAAAGAATGTATTGCTACAAATGAAAGAAACCCTGAATGATCACATAAATGTCAACTTATCAGAGATCTTCAAAGAAAAAGAGTGCATAGAAACAAGAATAGGAGACTTCGACATTGACTGTGTTATGGATGATGAAACACATGTGAATATCATGATAGAAAGAGCTTGGGAAATTTTAGGAAAGCCTGCTATGATTCCTTCATTAGGAGGAATAAGATTATTTAGAGGAAATTTGATAACCCTATGTGGAAGACTCACCCAGATATCTATGAGTGCTCATGGAACTTTGACATAGGAAGATTTTAAGGTTGTTAAATTTATTGAGAACAACGCCCCGTTTGCTATGTTACTAGGAAAAAGCTGGATTGAGAAGGATCAGGCCAGAAGAAAAGAAGAGAAAGTCTTAGAACAAAAGAAGCAAGAATTAAAATATTTCATGACTAGGACGATAACACACTTGATTGAAGAATAGGAGAACATATCGAAGTTGTTTAGAACCAGAAACTTGGATGTCAAAGTTGAAAGAACACAAGAACACTCACAGAAGAGTGAAGCACCTACCCCAGACAGAGAAGAAGTATTTCCCTTGAACCCTATGAAACAATCTCAACAACATGAAGTTACTATGCCAAAATGAGATAAGAATCAGATGGAAAGAGGAATATTGAGACGAAGATCATAGGGAAGAAGGCTAGAAAGCTCAGTAACAAGAGAACAAAGCTAGAAAAGTTGCAGAAGGTTCCAGAGGGGACTTCGCAAAAGGAAGGCTTGCAAAAATGGAACTTCGCCAGGATATCAGAACAACACAACATGGCACTTCGCTATGGCAGAGTGATATGACCATTTGAAGCATTATAATCGTTAGACCGATGCCCCAAACGGTTAGAAGAATAGTTATGACCAGAAAGATCATCATCAGACCGTTGGGACTGCGTTGCAATGGATAGAACCACATTGATGAAGGCCTCTCGTCCGTTGGAGAGATCCATTACATCATTGTCTACTTATTGCATTGACCGTTGCACTGAAAACACTTTTGCAAATTGTATCCAAGCCAACTCACTGCTACCGCGTTGTGTTTACTGAGATTTCACCATTCGATCTATTTCATTGATCATTCATCGACCTGAGTTATCTGATCGAGAGCGTGCATGTCGGACAAACTCAATGCCATAGAGAAGGCGGTTGAAGAATTTCTCATCGATCTAATGGCCAAAAAAGTAATGTCCGCAGGGATTCAAGCCTCGTCGAACAGAGGAGTACAAGCCTCCCCATCGACTGCTTGCGGATCCAGACCATCCTGAGCTACAGTTGAAAAAAGAACCAAGCATCGATATGACTTGGAAAATGTGAAGTTAATCCTGACTGTCCTACCCAACTACATCCCGCCTTTGGCTGGCGCTGTGAGTCGTGACAGTGTCCCGAGAGACTTCGAGTATACCCTAGTTACTGCGTACCTCCCGAAGGGGATACGTGCAGTTAGAACACAATTGGATAAGATCGCGACATTAAAATTCAGCGAATTCAACCTAGGGGACCACAAGAACCACAATATGCTCGCTCCTCATAGATACTTGACTAGGACAAAGGGGAAGAACTAGAAAATAATCCCCCAACCTTGGACTATGCACCTCGCGCAGTCCACCATCTTGAATGTGATGAAGATTCTACATTTCATAAGGCACCAGGAAGTTAACGTGTGTGTTAAGATCTTGCTATCGTGTTACCATGGCGGTTATCTATGTCTAGACAGATGCATCACAATTGATCCGACGTTGATCCATAGGATCACCAGATTGAGCATGCAGGGACTAGACCCACAAGACTTCTACCCAAGGAAGGCTACAAATTGCGCCCTGGCACAGAGAATTAAGGATACCTATGCAATGTAGAAAAGGGGACGCGAGGCTACAAGGTAGCCTCCATCTAGAATGGTGCAGTGTGCCTGGCTTGCCAGCTGATCGCAGGAAATCTAATAAGAAAGAACAGACCTACGTAGGTCACATGGTTCATTGTTGACCTCACCGAAAAATGTGTAGAAGGAATCCAAATGAATTGGGCGAAGTACTTAGTCAACCAGTTAGAATTGGATTGCCACGAAGCTCAGGATCATGGCTATGAGTTCTATTTCAGCTGGCTGCTAATCCTCATAGCATTTAATTCTTGGGAGATAATGGAAGGTGCAACCTTCCTGGACATTGAGCCATTCGAGCCACTTGTTGTGAAGTTCACCACGCTCTGGTACTGGAGAGATATGGGAAAATAATGACAGTTGAACGCGGTATTCCACACATACTATCTCCAATTAAAGAGGGCTCTTGGAGCCGTCCCTTGTATGAAGCCGAACACCCTGCATCGATTCAAACCCCTCATGAAGTTCCACACAGATCGACACTTTATTTATATCACTGCGCATGAAGACGAGCATAAAGAAGAGCTTCAATCATACTATAAGCTCACAGAGGAGGACCTCGAAGAGATAACCAAGGACTAGTCTGTAGAGCTCCTTATCCCTGCTGACCCCACATAAATGTCTAATCCTGAACTAATTGGCAGCTCAAAGGCCACTCATGAAGAGAATGATACACCTGGTCCTAGTAGAAGGAAGAAGACTGAAGAGGTACAAAACCTGAGCAGTGCATCAGATGAAAATGCTTCAGAATCACCTAGATGAGGAGATAATGATGAAGTAGATAAAGAAGAGACCAATGGAAAAGAATATCAATAGAAGCAAGGTGAAGTAAAACCACCTAAGGATCCTATTGATGAGTCTGATCCCTATAAGAAAAGAAAGGTTTCCCCCACGAAACCTACCTTACGGAAGAAATCCAAAGTCACCAAGACTAAGCTGTAGACTGTGCTCACGCTCGATGATTTCAATTTCATCATTGTAGTCGTATCAGATGTTTTGCATGATATTATGCAGAACACTGAAGCCAAGCAAGCAACCATGTATGAAAAAAATGAGACAGAACTAAGAGGGGTACAACACGCCCTTCAATCTAGCCACACAGTATCCATTGCGCCCCCACCATCAAAAGAACCAGAGTTGGGAGATGATCTCGCCCAACTCCACAGAATAGCTGATGCGACCGAAGCTCACCTTCGTCAAGCGCAAGAAGAGAAAGAGCAGGCCATGGTGGCCCTGAAGCAAGACGAACATGAAGTGGTAGAGCAATGTCGAGTTGCGCAACAAGAGAAGGATGACCTCCACACCAAGTTCAAAGAGGAGAGAGCACATGTCAAGCAAGAGAAAGAGTAGTTGCTCGTAGAATATCTCGGAGTCAAAGAAGCAGTCAGCATATCACTTCGCTCTATGACAGGCTTAGAGAAAAAGGCGGAAGAACCAGTGGAGAATCAATTAGCACAGCTTGCGGAAGCTATCCAACAACTTCAACAAAGAATCACAGACCTAGAGCTACAAACAGTGCCAAGTACCTTGCAGGATGTGTGAGACCAAAGAGAAGCCACTGCCCGGAGCGCAGTTGAGAGGATTAGAGCACTCGCTCTGGAATGTAAACAGCTTAGTAGTAGAAGTGCACAAAGCTACGAGCGACTTACTAAAGACCCTGAACTAAAGGCACTCGAGTCACAACTCCAGGAGGCAAAGCAACAAGCAGTGACAATACAGGCGCAGTTGAATCTCTTGTCAGCAGTTGAAAGGATGTAGCGATCCCAGGAATAGTGCACTACTCAACAACAGGTCCACACCATATAGAGAAAAGTCATGGAAGTGATTCAGAGGCTCCACCCAATCCAGGACGAAGCGTGCTCACTATTTGAGGATATTGAAGGCCGAGGAGTAGAGCTGGAACAAGTAGTCACTACAGTTGAACAACACTTAGAGGGACCTGTCAACGAAGTAGTTATCCAGGAGTTCATCGACGAGGAGGCCTTGGCACAGCAACAGGTCAAAGCAGCTTGAGCCAAGCTTGAGGTGTTTGACACAGATCTACCCAGACCAGAGTGAATCGGGACGAGTCACAAGTGAGTGTTAGGGGCATGTTGTCCCTTGTCCAGGTTTTGAGGATCCTTGGTCATGTTTGACCTATTTTGGGACTTCAACAGGCTGTTGAAGGCAAAGCGCAAGTCGAAGCAGAGATCGCGGGATCTCGACCCCTTGTTTAGGGATTTTTGGGTTTTGGGATTATGTAACGGGTATGGGGATGTCGACCCATGGGTTTACCCATGTTTAGGACCTTTTTGTAATGTATAAATAGAAGTCTAGGAGATGTAAGAAAGGGAGAGAGGCTTGGTACCTAGCCAAAGTGATAAGTGCAAATTGTAAATGCTTTGTGCATGCTATGTTCAGAACTTGTAGAGCTAAGTGCAAGTGACTATGTAAAGGCTTTGTGTTGTAATCTAGCTCGGGGAAGGAGTATCTAGCGAAGTGCATGCATATCTCCTGTGCTATGTGGAGTAGGATCTTGTGGCTCTGTGCATGTAGAAGATTGACAGAAGACAATAAAAGAGAAGAAGAGTTGGCGGACATAGCCTTAGGATGGGGTTGAACCATGTATATCATGTGTTATGGTTGCTTTGTGCATTATGGTTGTGTCATTGTTCATATGATTAATTCTTAGTGCACTGATGTATGCTTAGATGAATCTGATATGATAATCTTAGTGCTGAATAATATGGATGAATGGTATATCTAACCTATGTGAATGTGCTTAGTGCTTGAATATACTAGATCTGGGTGAATACTACGTTGATCTATTGTTAGGGTTTACCTGTGTTGTAAATTAAGGCTGACTACTAATTATCTATAACTTCTAAGTGCTCTGTTAAGGTGTTACAATCACAGATCGATGTCCTAGCTAAGGTTGCAGACACTGGAGTCCTGCAACCACCCCTGCCTCTACCTCGGGTGAGACTTCATCTGCTTCGTAGGTGTTACCGAAAGGGCTGGTAGTTAGGGTTTTGTTGGTGTGTTGTTGAAGTGTTGAACCCTGGGTCTGCCCCTGTGCCAACAGACACATCAAGAAGAAAATGTTCAAGGAAGGAGATCTAGTATTGATGTATGACAACAAATCGCTTTAGCACCCAGGGAAGCTTAGAAGGATTAGGTGGCTTGGGACGAACCACATGTCAGTGTTCAGGGCCTGTTGGCAGTAGGCCAAAGTGGAAAGAAGGATGATCATGGAGAAATAAAGCGTGCAGAAACTGAAACAACAACTAGAAGGAAACACAACATGCGTGCATGCAAGAAAGTGTGCACAAGGAAAGTGACAACTGGATGGAGGAACAACACACGCACATGGGAGGAAGAACTAACATCGGTAGGGTTAGTGTTTTGGTAATGAATTGTAATGGATGAAGAGCCAAAGATGTATAAATACTGATACTGAGGTATTTTGGACGAGTTCAGAGTTCTGTATTTTTTAGGGATTTTGTAGTTGTTTCAATTTAGTTAGTAGTTGGATTTTCATTATCGGAGATATGTATGAGTTGATGCAATATGTAATGTTTTGGTATGAACTATTTTGTAAGTTGTAGAGCTAGAGGAGAGGAGAGAAGGTAGATCTCGAGGATTAGATCACAGGTTGAGGAGCCTAGTGTGGTCTAGTTCGCCTCATATAGATCTTACCCATCTGAGGAGAATTGTAAGTGCACGACGCTGTAGATGCAAAAATACCATAATAAAAGAGCCAAGAGCCAAAACTTTGTGGACGTAGCCCAGGAGGGGGTGAACTACGGTAATATCTGTGTAATGTGATGAATGCATGCATATCTTTATCCTCTTTTCAGTAGTTAAATATTGTGCTTAATGAATGAATGGGTTATTATATTGCTATGAAATATGGTTGCGTTATTAAGGAACTAAGTTGTTGAAGGTAATGCACAGTCGCGAATAACAGCAGGTTACAATCACAAGTTATAGTAAATGGATCTGAATACAGATCTCATATCTCATACTCAATCCTGGGCTGTAAACACCCGAGTCTTATATCCACCCATTAAAGTTATCTCGGGTGAGACTGTGCGACACATTCTATGTGTTGTGTTGCCTTCTGGTTTACCAGGAGGGTCGATAGTTTTAGAGGCTTTACTGGAAACCTGAAAGACATGAACCCTGGGTTAATAAGAAGCTCAGAGTAGAATAGAGGAGAGTAACGAACAAAAACTCAGGGCTCCATACACTCCAACGCATACTAAAAATAACTCTGAAGATCCATATGGGGAGTTGCACTCCCTGCCATGCGTGTGATGGTATAGAGGATGGTCCATAAAGGGAAGTCTTGGACATCTCTTATAGCGACTTTGCCACTATGCTTATGAATACTTGGCATGCAATGTGCACTGATATAGTGGTTCATAGGGTCACCGCCACCCCTGATACCTGTAAGCGTTACTCGGGACCCACGACGAGATAGCCCAGTCAAGAAGTAGATATCCTCGATATCTATCATAAGAATGTGAGCAACCACATGAAACATCTTCTTGTTCACATCCCACATGTGAACTAGGTACTCGAGTAATCTCAACTGGTCCCTCATACCCTGTATTTTAAAGAATTTCAACAGTCCACACTACCAAAGGGCCATTACCATTCCCCGGTTATTCCCGGTAACGTAGTATTCCTCCTCGTGCTCTCTCTCATGCCATTCCAACATCTTTACTGTGGAAATCCTGCAATGGAACATTAAAGAGATATTAGCATCTTTATCTTCTTCCCTGGAGACATTTTATTGGCAAATACATCTTAAAAAACTTTTTGAACTGCGCACGTCGCAGGCCTGGGCATTCGTACAGTGCAGAGTCATCACATGCTGGCTATAAGGCCACCTGCAATGATCTTAGAACATCACAGGGCCTGATATAGGGCACCTACGACGACCTTCGTGCATAGGTACCCTCTGTTATCACCATAATATTTTCTGGATGGTATCCAAGCTTAAAAAGCTTAGTGAAGGGTTATATTGCCACAAATATATGATAGATTAGAGGGCCTCGCTATATCTGGCGACATAAAGACAAAATAACGGATATGTAAAGAGAAAGACTCGACGGACCATCGATCCAGAAAGCGTCCCGGATGAACGGTTGAAGCGCGTATCAGAGATTTAACTAACGCGAAGGTTAAGCGATCGAGGGCAGGCCGAGGAAAACTGTCGCGGTTTCATTACGGGACGCGTGGCACCCATAGAGGTACATCGAGGGAAAAAGAAGTTGACTAATACCACTTCCTCCAACCCCCCGATGCCAAAGCCACCAGGCAAATGTGGACTGTAGATCTTGAAGTAGCCTGGGTCAATGGCTAAAGTTTATATCAACGATTGAAACAACACGAAGATTAATCGATAGAGGGCGGGCCGGGGAAAACTACCGTGGTTTAAATCATGGACGTGTGGCGCCCTCAGAGGCATGTCGGGGTGAAAAGTGGTTCACTTGAAGCCATTTTCTCCAACCCCCGATGCCAATAGATACCTATAAAAGGAAGAACCCCCCGACATTATTCTATGATAATTCGAAGCCTTCAAATGTTCAAAAACTTGGCGCAAAGATTCCAGTCGAATTTCAAAGCTCATAACCAAACTAGACTCACGTTTTTTGCCGCTTGACAGGTATTCTTCACCATGGCTTCCAATCCTGTCGTTTTATCTGTGAATGAACAAGAGATCTCCTCCAGGGAGGAATCCCTAATTGAAAAAGATTTTGACGTTTTCGACACAGAGATAATAGTCTCACCCATTTCCGTGTCTAGATCAAATTTGTTGGACAATGTTGGAATGCGCATACCTTTCCTCGAAGTGGCTCAAGCCTCCATCATCCCTTACATCGTAGAAACAGTCTTTCCATTCCCCGAATTTGTAAGATGGTGTGTAGAGCGGTATTCTCAGGGAGAAAGAGTCATTTTAAATAAATTAGGATCTAAAGTTCTGTGTAAAGTAGACAGTCCATCACTCTGACATGCTCTTAGTGAACCAAATGCCTCCCCCATAGTGTCAGAGCCCTTCGAGGAACAAAGAATGATCACAATTTATAAAGAGTGTTCGCCCGAAGTTAAAACCTTATTTCTGCAGACCATAGTCAAGCCTGAACATCATTCAGAGAGTCTGTCGTTACCTACCAGTGTAAGCGTCATGATTGTCAAAGTCCATTGGGCTTGTTCCCTGCTAAGTCAAATTTTAGGGTTAGACAATGACAAGTTTGTGGTAGAAGTCATGTTAGGTTTCCCGTTGGTTTGTTTTCTGTCTAGTCAATCAGTCTGTGTCAGATTTGACGAATTTATTGCAGAGAATATACATCAATAGCTGGTCAACTTCAGCTTGTTGAGACACTTCAGATACTACACTCACATACTGAGGATGCTTCTGGAATCCAACAAAACTGAATTTCCTGAGACATATTTTATTTCAATCGAGTGCAAAAGGATCACCATGCTCATATTCGCCAACAAGATTATTTCCAGGGTATACAATCTCATTTTTGGTTCAGATCTACCGAGAGTTCTGGAAGAGATGAAAATCTCATTACAGCCAAATCCAGAGAGCATGGTAGGATATTGGGTGTTGTTCACACAATCTACTGTGATTTGGGTATATGGATACCAGGAAGGACCTTATGTTTTACCAGTTTTTCTAACGCCTAGGATCTTCGCTTTGGAATTCATAAGAAAAAGAATTATCTCAGAGACTGAACATTTTTTGAAAGCACACAAGGCTTCTAATGTGAAATTTCCTTTCATGGTAGGTCCCTTCATGGTGAAGAGTAAGTCTTGTTTGCCCCAGATTAAATCCAATCTCAGTGAATTTGGTTTCACACAGTTGCAAGGGAGAAGATATGATCCCCAACAAATCATATCAAAGAGAAGATTGGCCAGTAGACAAGGTCCCTATGAACATGAACATGTCGAAGGATTCGATGAGTTGACCAATCTAGAGACCTGTGCGGAATTGGAGGTCACCATACAACAAGATCAAACAAAACAAACATAACCATCTCCTCASCCGAGCCCAACATGGAAAACTTCCCCTAAGTTGGTTATCAAAGCTCCTAAAATGAKCGTTTACAATAAGAGGAGCAGTTCAAAAGCACTAGATACCAGTAGCCAKCAAGACACCCTCAAAAGGATGAAATCACATCATCATCTCAAGTAGTTGACCTGGAAGAAGAAGAGCTCAAAGGGAAAACATGCATGGAAATGGTAGTTGACCTGGAAGAAGAAGAGCTCAAAGGGAAAACATGCATGGAAATGGTAGAGGCTACAACCAAGAATGAAGGAACCAGTACAAAAAGTAGGCCACAAAACGAAAGCAACACAAAGGTCTTCAACAACAGGAAATACATATTTGGCCAGACACCTGGGGCAGTGTATCAATCAAAGGGAGATTTAATGAATCAGTATGCTATGAAAGGAAGTATGGAAAACAATGAAATAAGAGATCTTTTACCTGAAGTAGAAAATACTTCTCAGCATAAGGCTTCCTTACTCTCAGTCAGGGATGTGGAGAAAAAGACATTTAACATTGCAGTGGTTGATGATGATAAGGTCTCCGAGATCAAAATGCACTATGAAAACATTGATGCCCCTGACAAAGTAAAATTTCATAGGAATGCCAATGACATGTTTTATTTTGATTATATGAGCTTGGCACTAAAAGTTGCAAGGTTAACAACATACACATAAAAACTAGATGGACAACTGATATAGGAAAAAGTGTCCAGGAAAGCCTGGATGACACAGGTGAAAAAAATAGAGTCTGAAGGTCCCCAGGGGTTGAAATCTTCTTTGGATGAAAAGGACAAGATGATCCAAAGTCTAAAGAAATGGCTAAATATGTCACCTACAAATCATCCACATACAACATAATTGACTGCAATGGAATAAGAGAAATAAATATTCTTACAAGAGGCACTCAATTACAAGGCTAAACTGCTGCAATTGGAGAAAGAGAAAGAGCATTGGTCACTAGAGTAGGAAGCAACATTAGACATGGCAGTCATTATACCTGTAAATATAGAGGCTGGATCAAGCACTGAGGGGTTAGTCCAAGCTATGTCCCAGGTAAGCTTAAAAACATGTGAGATCAATAATCTCAAAGAGAACATGGAAAAGCTGAAGCAGGGGATGAAAGTGAAGGATGAAAAGATAGCTCAACTCCACAGAGAAAATCAAGATTTGCAGGAGAGAGTGAACACGCTAAAAACCAGGTTAAAGGGAAAGACATTATTGCAGGGAGATAAACATGTAATTTGGGATGCTAGTGCTGTGGAGGTTGCTAAATTCAGGGTTTATCTTAATTTTATCGACGACAAAGATAACATGGTTGTTACAACTCGGAACAAATGCGCTGTTGTAAATGAAATATTAGCAAAGAAGCCCTCAGAGTGGGCCCAAAATGCTATTGATTTACTGAATGTTGTACCAACTGCTAAAATTAAAATTATTGGTGTGAAAGATAGGACCGCATTGATCATTTCAGCCAGGAGGATCATTGCTAAGCACAACTTACTCAGATCAATTTGGAACAAAGCTGTGCAAATGGAATACAACATACAGGAGTTTAAAGACGCTTTTGAATATTTGTTCGTTAAAGGCCTTCCATCATTTTGGGATGGCAAAGGTTCGTTATACAATCAAGAAGACTATCACTCTCTCCTCATGCAATGCAGAATGGACCATTCTAAGTTCGAGGATATGGAAGAAAGTCTGAAAGGTCCGAGTCTGGTAGAGTATTTGGCTACAGATTTTGAAAGTTTAAAACAGTGAAGGTTAGCATGCCAGCTATGTCCTATGCTACATGCATTGACTTAGAAATTATGACTAAAGAGATGATGGATTACGGAATCCCCTCTGATCCACAATGGAAAGAAATCATGTGTTTGGGTAAGACAAAGTGCAATGTCCCCGGAACCAACAAATAATCTCTAGGTGTCACCATTTTTGTAGATCCAGCGGGAGCTCAGAGTGAGATAGATGATGCAGGAGAAGTCAGACAGTCAGAGAAATTGTTCATGATTTTGAAACGTTTTCTTTTTGCTAATTATTGTAAATCGTTTTGTATACCGAAACTATTATAGAAGCTGAAATGTTTCAATTTCAATTGTTTTTTTATCAAATTGTATAAGTACTAAGAGACTTGAATTGATTAATGTTGGCAGAAGTGCAGAGCAGCTTTTTGGTTGTATCAAACTCTATTTGTAAATTTTTTGAATATGAATTGAATATAAATGCAGAAGATTTTGAAGTCTCTATGAAAATATTCTAACAGGTGGTGATATGAGCTTTGTTTCCCTTCATCGTATGTATTTCTTGTAACCTGTCATTTCATTTACATTTTCTTCTATTTAAATTGGAGAGTTTAAAGGCCCATAAGTCATCTTGTGATTCTCTTGGCTTAAGTAATTTAAACTATGTGATTTTCTTCTTAACTTATTCAGGATTCATTTCAGTAATGCTCTGGTGCAGTTATTTGTTCTCTTTATCTTCCTACACCCCTTTTAAATTTAAGAATAACTCAGATTCATCGCCTTATTTAGCCTTTTTCCTCTAGAGAGTTCTATCAGTCGATGCATTGTTTTTGTTCACTTTCAGAATTTTGACTCCATAGCCCATAGTGTTCCTCCCCTTCTTTACCAACAACTTTATTAAAAATCCCCAAAACAAACCAAATCTAGCCATCGATTGCCATAGATATATCAAGTGACACAAGAGAGCCCTATCTGAGTTGAGAAGGTTAATGCCTCATCTCTAAAGTTGGTTGAAACAGTTACCTCTGTCATTTGTCTATTCAATTAGACAAAATTTACAGAGTGTTAACATTCTAGAGCCGTTGCTGGGGACAAAATTGAAAAAATCTTCCCTGGGAAAATGACTTAAATCTTCTGTTTGATCCCTGAGTGTGACAGTGGATCAAATACCTTATTGGCTGAGATTATTTTTACCCCGGCGACTCTGTTATTCAGTGACCAGTTTCACCACACCTTGTGAGATAAAAGTCTTGGCTCCTAAGAAAGTTCACACCAGGAGAAATCCAAACCCAGAAGCTGCAATCCCTGTGTCTGACCCTGAAAAGCTTGTACGCAGAAGAAAAGAAAGGCTTGTAACCATAATATTGTGTCCAGACTGATATCTGTCCTTTCCTAGAGATAGAGCGACTAGCATCGAAGACCTTGAGTTTGACGTGAAATTTGAACAATCCTTATTCAGAACTAAGTCTGAATCTTGTCTAGGCGAGACTATCTTTGACGAGAAGAGATTTCAAGATCTAGTTTTAGCTGCATCTGTTAAGCCTGTAGGGACCCCTGCTCAGAACCAACATCCACTCCGACCCCTCATAACAGCTATGGCAACCAGATTTGCGCCCCTCATATTGCCTGCTCATCTACATGACCTGCCTCAATATTACAATCTAAGGATTAAACTATATGATGCCGAAGGTAACATATCATCTCAAAAACATTTAGACTGGTTTAATGCTTTTGTAGACTTGAAAGAAGTAGACTACAAAGATGTGAAGATGTGATTGTTTACACAAAGCCTTTCCGGACACGCGAGGAAGTGGTTCAGAGCCCTTCCGATGGGGAGTATTCTAAATTTTGAAGCCTTTGAGACAAGCTTCCTTGCAAAGTGGGGGGACAAGAAAAATCCCTTTCAGTTTTTGACCCAGTATAACAATATGAAGAGATCACCCGATGAGACAGTACAAGAGTTTTTAGCTAGATTCATGAAGGTGTATAATTCCATTCATGATGAAGTAAACCCCCCCCCAAAGGCTGCTCAACTCAAATATGTTGATTCTTTCGAAAGTGACTTTGCTTTATTATTAAGAGAACAAAGGTCCACCACTTTGGACAATATGACGACTGATGCTATAGAAGTAGAAGTGAACCTAATGGCTTCAGGGAAGATAAAAACTAATGCTGGTAGAGACACAAACATAGCTCAAGCCAAAGCACAACCTTCAACATCTCAAACATCAGAGGACATATTCAAAGCAATGATGAGAAACATGGAGCAGATGATGGAAATAATGGCTCTAGTCAATAGGCCCAACCCCAGAGACCAGGCAGATGGTCTACCCAGAAATCCGAGAAGACCGGCTACTCCACATATTAGGCAAAGAAATCAAGCAAATCAAGCAGATCCAACAAATTTGGGAAACCAGACGAATCAGGGAAACCAGGTAAATCAGGGAAACCAAGGGAATCAAGGGGAACAAAACATCATGCCTCCTTTACAAAATAATTATGTAAATGAAGGTTATGATGGATATTTCGAAGATAACATTAACTATTGTGATGATAAAGAAACATAGATATTTTTTACCAAAGAAGAACATGACCAGTTCGTGGACGCAAGTGAAATATTTTTGCAAGATGATGAGGAAAGGGTATCAGTGGAAAAGGAATATTATGAGACCGGACTACAAAACAACATCATGCAATTCCAAAGGAAATATAACCTCCGGAATAAAAAATTACCCCCAAACCCTCCCAAAGGTAATCCCCCAAAGGGGGATCTCTCCAAATAAGCTCAGAACAATGTACCTTCTTCTAGTCAGACCAAGAAAGATTCTACCGCAAAAGATTCAAGTGCGAAGGACTCCACTGTGAAAGATGATGTTGCAAAAGATACCGTGGAAAAGGGGAAGCAGAAAGAAGAACCTCAGAAAAAAAATATTGACCAGAAGAGAAATGGTCACCAAAGAGGTAGAAAGGACCTCATCATCTTTTGATTTAGAGATTGAAATGGCTAAGATAAAAATTTCGGTATCGTTTAATGAATTGATCAGGAACAACGAATATAGAAATCAGATCATCAAGATGCTTAAAATGGGACAGACCTATGATACCCTAAACATACAAGATGATCACCCAACTATCCTATTTGGCCCAAGAGTGGAAGAGGGCGGTGAAAACAAAGAAGTCCCTCCCATTTATGTCAGTTTGAAAATCCATGACATGATTCTACACAACGTTATGCTGGATTCTGGAGCATCACACAACTTGATGCCAAAGGTAGTCATGGACCAATTAGGTCTCAAGGTCACAAGACCTTACAAAGATCTGTTCTCCTTCGATACAAGAAAGGTAAAATGCCTTGTCATGATCAAAGACATGGTCGTCTCTTTGGCACAAATTCCAGCAAAGAACATGGTGATGGACGTAGTGGTTGCTGATATCCCTCCAAAATTTGGTATGTTGTCTAGATCATGGGCTGCAAAATTAAAGGGAACCCTCCAGATGGACATGTCTTATGCTACTATTCCCGTCTTTGGTCAGGACAAAATATTGTACATGGAGGTTTTTCTTAAATATATGGTCAACAATAAATCAAAGCCTAGCAATCATCCTATATATTCAGTGGAGATTGAATTAGAATCTTCCATATTCTTCAATGACCTGTGCTTCGAAGAAGAAGAAACATAAGTCGTTTTAGCTGACAAGGATGAGCTTAAGGGGCGAATGGAAGAACTTTAGAGCCACAAGATAATGCAAACGACCAGTTGTGCAAGATGAATTTCGATGGAGCTGCCTGTAGAGAAGGAGCTGGAGCTAGCGTATGGATCAACCATCCCAAAGGAGATGTGAAATTGTGTTCCTACAAACTTGTTTTTGAATGCACTAATAACATGACCAAATATGAAGTGTTGATATTGGGATTGAAAGTTTTAGAAGAACTAGGTGCCAAAAGAATTGTTGTGCATGGAGATTCTGAGTTAATTATAAATCAAATCAAGGGAATCTACCAAGAAAAACAACCCAGATTGAGGGCTTATAGGAATATGGTGCTGGAACTACTCAAGAAATTTGAAGAATGCAATTTATCGGCCATCCCAATAGAGCAGAATCATATTGTTGACGCTCTGGCCACTTCCCCAATAGTTTTTAGAGTCCCTATCTTCCCTGAGAAAATCTACAAGGTAGAAGTAAAGTACAGGCCAACAGTACCAAACAATATGAAGCACTGACAGGTTTTCAAAAATGACAAGCATATAGAAAGCTTCCTAAAAAAGGAGAACAAGTTCGAGAATTTGAACATAGACGATGAATATTGCGATGATGAGGTAGATGCAGACGCTTTCATGAAATAAGGATATTTCGACAATCAGATCGTTGGTAGAGATATCGTGCAGTTGAAGAGTAATATCATCCCCAAGGGTTTGGTGCCATTAGAGAAACTCTTCGATAACAATGACGTAGCCAGAAGCCTAAAGATCATAGCAAATGAAGGGGATGTAGAAGATTGCAACATCAGAACTCCAGAAGACCCAAAGATCGTGAAACTGTCTAGGAAGCTCAACCCTAAAATCATAGAGAGTTATGTCAAATTAATGAAAGAATTCCTTGATGTTTTTTCTTGGAGCTACGATGATCTAAAAGTCTATGATACCAATATAATCTAGCATGTTATCCCAATTAAAGAAGACCACACGCCATTCAAACAAAAATTAAGAAGAATAAATCCTTTGTTGTTACCATTGATAGAGAAAGAAGTGAAAAAATTGTTTGAAGCAAAGATCATAGTGTCCCTGAGGTTCTCCAAATGTGTAGCCAATCTAGTACCAATTAGAAAAAAGAGTGGAGAAATCAAGTTGTGTGTCGACTTCAGGAACCTAAATAAAGTATCCCTTAAAGACAACTACCCATTGCCTAAAATGGATCACATTTGACAGAAGGTGGTAGGCTCCCAAAATATTTCGATGTTAGATGGTTTCTCAGGATACAATCAGATCATGGTACATCCTGACGATCAAGAAAAGACAACATTCACTACACCTTGGGGAACATTTATGTATGCTAAAATGCCATTTGGACTCATGAATGCAGGGGAAACATTCCAGAGGGCCATGGATATAGCTTTTGCAGATGAAAAGGATAAATTCATTGTTATATATCTGGATGACATTACGGTATATTCTACCTCGGATGAAGAACACATCAAGCATCTCAGGAGGGCGTTTGAAAAGTGCAGAAAGTTTGGCATATCCTTGAATCCGAAAAAGTCAAATTTTTCCATGGAAGAGGGAAAACTCTTAGGGCATATTATTTCGAAGGAAGGGATAAAGTTAGACCCCAACATTGTGGAGGGAATCCTAAAGATTGGCATACCTAGAAGCAAAAAGGAGGTACAATCTTTCTTGGGCAAGGTAAATTTTCCGAGGAGATTAATTCCTAATTTTGCTGAAATCATAAAACATATCACCAACATGTTAAAGAAGGGAAATGAAATCAAGTGGGTCCCTGAGGCTAGAAAATCCTTTGAAGACATCAATGCAACATTAACAAAGGCTCCTGTGATAGCCAGTCCAAATTTTGAGAAATATTTCATACTATTCTCTTTCACTTCTGAGCATACAATTGCAGGAGTATTACTTCAAAAGGATGAACACAAATTCGAGAAGCCCATAGAATACTACAATAAGACATTGAGAGATGCTCCTCTTAAATACAACATCATGGAGAAACATGCGTATGCTTTGGTCAAAGCATTGAAAGAATTCAGGGTTTATTTTCTACATTCACATACCACTGCTTATGTCCTAAGTAGCTCAATAAAAGACATCTTGACACAACCTGATCCTGAAGGAAAGAGAGGAAAATGGATTGTAGTACTGTTAGAGTATGACCTTGAAATCAAACCCATGAAATTGATCAAAGGACAAGGACTTGCTAGACTGATGGCACAAATGAACAGTAAACTCCTGGGAATAAATTTCACTAAAGGTATATAAGAGAATACAACAGATCAAGAAAAGGTGACTCCATGAGTATCTCGGAAATTTCTTGACTCTACATGGTATGCATATATTATCTTTGTGTTAAACAATCTACAAGATCCATCTGAGTGTAGCAAAATAAAGGCCAGATTCCTAAAGCTGAAAGCCGCAAAATTTTGTATAGTAAATGAATTACTGTACAGGAAGGACCCGAGAGGGATTTTGTTGAGTTGTTTGATAGAAGAAGAAGTGGAAAAGAGCATCAGAGAGTTCCATAAACGCGACTGTGGAGGTCACCATTATTGGAAGACGACTGTGCACAAAATTTTGAGAGCCGGTTTCTACTAGCAAAGTATTTTCCTTGATGTTTACAAATAAGTGTCAAAGTGCCACGAATGTCAAATCTTCGATGGGAAAGAAAAATTGCAGTCTATGTCGTTGAAACCCATTTCAGTAGAAGCTCCTTTTCAGACAATGGGAACTGGATTTTATAGGAGAAATACACCCGCAATCCTCGACTCAACACAAATGGATCCTAACTACAATAGATTATTTTACTAAGTGGATTGAGGTTGTTCCTACCAGACAAGCTACAGATGATGTTATCATTTGATTCCTAGAAGACAATATCCTGTCTAGATTTGGATGCCCGGTCAAGATTATAACAGACAATGCGGCAGCCTTCAAATCTAAAAAGTTGGAAAATTTTTGTAGTGATTACAACATTACCCTTGGCCATTCTACGTCATACTACCCGCAAGGAAATGGACTGGCCGAGTCTTCAAACAAAATCTTGGTCAGGATCATCAAAAAATTGTTGCAGGAGAATAAAAAAGCGTGGCACAAAAAGCTCATTCATGCACTATGGGATGATAGGATATCCCCAAAGAGATCTATTGCCACATCTCCTTTCCAGATCATTTATGGTACATAAGATATCTTTCCTTCTGCATTGGGATTGCCGGTGATGAAGTTGTTACAGGATCAAGAAGTAGAAATGAATGTCGGTCGGAGAAGGGAGGATGAACTCATCAACGTACAACAAACCAGAGAAAGGGCCTTCAATAATGCCCAGTTACAACAAGACAAGATCAAAGAAGCTTTCGACAAACGTACCAAAGTAGATGACCTACAACTCAGAGATTGGGTACTGAGATGGGACGCCAGGAATGAAGATAAAGGTAAACATGGGAAATTTGATCACCTATTGTTGGGCCCGTTCAAAATTACATATTACCACGGGAGCAATGCCTATTTGTTGGAAGAGAGTGATGGAAAACTCACCGAAGGAGGGCTTGTGAATGTCAGTTTCCTCAAGCATTACGTTGTTTGAAAAATCATCACCCCACCATTCATTGTACATAGCTGCTTTGTATTTTTTCTTTATGTATGAAAGACGAAATAAAAACAGCATGGTTGAAGCCCGAGGTGAAGGCCCTGAGCTTTGCTGAGTAGGTTTGGAGTTTGTGAATAAAGGTAAAAGGATTTAGATCACACACATGAGATTACAACCCAATGGGTAGGCACTTAATCTACAGTTCTTTGCTACCTCGCAGGGAGGATAACATCCCCAGTTAGAGCCAATCTCATCACCATAATATTTTCTGGATGGTATATGATCTTAAAAATCTTAGTGAAGGGTTATATCGCCACAGAGATATGATAGATCAGAGGGCCCCACTATATCTGGTGACATACAAATAAAATAGTGGATATGTAAAGAGAAAGACTCAGTGGACCGTCGATCCTGAAAGTGGCCTGGATGAACGGTTAAGGCGCGTATTAGAGATTTAACTAATGCGAAGGTTAAGTGATCGAGGGCAGGCCGGGGAAAAATGTTGCGGTTTCATTATGGGATGCGTGGCACCCGTAGAGGTACATCGGGGGAAAAATCAGTTTGACTAATACCACTTCCTCCAACCCCCCGATGCCAAAGCCACCAGGCAAATGTGGACTGTAGATCCCGAAGTAGCCAGGATCAATGGCTGAAGTTTATATCAACGATTAAAACAACACGAAGATTAATCGATAGAGGGCGGGCTAGGGAAAACTACCGTGGTTTAAATCATGGACGCGTGGCACCCTCAGACGCAAGTCGGGGTGAAAAGAGGTTCACTTGAAGCCATTTTCTCCAACCCCCGATGCCAATAGATACCTATAAAAGGAAGAACCCCTCGACATTATTCTATGATAATTCGAAGCCTTCAAATGTTCGAAAACTTGGCACAAAGCTTATAGTTGAATTTCAAAGCTCAAAACCGAACCAAACTCGCATTTTTCGCCGCTTGATAGGTATTCTTCACCATGGCTACCAAACCTGTCATTTTATCCATGAATGAACAAGAGATCTCCTCTAGGGAGGAAGCCCTAATTGATAGAGATTTTGACGTTTTTGACACAGAGATAACAGTCTCACCCATTTTCGTGTCTAGATCGAATTTGTTGGACAATATTGGAACGCACATACCTTTCCTCGAAGTGGCTCAAGCCTCCATCATACCTTATGTCGTAGAAATGGTCTTTCCATTCCCCGAATTTGTAAGGTGGTGTGCAGAGAGGTATTCTCAGGGAGAAAGAGTCATTTTAAATAAATTAGGATCTGAAGTTCTGTGTAAAGTAGATAGTCCATCACTCTGGCATGCTCTTAGTGTACCAGACGCCTCCCCCACAGTGTCAGAGCCCTTCGAGGAACAAAGAATGATCACAATTTATAGAGAGTGTCCGCTCAAAGTTAAAACCTTATTTCTGCAAACCATAGTCAAGCCTGAACATCATTCAGAGAGTTTGTCGTTACTTTCTAGTGTAAGCATCATGATTGTCGAAGTCTAGTGGGCTTGTTCCCTGCTAAGTCAAAATTTAGGGTTAGACAATGACAAGTTCGTGGTAGAAGTCATGTTAGGTTTCCTGTTGGTTTGTTTTCTGTCTGGTCAGTCGGTCTGTGTCAGTTTTGATGAATTTATTGCAGAGAATATACATCAACAACTGGTCAACTTCAGCTCGTTGAGACACTTTAGATACTACACTCACTTGCTGAGGATGTTTCTGGAATCCAACAAAACCGAATTTCCTAAGACGACTTTTATTTCGACTGAGTGCAAAAGGATCACCATGCTCATCTTCATCAACAAGATAATGTCTAGGGTATACAGTCTCATTTTTGGTTCAGATCTATCGATAGTTCTGGAAGAGATGAAAATCTCATTACAACCAAATCTAAAGAGCATGGTAGGAGATTGGATGTTGTTCACACAATCTACTGTGATTTGGGTATATAGATACCAAGAAGGACCTTATCTCTTACTAGTTTTTATGATGCCCAGGATCTTCACTTTGGAATTCATAAGACAAAGAATTATCTCAGAGACTGGACATTTTCCAAAAGCACACAAGGCTTCTAATGTGAAATTTCCTTTCGTGGTAGGTCCCTTCATGGTGAAGAGTAAGTCCTGTTTGCCCCAGATTTAATCCAAGCTCAGTGAATTTGGTTTCACACAGTTGCAAGGGAGAAGATATGATCCCCATCATATCATAGCAAAGAGAAGATTGGCCAGTAGACAAGGTCCCTATGAACATGAACATGTCGAAGGATTCAATGAGTTGACCAATCTAGAGACCTGTGCGGAAATGGAGGTCACCATACAACAAGATCAAACAAAACAAACAGAACCAGCTCCTTAGTCGATCCCATCATGGAAACCTTCCCCTAAGTTGGTTATCAAAGCTCCTAAAATGAGCGTTTACAATAAGAGGAGCAGTTCAGAAGCACTAAATACCAGTAGCCAGCAAGACACCCTCAAAAGGATGAAAATCACATCATCATCTCAAGCAGTTGACCTGGAAGAAGAAGAGCTCAAAGGGAAAACATGCATGGAAATGGTAGAGGCTATAGCCAAGAACGAAGGAACCAGTACAAAAAGTAGGCCACAAAATGAAAGCAACACAAAGGTCTTCAGCAGCAGGAAATACATATTTGGCCAGACACTTGGGGAAGTGTATCAGTCCAAGGGAGATTTAATGAATCAATATGCTATGAAAGGAAGTATGGAAAACAGTGAAATAAGAGATATTTTATCTGAAGTAGAAAAGACTTCTCAGCATAAGGCTTCCTTTTTCTCAGTCAGGGACATGGAGAAAAAGACATTTAACATTGCAGTGGCTGATGATGGTAAGGTCTCCAAGATCAAAATGCACTATGAAAACATTGATGCCCCCGACAAAGTAAAATTTCATAGGAATGTTTTTTTTTTAACAAAAACGGTTATGGATTGTATTAATGGGGTGGACTAGCCACAGAATCGGTTACAAATTAGCCTCAAGTTTTTTTCCGGGCCTGTTTTCCTGCACCATTCTACCTCTATAGCTAAAGGCTTGTGATCTGTACTAGATTCTGTACTCCTTCAGTATCTATTACGGTGTTTCAGCATCTATTTCTGTGTTTCAACAACTAATACTGTGTTTCAGCATCTATTTCTGAGTTTCAGCATCTATTACTGTGTTTCAGCATATATACAGTACTGTGTTTCAACATCTAAATCAGTACTGTGAATCAACAACTGTTACATCCCTGTTACAACCCTGAGTTTCAGCATCTGGTACAGCACTGTTGCAGCACTATGTTGCTGCATCTGAACAACATTGTGTTTCAGCATCTGAGCAACACCGTGTTTCAGCATCGGAATAACCCTGTGTTTCAGCAACTGTGACAACACTGTTTCAGCACCGTGTTTCAGCAACTGTAACAATATTGTGTTTCAGCATCTGTTACAACACTGAGGTTCAACATCTGTTTCGACACTCTGTTTCAAAAATCTGTTGCACATTAATACAACACTGTGTTTTAGCAACTGTGACAGCACTGTGTTTCAGCAACTGTCACTGCGTTGTTTCAGCCTATGCTCCAGCACTGTTTCAACACTTCCCTTCTCACCTTCCTCAGACCTTCGCACCTGCAGTTTGGAGTCCTTCCTGGCAATTTTTAGAAATCTGCAATTTCTGACTGGGGAACCCCTGACTGGATCTTCTCCCCGGTCTCTAAGGGATTGGTTCATGATTTTCTATTCCATTCACGTTGATGACTCCCTTTCCCAGGGTGGTTCCTCTATTCGCTTCGTGGTCTGCCAACTTATTAAGATTCCTGAGGACGTGGTAGAACTTCACCTCTTCGAATTCTTTCATCTGATCTGTAACCTTCTTATAATAGTGTTCCAGCCCCATGTTTTTGGGAGCCCTCCTCTGATTGAGAGCTTGTATAAAAATTCTAGAATCGCCTATGACAGCCAGATTTGAAATTGATAACCTTCTTACCTGAGCCAACCCCTGCCAGATTGCTAAGATTTCAGCTGTATTATTGGTGTTCTGACCCAGCCCCCAGGCAAAGCTGAGCACAATTTCCCCCGAGATGTCGAGCAGAACCCCTCCGCTTCCCGCTGGGCCAGGATTCCCTTTCGAAGCCCCATCCACATGCAAGATATGTTTCTCCAGAGAAGATCTCCACTTTAAGAACTCTCGTTCCTCCAGCCTAATTTCCCAATGGGAATAGTGTTTGGGAATTTTCTTGGTTCTGTTCAGGAGGGAGGGCTCAAGCTCGTGGAACCAGGCATACTCATCTT
>ML790546.1:255338-275752 GCA_009831015.1 Picea engelmannii
TGGAAAAAGTGGTCGAGGCTAACCGAATGTCTATGATTGACGACTTTTCAGGTTACAATCATATTGCGGTCCACGAAGATGACAAAGAGAAAACCGCGTTTACCACTCCATGGGGTACTTTCATGTATGACAAAATGCCATTCGGTTTGATGAACGCATGGGCCACTTTTCAACGAGCAATGGACATAGCCTTTGTCGGTGAAATAGATAAGTGTGTCATTATCTATCTTGATGATTTGACTGTTTTTTCTAACTCTGATGTAGAGCACTTGGTACGCCTCAAACAAACGTTCAAGAAATGTTGAAAATTCGATTTGTCCCTAAATCCCAAGAAATCTCATTTTGCAATGCGAGAAGGTAAACTCTTGGGTCATATAGTATCTAAGGAAGGAATCAAAATTGATCCAAAAAGGGTTGAAGCCATATATATAATAAATATTCCTGGAAACAGAAAGGAAACTCAGTCTTTTTTAGGAAAAATAAATTTGTTAAGAAGATTCATTCCAAATTTCGTTGAAATTGTTAAATTGATTACATATATGCTAAAAAAGGAAAGCGAGGTCAAATGGACGACCTAGTCCAAATCATATTTCGAACGCATCAAGAAAATGATAGGAGAAGCACCGGTGCTAGCCATCCCAGATTACACAAAAGAGTTCTTGATTTTTTCATTTGCCTCTGAACATACTATCGTAGTTGTGCTCTTACAGAAGAACGATGAAGGTTTCAAGCAGCCGATAACATTTTTCAATAAACGTCTCAGAGATGTAGAGTTGAGATATGATATACTAGAAAAACATGCATACACAATGGTGAAATCCCTCAAAGATTTCAGAACTTATGTGCTTCATTCCAAGGTGATTGTCTATGTACCAACCAGCGTAGTCAAGGACATATTGGTTTAGCCTGACAGTGATGGAAAAAGAGGCCGATGGTTAGCCAAAATTCATGAATTCGACCTTGAGGTAAAACTGACCAAACTCATCAAGGGTCAGGGCCTGACTAAGCTATTAGCTGAATCAAATTTCAGAGCACCCGGGATAAATCATCTGCAAACTTATGAAGACTTTCCAGATATAGAATAATTTTATGTCTAGATACATGTGACTTTGATTCAAGAAAAATTCTCTTCCTCAGCTTGGCATGGTGACATAGTTTCATATCTCCCGACTCTTCAGTGTCCAAGTGACATGACTCCTTCCAAGGCGAGAATGTTGAAGTTGCACGCAGTAAAATATTATATCATTGATAGCCAATTATATTGGAAGGATCCCCTAGGATTTTTATTAAGCTTCTTAATCGAATCCAAAATGGAGAACGTCATAAATGAGTTTCATGAAGGGGTGTGTGGAGGACATCACGCATGGAGAGCAACAACCTATAAAATCCTGAGAGCTGGATACTATTGGCCAAAATTGTTCACTGACGTGAATACTAAAGTCAAAGCCCGTAACTCCTGTCAATTATTCTTAGGCAAACAAAAGCTTCTCGCACTACCCTTGATTCTGGTCAAAACAAAAGCTTTGTTTTAACAATGGGGTCTTGATTTCATCGGAGAAATCCATCCGCATTCAAGTGCACAACATAAATGGATCTTAACCGCCACAAACTATTTCACTAAATGGGTAGAAGCCATTCCAACACGAAATGCTACAGACTCAGTGGTGATCAATTTCTTAGAAGAAACCATTTTATCTAGATTTGGTTGTCCTCAAAAGATAGTTAATAATAATGCCCAAGCCTTCAAATCCATGGTGATGGTCAGTTTTTGTTAGAAGTACAATATTGTACTAGGAAATTCCACAGCATACTATCCTCAGGGAATCAGATTAGTTCAATCATTAAATAAGAGCTTGATCACCATAATTAAAAAGGTGCTGACTGAAAACAAGAAAGCCTGGCACGTTCGTTTGAAATACGCTTTGTGTGAAAATTGGGTAGGCATTAAAAAATCAATCGGAATGTCTCCTTTCCAAATGGTATACGGTACTGACATAGTCCTCCCCATAAATCTCACTCTGCCTGTGATGAAGCTCTGGAAAGACTCGACGGAAGAACCTAATGATTTTACCAGAAGAATAAACCAGTTAATTGAAGTACAACAGAACAGGGCCAAAGTAGATGAGAAACTTCATAAATATCAAGACAACATGAAAGATTTGTTTCATAAAAAAACCAAAGATAGGGAATTTCTTCCCGATGACCTAGTATTGAAGTGGGATGCTAGGAAAGAGGATGTTGGAAAGCATGGCAAGTTTGATCACATCTGGTATGGACCTTTCAGGGTTGTAGCCTCCAAGGGAAAGAATTCATTTTTATTAGAAAACCTCGATGGGAAAATCCTTAACACCCTTATCAACAGGCGCTACCTGAAACACTTCATGCAATAATCAGGTCCCAAATCACCATTGCATATACCAGTTTGATTTTCTTTTTGATTTATAGTTTTTCACTTCTTTGGTAAGTTTTTCTTTCACTATAGATAGGACTAGTTTTGTTAATTTCATAAAAACATAAATATAAAAAACAAGTAACATCTATTGTTCCTTTTTCTTCAGAAGTTTCTGACATTTCTCATGTTTATTTTTATGCAGAAGGATTGTTGATAGTTGAGAGATAAGGATGTATCTGAAGCCAACACTCACTTTTCAGGACATTAGCTTTCTCTCAAAACAGGCGATAAATAAATAGTTTACTTGGTTGAAAATATAAAGAGAATATGAGGTATGAGCTTTTTCCCTACTAACCCAAGTTAAATTTTTAAGGGGATACCACTAAGTATGAAAGAAGTCTCATCCATACAAATACTGTCACCTGATCAACAACCAGAGGAATATAAGAATTACAACCTAATCCTAAAGGTTTCCTCTGAGTTTGGATAAAATTAAAATAAAAAAATAAAAAGACCTGAAAGAAAATACGAGAATCAATGAATAAGCTTGTGTGAGATTAACCTTGTTCGCAACAGAACTTTTGAATATTCTCTTTTTTCTATTCTTCCCATCCTAAGAGATATATTTTCCTACAATTCTCAATACCCCTCCCTAGTCTTCATAAAGAGGAAGGATTTCGCCTTAACTCTGAAAACTCAGAAACATGTCTTCAATAATGTTAGGCGAAAATTTATACATCCCTTTCAAATTAACTAAAAGAAAGTATGTCTAAGCTAATCCTAATAACTTTATCTCTCTTATCTAGTTATAAACTGACTAGTTCGCTCAAGGTTGATCCCTAAAATTTAAAATCCCCTGTAAAATATTCTCAATGGGTGAAGATGTATTGAAGATTGAAAGAAAATTAGTTTCAGAGTATACTAAAAAATTATGACAGTCCTTTCCTTAAATATCTTAAACAGATATCACCCCTTGTATGTTATATACAGATTGATTTCCCCCACTTCATGTATTAAACTATAATACATATGGTGAAAGGAAATTCATGAAATGATTGCCCCCATCTAGTCCAAGGCAAATGGTGAAAAGAAATTCGAAAAATCAATTGCTCCCATTTTGTCCAGAAAGAGAAGATAAAAGGAAATTGATTGCCCTCATCTCAGCATTTAAATGCAAAATTGCTAAATTGAAGTGTTGAAAGGAAATTCAATGGGAAAAATAGATAACTTCACCGGGGTACTAAACAGGCTCGCTGGCAGTGAAGAAATGTCTATGATATCTGTATGGTTGTCATACGAATCTACATGATATACTCTAACATCTAATTCTTTTTTAGTAATATTTACATTCTGAACCAACGAGGGATCCCTCTAAGAAATTATGTTACATACACTTAACCTTGATGCGAACGAAATCGATCAAAACTTGTTATTTCGTCTAAAGTTACTTTTATTATCTTAAGCAAATCCGAATACAGTTTTAAGAAAGAGGAATTTCAATTAGTCTAACTAAAGGTCAATGATTTGATGTGTTTTAAGGGTTTTCTAAGTTTCGGTTGAAACTCTTTTCTCAGAATGATCCTTTTCTGAATGTGTTTCACAGAAATGCAATAATGACTCCATTCACCCAATAAAGGCACTTGGTCTACTATTCTTCAACGTCTCGCAGGGAGACGTGATCCCTAGATGGAGCCTATGTTGGAACACATATATATTTCTAAACTTTAGACTTTAAATAGATTTCATTCTCATTTAAATAAAAACAACGCACACTTGATTCTCACTGTTGATGAAGTCTTCCATTCAATCAAACGATCCTAATCTCTTAGAAGTTATGGAGCCGCTTACTCTTTAAAGAGTCAAATCACTAAAGAATACTTCAGAGTTTCATACTTTAGGCGTTTTAACATGCCTCACCTTCGAAGTCCCGATATGCGAAAAGCATTCGATCCAAGTCACCATATGCATGTATACCTCTGTAAGCTTTAACACGTCACTGCGATAAGTGGCCCTTCGGGAAAATGACAAAAGATCTAACTTGTAAATCTACGAAACACGAAGTCCCAAAATATTAAACCTTGGTTAATTAAACTAATCTCAATTAAGGGTAATTAATATCTTCGCACACTTGGAGTTCAAGTATTCACCATCCATCGCATTCTAAATTCACGAAACCCGAACTCTCGAAATGTCTTAAGAATTAAACAAAGTTAATTAAAGATTAAATACAATTAACGAGTAATTAATCACTTCGTAGTTTTGAACATTAGGAATCATATATCAAGTTGTTATCGGATACCCCGAGGTCCGAAGGTCCGAAAAGAGTTAAGGTCAAACATGATTAATTAACAGGTTAAACATCATTTATCTCATGTTAAGTTTTCATTGAATCATCGTTCAGATAAATTCAAATTTTCATCTATGCTTTTCCCGATCACGAACCACTAGCCATTAATGGCATTAATAGCTGATCTAGGGAAAACAATTTCAAATAAGATCCCGAATCATCGCCCAAATATTTTCATTAAGGGAAGTAAACACATTGTCAGTGAAGGTATACACAAATTGATGCACTTAAGGTGAAGAAGATATTTCATTCTGAATTCCATTCGTGTTTTTCACAGAGAAATCTTAGCGAGATAATAAGTTTTGTGCATCTTCTGTGATAGGTAACACAATTCCGAGTTTACTACTATCATGGCTCCGCAAAAAATGGTTAAAGGGACTGGCGAGAGGTCGATCCAAAACACATATGTCCTCTCGGACACATCATCGAGAGCTATGGAGACCATAAAAACCTGAACGCAAGTATGTGATATCCTACAATATGAACTGGACAACTGTCCATAAGAGTCAGATAATGAGGGGATTGAAACTCAGGCAACGAAGCTCAAATATGTAGCTCAATCAGAGTTGCATAAGATAGCCACACAACCGAGGCTCATGTTGTATAACAACATGTTAGGCTAGGGCCTGGAGAACGTCGACGTTGCAACCAGGACCATCTACAATTCATAGAAATATGTTGTTGGATATTTCCGCTCAGAACATATACAAGTGATGTAAAAATTGTCCCCAACATTCAAACACATTTATAATACTGCTTTCTTAAAGGAGTTCGATAAAGAAGAGTGCCCAGAAGGTGTAAAGAATTACCCTGAATTGATTAAGATTGGTGGGCATGCCCTGAGAAATTCAGAGCAGACACCCATGGCATATATGCCACTGCATCATTAGACTCTCATATGATGTATGTGGCCATGATGCTCTATAGACTTTTCGAGAGGGAAAAATCTGCCCACTTCCTATTATCATGGGTGTCGATCATGCACGAAGTTGCAGAGGATTTTTCATTCAATTGGGCCAAGATATTATCAGATAGTTTGGCCAAGGAAATCGTTGAATATCAGATGTTGAAAGCCAAAGGATGACCTGCCCCATTTTACATGTCGGCGTACCTTATGGATGTCGTTTGTTTTATGACACCTTTTCCTTTGATGGGTTGGAGCCAGACTCCGACTAGTGTCGAACCAATACATATTTATCATTTAAAGCTATGGGAAGATAAAGCAAAATATTTCTTCTATGAAATCTGCAATTATGTGGTGGTTCCGATGCATGTTTCTATATATGGGTGCCCACCTCCCAGGATCTCTAAAAAAATAGTGACCAACCTGGGGAAGATAGCGGATTGGTATATTGAAGAGAATTTTTCTTATATCAAGGTTTTTGGTTGTTCGATTCCTCCACCTGTCATGCCAAAGTTTCTACCAGACCAATTGGTGTGCCATGAAGTAGCACATCAGACTGTTCTTGGGGGAATCAACAAGGAACTAAAGGAAGTGCAGAAAAAGGTATGGCCCACTGTTCCCTTGCAGTTTGGTATGTTTTCGCTATTATATTTCGGTCATTCGAAAGTAGAGGCCGCAACCCTTAAGGAAATCAAACTTGTCAATATAGAATTCAAGAAACACAATCCTCAGAAGATCGTGGGAAATCACATGGCCCTTTACAATTTGAAAAGATATGAGCATGAAGATTCTCCCCAGGATGATATATTCCGAGGAGCAAGATACTATTGGGAATTTTTTAGCCGAGTCAAAACTCTGGCTCCAGATAAGTTGGTCGAATTCTATAATTTCCAAAGCCATCGAAGAAATGGCCTTCCTAAAGTCTTGTAGGGAGAAACCCCAACACCCCCAGCTACACAGAAAATTGAGTTCCAGAGTTTAGAAACAAGGAGCTCCAGTGGACAGGATGCTCAAGAAAATTTGGAGAAGACTAAGGTTTTGACTCGGAAAGGAGACACCACGTTGACAAATCCACCAAGTGATCAAGCTAAAGCTCAGACTGAGGCCTTGATAAAAAAGGGAGAAGAAAATCCATTGTCAACAGCAGGAAAATCAACTACCGACACAGTTGGGAAACAACCATCCACCAAGATAGGAAATCATGTCCAATCTATCACACCCTTATAGTTCAGTATAGGGAACCCGAGTGCCGAAGTAGTATTCATAGAATATCATACACTTATTTCAGTCGAAGAGATCCCCTCTTCTAACTTCTTCTTCATCAAGAAAAGGAGGGATGTGGTAAAAATATAAACACACCAAAAGGAGGGTGCAATTGTCAAGAGACACAGGGTGCTACTTGATGGACATGCCGTAGAAGAGGCAGACTTTTCTACAGAGGTGGCAGGCTCGTGCGAACTTTTGTAACAACAAACCAGTATTCAGTTGGGAACCTAAAAGAACAATTGAAGAAGAAGGATTTGTCAGTGAGCCAATTTCAAAATCAAGTCAAGACTATGGAACATAATGCCAGGAGTGAGATGAATAAGAGTTTTGAGCATATTAGAGCCTAGGATAGACAAGAATTTAGCAGCTCAAATTCAGTCTCGACGAAATGCATAAGAACGCACAGGAAAGTAGAGAATGGGCCATTCAACAGGGAGAGTTAGTAAAACGACTACAGGCCAAAATAAACCTAACTGGAAACACAGTTGTAGATATGGTTGTTTTCCAAGATTAGACACTGGAGGTGCATGAAAAAATAGAATCAGCACAACAAATCCTTTTTAATAAGGTGGAAGTTGTCCAAAACCATTTTCGAGTGGTAGACCAATCCTTAAATAACATTTTCTTAAAGGAGAGAGATTCCATCATTGCTCGAGCTACTTTCCAGGAGGCAGTTGTGTCATTAGCAAAAGAGGAAGTAGCCATGGTCTCTAGATTGTCTCTTTCGGAGCAAACTAGAGGCGATATAATACTGAAGATCTGTGAGGCTAACATAGTTGAAAGTAAAATATTAGCTAAGGAAGTGAAGAAATCTTGTGAAGAATCATTTCATTCATTCGAAAAAGAGTCATTAGGCCTTGAAAAAGATAATATCTCTGAGGCCCTAGGGCAAGTTGACATAGAAAAAAATCAACTTGATTTCAAGACAAACATGGAAGAGGCTCGGGATGAAATCTTGCAATTGAAACAAATTGATATTACCTAGATTCATAAATGGATAGTTGGTCCTAGTGTGCAACTACATTCTACATATTCAGAAGACAGGAGAATGGAAAATAGGTTGCCTCACTTAGAAAATAAGTTGTATACTTTTGAGGCAAACGACACAACTGAGCCTTCCAAATTGGTGGTGCAGTTTGTAGGCAAATGCGTGCAATGTGTCGAGCAGTGGAAAGCTAGCACGTCTGGGAACAAATGAGATGATGTAGGCATATCATATACTCAGATCATGATTAGAGACTAGGTTTTTCTGAGCTGGAGAACAAGAAGGAGAAACATCTCTGTAAGCATGGCGAAGAGACAGGGGAGATGTAAGTGAAGCGTTTCAAATTTCACATATTGTAATATTTACTGTTTTAGAAATAAGGATAATTCCAACCGCTTAGGGTTGAGAACATTTTTTGTATAAATACATATTTCAAATACTTAACACATGTTGCTTCTTGTCGTATTGCAACTAAGAAAACTCATCCTTTTGTGAGTATTAATTCAAGTGCAGACATGGATTCCAAATTTTGTGCAGTTTGAGTTATGTGCTTCTTTTGTATTCCATATCTCTAGTTCTCTTTATGTTACTCCTTGATAAGTGAGTGGTTACAATTTAGTATAACATCTATTGTAATCATGTTTCATCGGTTATTTGATAAGCAAGCAATTTTTCCTTTGTATTCGTTGTTAGTAAATACAAGACCTGCAAGCTACTTGGATAATTGTATCTTATATCCTTTCAAGGGTGCATTCTATATTTTCTTCTATTGTAAACAAGGTAATATTCATATGTCATTGATGCCTCATTTTGTTTAACAGTTTTGTAATTTTCTCTCGCATCACTTGATTTTATTACTCGACTTGGACGACGAAACATGGCCTATGTTCTGTTCAGTTATTAATTTCATTTAAGGGTTAATTCTCATATAATTAATGGAGGAAAAAGCACCTTTTAAAACATTCTTTAAATTCTTGATGCCTTGAAACAACAAATACTATGCATAATTAAACTTTAGATCTCTATTATGTATACAAAGTGACCTTCAAGGATTATGTTCTCTATGCAACCTCTGGTCATGATTGATTATCTAGATCATTTATCAGCGTAATCTGGACACAAGAAACCAGATGAAAATGTAGTGGAAAATGAATCTATGTTCTCAATGTGCTAATCAGTGCCATGTCTCTAACTCTATATAATGTCAAGTGTTATGTTTTTAGAATTGGTATTCGTGGTTTTTGTGCAAAATGTAATTCTAAGTGAAACTTCTTTGCAACACCTCTCTTATCACTATTCTTATGACGGCATGTGAGGTTGGTTCTATTTGTAGGTTTGGTAATGTCAAGTTGAATCACCAATTAGGTGTGATTGGCTACAACCATCTTCGTTCAATTGTCACTAATGTCCAACCACAATGACTTCAATGTCTCCCATATTGCAATTGGATTTATGACAAAGTTGTTCTTTAGCTAGAATGAATTATTTTGACGCTAGTGAATAATTATTGTTGTTAAATGTTTAGGTAACATTATACATATTTGGTATTCAGTGTCATTGTGATTATTCTCATTCCAATTGTCTATGATATGTATGGTAATGTTTAAGACAATTCCCAATGGCTAAATTCCTCTTACTTTGGGACCAAAATTCACTGGCTATAACACTGAAGATAAGAACAACATTACTTTGTATTTTCACTACAACAAATCCCATGTAACAACACTTTTTAAAACAATGATGGAAAGAAATACCATGCAAATAGGGAAATGAAAATGTGTTTGTGTTTTATAGAAAGCTTTACGTAGCACACCAACACTTAATAAATTCATACATATTGCTCCAATATGATAAAAGAACAAATATGTAGTCCTCCAGGTCATCACTCATCCCCCAACGCTTCAAACAATTTAGAATTTTCTCATACACAACATACCCAAGGAAAACAAGATTCCAATTCCTTTTCTTTACAATCAAATAGGGATCAGAACTGGAAGAAATGCACACATGTATATTTATCCTCCAACAACCAAAGGGATACACTCTATCACTAACAATAGGACAACAACATTTTCCAAGTGTATTAATCCATCATCATAAAGTCAAGAAACTATTTATTCTCTATCAATGTTTAATGGTGTGTATGTAGCTACATAAGGGATATCATTCAAGACATATTGAATGAGTTGTGGCCATTATAAGAGTCTGACCAAAGTTGATATATCCATTATATTCATATCATCATGTAACTAGTAACTTCCTTGCACACAAAATTAAATACACTACCCAACAACCAAATCGCATGACTTATGGAAGAGGAACACAACCTTCATGAGCTATGCATGACCTGTATGGCATTGAGGAAGATGAATGCACTACATGTAGCCTGAAGGGTACACTAGATGTAGCATATGGCCTTCTAGGAGAAAATTTGGTATCATACAACCTCAATTCATATCTTAATCATTATGTACATGAATGATGATGCTTTCCAATGGCCTCACTAGTCATCAAATTGCTATTATTTAGGGACATAATTAGAAATTTAGTGAAATAATTGAAACAATCAAATTTTGGATGCCATTAATCTCATAATTCAAATTGGAATGGACGAGTTTCATCCCATAGTGTTTCCATTCACAATTTTCCAATGGAAATTGTTTCTAAGTGGAATTAAAAAAATTACAATATGGAACTTTTAATTATAACCATGAATGCAACTAATAATAGAAATTAACCATAAACAAGAAGAAATAATCTCACACAAAAAAATGTACACCAAAACCATGAATAAATCTCAAAGCAAATCAAGACATAATGGACACCATGTTTACTCTGGAAACCTAAATAGGAAAACCAACTTTAAATGGTTGCTTAGTTTCTCATTTTGGCAATCTCTGGTTACAATGCATCTCATGGCTCTTTGTGCATCCTCACCTCCTTGGACAAAATTCTCTTTGATAGTGAAGTTATAGGAACGAATAGGAAGATTTTGGGTAATGGGAAGGGCAAAGGGCATGATTTTTTATTTCCCATTCCTTAGTCTTTTCTCTCCTATTATTATTTTTTCCTTTTCATTTTTTTTTTTTTTGTTTCTTGTCTCATTTACTTTTACATTTGCATCATTTTTAATCAATTATCTAACCTTCATTAATCACCTACTTACATTTGCAATTCTTGCAACTATTCACTTTTTCAAATCCAAATTGGAAGAAGCAAAGAAGAACAAATAATAAACATACAACATAGAGCCTACGGATAAAGGGTCATCTAATCTCGAAGCTTAAACTAACCCTATAGGGAAATATATCATTGTATGTCACTTTCCACTCCTTGATTTGGGCTTAGGTCGTTATACACCATAAAATTTAGAGTCGGTCGCAATGTTGGACTCATTTGTCTTCAACGGGATAAAGAAGAAAATAGTAAGGAAAACATAGAAAAAGATCAAGTTGGCTAGAGTGCTAGAGTTAATAGTAACAATAGATACTCGTATCCTCACAGACATAGATAATAATCTAATGGTTGTAGCTTCCACAAGTGTCACTTGTATGCAATCCACTGAGTCCAATGTTCTCAAGATGGTCAGATAAATAGAAGAGAGAGAGAGAGAGAGAGAGAGAGAGAGAGAGAGAGAGAGAGAGAGAGAGTTTTTCTAAGAAAACAAGTAAGACGTCTCAAAGGGGACATGAAAATCTCGTCAAAGTTCAAGGATTTTTCTTTTTCCATATAAGATGAGTTAAACATTGTACGAAGGTTGATGTACAACATCCTATAGGAATTCCATCAACATTCATATCAATTGTTATCTTTTCAAAATGACATTAGAGACAATATTTTCATTCTAGATGGAATTTGGTTGGGTTTAGATGAGCTTAAGAAGTGGTAAACTAAAGAAAAAAATGCCCATAAAAATATTCCCAAAATGATAGAAAATGATATTTAGTGCAACTATGCATCATTGGCAAGTTGCATATCTACAAGCTCATCCTTTGAAAAATATGTAATTGCTTCAATCATCAAGTGCCAACATCTTCACCAAGTTGCTGAGAAGATCAATGAAATATTTCATTTACCTTCTCTCAATGAGATGATTGCACCTTGACTAGCTTCAAAACTAATGAAAGAACTAGAATAAATTATCCAGCAAAAGTGAATCTTGATAGCCACAACTTCACAGTTCACAAAGGAGGTGTTGATGGAACACGTCTCTATTCTTTCAAAAGAGATTAATTTAATTAATTCATACATCAAAAAACTTAGGAATGGAGTGGGGTCCACGCCAAAGGAAATGATGGCATTTGAGGTAGCATATGAACAACTCAACTATAGGTTCATCACTGAAATATCCTTTGAATATGAAATGTGGAGAGTTTACATGGTAAACAAAATTTCATCAAGAAGTTTATTTCAAAAGATAAAATTAGAAAAGAAAAAGGGAGTTGAATAGACCAAAACTACCAAGAATGAATTGAAAGGTCCAAGAGATAGTTATTTGTAAAAGTTATAAATGTAGATTAGAAAGGAGAGTAAGTGAATTTTTGGTAGTATAACTTTTGTAAGATTTTTTATAGAAATTGAATAGGAGAAGCCATGGTGACCAATTGTTTTGGAGGAGCTTTGGTTCTGGTGTGGTGAATGGATGTTGGACTATTCTTGTGTTTGCTACTATGCTAGAATTGTTGTAAGATTGTGATTTTTTTTTATAGACTACTCTTGTATTGGAAATTCATACTCTTATTTTTATTGTTCTCTAAGGTTTTCTTCTTTTATGTGTGATCTCATAATTATAAATAGGTACTTAGTTATATACGTTTATTGACTTCATTATGGTTTATGTATTTTTCTACTGTTATTTCCTGGATATTTATCTACTTGTGAAAATGTTGCATATGTATGCTTGGTTTTATGTTTACTACTTTAGATATTTGCTTGTAGCTAGGATAGGTACACTAGGAATGCATTTTGTATATAGATTAGAAGCATCTTTCATTTTTTTCATTTCACACTTTTATTTTCTTAGACAAACTAGTAATGGTTGTCATACCAAAATATGGATGTGTTCCCTATTCCAAACAACATGAGGTCTAGTTGGAACAAATGGCGAGAATAATCATTTCTCTAAGATATTCTTGAATAAAATAATGTTGATTTATTTCATAGGTGGTTAAGTGCTTCATTGTAACATCATATATTTAAGCATTTTAAGGCTCTTCAACACCTTAATTCTCAATGGATTAAATATTTGTAGTTTTCATACATAGTGCACAACACCTCTAAACATTTGTACCCAACTAACTTATGGAATTCAATGCATTATTATTGAAACTATGTATCCCAACACTTTTTGGCATCGTTTCTAGGGATGTTGATAAAACCTACACTAAAATGTAGTATTTGAATTTTTTTTTTTTAAATCATATGACCTTATAGAAGCATTACCAAATTTAAGGTCCACCTTTTCTTGGTAGTTTTTCTATGTGTTTTTCAATTTTTTAAATTTTCATTAGAATGCATGCATCATCATATAGATAAACTAGGATGTTTTCAACCAAAAACATACGTTGTTTGTGTAGGTCAAGCTAAGACTAGTAGGCATTAGAACCAAGTATTGTTTGAAGGCCCTGAAGCAAAACAAGGAAAATTTCAAGACTATTTAGAGCAATTTGTTAAAGAGATCTAGTTGACATACAACAAAGCATTGAGGAATTTTCCAAATACTCTAAGGGGAGGAAAAGATGACTATTTACTATAGGAGTAGCCACGTATTTTCTTCATTCCCATAGAAGATTTAATCTTAAATAAGAATCATAATCTCTAATCATTATGATGGAATAAGGAGGATATTGGTCTATTAATTTTCAATTTTTTGATTTAGGAAACAGAAGATGAAGAAAGGATGAAACATATTAACCCTTTTGTTCTCCCTCATTTCCATGGGTTGAGTGTTGATTTTCCTAGATTCAACCCTTGGTATGCTCTAATACCATGATGATTTTACCACTTCAACCCAACACCCGGTAGTTAGCTCAAAATAAAATCACTTTATCTACTAAAATCACAGTTGAGTAATCAACTAAACATGCACTGTAAGCATAAACTAGGAAACCAAAATCTCACAAACAAGACACCAATATTTTCGAGTATAAACCCCTGGAAAAACCTCAGAGGAAAAACCAGTCCTAAGATGATTTTATTAAGGTAAAATTAGGGCTCCCGTAATAGGGAAAATGGCCCACTAAGAGAATATACACTACAGACAAACATGGAAATTATCGTGTTCTTGTACGACCTTGCACCAACACTTTTCCCGAGGTGTACGTGATTGTCCTTCAACAAAATTGTGGGTATAGAAGACTGTCTCCACTTAGACCCGCGTACATGTATGAAAAATTTCGTACGATGCTCCTCTTTCCTCTGGCTTCTATCAGTTGAAACCCACCCGTGGTTGCCTCTGCTCTCTCTTCTCCTTGACCTATTTGATCTCTAGATGAAATTCCTTCTCCACCTATCCAAGATGTTGAATCACATCTCTTCATGGTCCAACCCTCTCTGCATCAACACTTGGATGAAATCTCTTCACCCAACTAGTGAGATCTCTTCACTCATGTGTAGGGAAAATTTCTTATTTTCTTCTACACTCTCCACACTAGAAAAAGTCCTTGTTTGTTATGTCTGACCTTTATCTCTCACCAAAGAACCTTATCTTGGTATCTCACCAAATATCCCAATCTTGGCATCTCACCAAATATCCTCACCTTGGTCTCTCAGCAAGGTTGAATCCTCAATATTGTCTTCTCATTTACCCTTGTCTTGCTTCTATAATCATGAGTTACAATCTATTTCTAATGTCCTCACTTGAGATTTAGAAACATGTTAACTACTTTTGAAACTTTCCTTAAATAAATCAATTAACTAATAAAAACACTTTTACTTTAATTAATTAATTTTAACTAAATTAAACCCACACTATGATTTAGACGACTTCCACATGCTAGACACATGCCAATGCGGAAGTACATGTCTGATGCTACCATTGACATCAACACTCCCTCTTAGCAAGGAAGGTACTTCTCCCACCTAGAGTTGGCTCTATCTTCACTACCAGATCTACTACCATGCATGCTCTCCAATCCACCTAATTGGAAGCTCCCTCTAACATAGAAGTTATCCCTGCCATAATGCTCTGACCTATCTCCAAAGACTCACTGCCTCAAAACATGCTCCTAGAAGCCTCATGCTCCTAAGAATCATGTATGGTCATCTCGTACCATGACTCCTTCTCGACAGACTTGGAAGGTTTCTCCTTTCCACCTGAACCTAAAGGTTGACTCCCTCTGAGCTGCTCAACCTTCATAGCTACATGCTCCCTATTCTCTACCACTCTGGTGCTTACTATTGCTTTCATAGGCTGGCCTTTTAGCCTATACAAGTTTCTCTCTCTAATTCCAAAGACAACTTATTTGTTTGAGCTAGATCCTCTAGGATTGATCAGTGCATTTTCATTCTAGAATGCTATGTTAAATCCCTTCTTCTCAATCTCTAAGACTGAGAACACACTCCTCTTGAATTTTGGCACCCATAGCACATTCGTCACTCTCAATGTGCTTCTTGACTCCAACTGGAATGGCATTGTTCTAGATCCCTTAACTACATGCTTGGTCCCCATACCAAGTTCCACATGCATCTCTGAGTCAAACCCTGTGAATCTCTCAAACATGTAATGTCCCCCAACTTAACCAAGGAACATTACTACGTGGAAACACTCATAAAATGAAATTTACTTCTACTAGTTAAATTTATGTAGCTTACCAGCTACGATTTAAACAAATTTTCAACTAATTTATGATACCCATAATTATATGCAACTACAACATTCTAAATAATCATGTATGCAACTTATAAAACATCTATAACAACATATAAACCATTATCATTCACAGAGTAATTGCACAGCCATGAACTCATAAATAACTCAACAAAATAAATAAACACATATCTTCAAAAGAGAATTTGTGCAACCAATTGTTGATACTGAGAGGGGGGTGAATTAGTATCAAGTACAATTTTAAAAACAAATCAACTTATATTTAAACCATTAAATTATATCCAATGAGAAATTAACAATAGTATAAGAGTTACACCATGCACAATATATGAGAAATAATCAATAGTTATTGTTCAAGGAAAGTAATGACTTCCAAAGGTATCTCCAGCTTCCAAATATAAAGGGAGGGATAAAACTCCAAAAGGAAGATACAATCCTCCAATATCAAGAGAGGGTTGACCTATCCATCCTTTCCCCTTCCTTCCTCCCAAGAATATATGAGATATAATAAAACTTTACATTAAATCATCACCATCAACTAACCATCTCATAGAACCAGATAATGCTTCTTGAGACTTCTTCAACTTCTACAATTATTCACTTCTTATAATAATCTGATCTTGTAGATAATATAACTCAATGTATTCTCTGAAATTCCTCCAATTTTCACTCCTTGAATCCTCCCCAAAAAGAAGTTATAGAGAGAATGGTAGACCTTATTCAATTCTGCTTTATTCGGGAGAGCGAACTTGTACAGAATGCCCTGCGCTCAATATTTAACATCATATTTTGAAATTTGCACACAAGAAACTACAGCCTATACTCTTTCCAATGAAATTTGTCTCACTTCATTTGGATTCTCTATGAAGAAGTTGTGATTGTTTTACCCGTAACACTTGTTTATGACTAGCTTCAGGACTAGTCAAAAACCCTATCTTCCATAGAGTGTATCTCCAAAAGTATATTGAATAAAGAGATGAAATTTTTACCACATGTACCTAGATATGTCCTCTCAATACCATACCAATTTCACCATCTGAATCGTTCTAGAAAAAAAATTATAGCGAAAATGGTAAGATGACATGTAAATAACATACCTTAGAACACATCACCAAAAGACTTCATCTTCCCTTGAAATCCGACCTTCTTTACTTCATATTTCATCTGAAATTAAACTTGTGTGTATTTAAAATGAATGTATAATGATATGTATTTATACCCTTTATGTCACTTCCTTTTAACATTAGGGCCTACCTGACACTTTATTATTTTGTAATTATTTTCTTTAATTATCTTCAGGGTCGACCTGTACTTCCTTCTTCAATTCACTTTGTCATCTTCAAAAATTCATTTCTCCTCAACCATGAGAATCCATGTGACATGCCACCTACCACCAGAAACAACATGATGTATATTATCCATCCATGGGTGTTGTGTCTGCATGTGCACTGTCCTTCATGTCCAAATACCTTCATCAATCTTGTGGTCCAAAACCAATGACTAGGGTTGCAATCAATGACAACAACCAATCTTCCAACAATCTCCCCCTTTGTCACCAATGGAAACACTCATGCTCCCTTTGTCATCATGATCCCAATTTCTCTCCCCCTTTGACATCAATGGCAAAGGGTAGGGCTTCTCCCCCTAAGTTTAATGGCAAAAGGTAACTCTCTTATTTGGGGTTGCTCCCCCTGAACATATAACACTTAATAACACTTCATTTTTATGGTATATTTCTTCCTTGGAGATTTTTTGTGGATTTAAGACGTATATGTTACTTGGTCTTCTTGTTGCAGTTGCAACCAATCTTCCTGAACCTTCTTCTTTGATTTTGCATCTTTGTGAGTCAAACATGAGAGTATATCCTTGATCACACATTTTACTAACACTAAGTAAATTATGCTTAAAGAATTCAACCAATAGGAAATTTTTTGCTTTTACATTTTTGCTTCCAAGCTTTACTACACCTTTTCCAATTATTTTGGCAGACGAGTCATCTCCAGATGCAACATTGCCATCCTTTCTCTTCAAGTTGATGATTTTTTCTTGATCCCCGATCATGTGTGAAGAACATCCACTGTCTATGTACCATTCATCTTCTTCTTTACATTCTTCAGCGGTCAATGTTATTTGACAATCTTCATTGTTTGGGATCTCTTTCCTTTTCCATACTGTGGTTAGCATAGGGACATATTCATTCATATATCTGCAATATCGTGCTTTGTGACCAAGATAATTACATTTGTAGCATACAATAATTTTGTCCATCAATGGGGAAAATGAATTATAAATTTTGTTGAAAAATCCACGATTATTTCCATATCATATATTTACACCATTCATGTTTCTTGCATAGTTGTTCCTTTCATTGATTCTGCAATTAATTGCCTTATGTCCAAAATTTTTGCAAGTAGAACAATGACCAAGAAATAAATTTTGATATCTGGGAGTAAGTAACCTTCTTTGTGATGTAGTCCATCTGGGTTCATGATCTACTCTTCTGTAGTTTCCTTCATACCGACTGAAGCTTCTTTGATTCCTGAATGTAGGAGGTCTTGTTGGATATTCATCTCTTTTGTAATCATTCCTTCTTCCTGGTATCACGGTCCACTTCTCATCAACTGTCTGTGTAGCTCTTTCTTCAACCTTCTTGTTGGTATTTGCATCTTCTTTGTATGAAGTTTCACCCATGCATCCAAGATGTGTTAAGTCTTTTGGTGCTTGAGAGTTTCTTAAGCTCATCCACAATGAGACAACTTCTTGTTAAAGTTTCTCACAATCTTCTTCTTTCTTCATCATTTGGAAATTCCTTACTTCTCCTATTCTTCTTGCTTCTTTGAGTAGAGTTTTCAAGGAAATGGTTTCTTCTCTTAGTTTCTCAAAGTCTTCTAATTGTTTCTTCAAGCTGACAACTATCTTTTCACAACTACCCAATTCACTTCTTAGTTTTCTATGTGTGTCTTTGAGTTTGCTATTTTCAATCTCAACATGCTTCAATTTTTTAAGATTCTCATCTTCTTGTTGAATCATTTATGCTTCATGATTTTCTTCTTCTTCATTGAAATTTTCTTCTTCAGTGTCATCTCTTTCAATCCTTGTATGAGGACATTCAAATTCAACATGTCCTACTCCTTCACGATTAAAGCAAAAGAATTGACCTCTATTTGCTTCTTTGAAATYTGAGATGTTGTAATTTGCTTCAACTTCTTCTTCTTCTTCTTATTCTTCCCTTGCATAAAGGTCTTGTAACTTGTCCCAAATCTATTTTTCTAATGCACATGATCCCACCTTGGATTTCACTGAATCTGTCAATCCATCCAAGATGGTATCTATTGCCAATTTGTTGTTCATTTTTTCTTCCTTTTGAGCTGCAGTCTTTGGTTTCTTCAAAGTAATGTATCCTGAAGAAACTGAGAACCAAACATCTACCCCAAGATATTTCAAGCAAGTTTCCATTATATTACTCCAGTATTCAAAATTGCTTCCATCAAATGGTGGAATCTCATTTGGAATGTTGTCTTCCATTTCTTCTTAGGATCTTCCTTCCAGTGGTTAAACTGTATTGAAGGTAACCCGCTCTGAAACCAATTGTTGATACTGAGAGGGGGGTGAATCAGTATCAAGTAATATTTAAAAACTTTTTCAACTTATACTTAAAACATTCAATTATATCCAATAAGCAATGAACAATAGTATAAGAGTTACACCAATACACCACAATACACCATGCACAATATATGAGAAATAATCAATAGTTATTGTTCAAGGGAAGTAATGACTTCCAAAGGTAGCTCCAACTTCCAAATATAAAGGGATGGATAAGCCTCCAAAAGGAATATGCAATCCTCCAATATCAAGAGAGGGTTTACCTCTCCATCCTTGCCCCTTCCTTCCTCCCAATAATATATGAGAGATAATAAAACTTTACATTAAATCATCACCATCAACTAACCATCACATAGAACCAAATAATGCTTCCTGAGACTTCTTCAACTTCTACAATTCTTCACTTCTTAGAATAATCTGATCCTGTAGATAATATAACTCAATGTATTCTCTGAAACTCCTCCAATTTTCACTCCTTGAAGCCTCCCCAAAAAGAAGTTATAGAGAGAATGATAGACCTTATTCAATTTTGGTTTATTCAGGAGAGCGACCTTGTATAGAATGCCCCGTGCTCAATATTTAACATCAGATTCTGAAATTAGCACACAATAAACTACAGCCCGTACTCTTTCCAATGAAATTGGTATCACTTCATTTGTATTCTTTATGAAGAAGTTATGATTGTTTTACCCGAAACACTTGTTTATGACTAGCTTCATGACTATTCAAAAACCCTATCTTCTAAAGAGTGTATCTCCAAACGTATAGTGAATAAAGAGCTAAAATGTTTACCACGTGTACCTAGATATGTCTTCTAAATACCATACCAGTTTAACCATCTGAATCGTTCTATAAAAAAAATTATAGCGAAAATGGTAAGATGACTTGTAAATAACATACTTTAGAACACATCACCAAAAGACTTCATCCTCCCTTGAAATCTGGCCTTCTTTACTTCAGATTTTCTCTGAAATTCAACTTGTGTGTATTTAAAATGAATGTATAATGATATGTATTTATACCCTTTATGTCACTTCCTTTTAACATTAGGGCCGACCTGACACTTTCTTATTTTCTAATTATTTT
>ML790546.1:278214-300703 GCA_009831015.1 Picea engelmannii
CAAAACTCTCCAACATGCTCCAGAATTCACCCAACCTTGTCGTTTTAGTTCCCAAGCTTTTATACCCTCTTATCTACCTTATGTTCATGCAAAAATAAATGTATAAAACTATTTTTTACTACCCATATGAATTTCCTCTCTTTCCCCAAAACAATTGACTACTCACTCTACCCAATGTTGATTGTAATTCATCCCCATGCTCTCCAATTACTATGGGATGTGACTCTCATACCCACCCTGTGATAGATATTGAATTATTGGGTTCTCATACACTCAACAAAAAAATAGAAGTTTTCCTCAAATGATAATAAAATTCAGAGATGTGGGTTTGAATTAATAGCCATAAATTATTTCCCTTTGTACCCCTCTTGGGAACTCTCTAGGCGTTCCCCCTCTCTTGTGGATTAATCACTCCCCATATTTGTCCATATCCCAATAGGTGGTATTACATTATATTTATTTACAATTCCAAAAATACATTTTGCATCTACATTGCTTGGCCATAGCCACATCTAAATCTACATTATGCATTAATTATACCGGGATTATAGTGGGGATGTTACATTCCCCCTCCCCTACAATTGTGCATCATCCTCAATGCACCACACCAAGCTGATATATATATATCACAATACTTAGAAAAATAAAATAAAATTATGCAATATTTACCCTCCAACAAATGACCCAACCATAATCTCTCATTCTTCCCAACCTATTGACCCAAGGAATGGACTCCCTTCACTTCATCCAATCCATCAGGTTACACCATTCTTTTATCAGGGCTATCAGCATAAGCGACCAAGAATTTCAGAGATGTAGTTCTAGTAATTGACCACCCAAAAATGGAGTCTTGCGTTTTTAGTTTCTATTTTCTTCAAAATTGGAAAACAATTGTGAGTATTCCTCCTACATGGTTTTCTTCATGCTCCCATGTTTCATCTTCGGGACCGTAGCAGGTCCATTCAACCTTTACCATCCCTATGGATTTTTTCTGGAGCACTTTGACTTTCCGGTCTAGAATGTGTACTGGTTCCACCCGAAAATCCCCTTTGTTTTCCTCCTGGAGAACAGTCCAATCAATTATGTGGTTATTATCAGGCACATATGTCTTTAATAATGACACATGAAATACATTATGTACTCTCATGGATTCAAGAAATGATATAATTTATGCAACTAGCCCTATCTTTTCTAATATTTAAATATTCCCATAATATCTTGCAGCCAATTTCAAGCAACAACTCAATCTTATCAAACTTATTTTTCTTTATTTTTTAGGAAAACATGCTCCCCCACTTTTAAATCTCTAAAAACTTTGTTCTTGTCTGCATAAATATTCATGTCTTGGGAAACCTTTAAATTATGTTTCATCCTTGTCATTTTTTCTTCCATTTCCTTTAAAAAATCTATCCCAATGATGGTTCTATCAGCTATGTTATCCCAACTCACTGGTGTGTTACATTTCCTACCATACAAAGCTTCAAATGGACTCATTTTTAATGAGACTTGATACACATTATTATAAGAAAAATCCACTAAGTGGATATAGTCTTCACATTTTGATGGTTGGTCCATCACATCCATCCTAAGCATGTCTTCAATTATCCTATTGGTCCTTTTTTTTTCCCATCTGACTCTAGGTGATACGTTGTACTAAGATTCATATTTGTCCCAAATCCTTTGAAAAAACCTTACCAAAATTTGGATGTAAATTTGGAATCTTTGTCTGAAAATATTGCCTTAGGCACTCCATGTAGCCTGGAAACTTCCTTCATGTAAATCCCTACAATGTTTGATGACTTGTGTGTTGTTTTCACAGGAATAAAATGCATTTCCTTAGTCAATATTTCCACCACCACAATGATGTAATCATGCTGCTTCATTGTTCTGGGCAGCTTTGTAATAAAATCTATTATAACCACTTCCCGCTTCCATTCTAGAATGGGCAATGGTTGTAGAAATTGTGTTGCATGCTTGTGCTCTATTTTCACCTTTTAGCACTCTAGACACTGGGCTATGTAGTTAGCCACTTCTTTCTTCAATGTCAGCCAAAAATATTTGCACCTTACCGTTGTAATGGATTTCTGATATCCTGGGTGCCCACTATATGGCACATTGTTAATTTCACTCAACACTATATTTTTCAACTCCATGGAATTTGGCACATACATTTTTCCTCTGTACAAGAAGATTCCATCCTCTTTTAATTCATAATTTTTAAATCTCGATTGTAAATTTTCTTGCTGTAAGTTTTCTTTTATTTGCAAATAATGTTGATCTAAATTTGTTGCTTCAAGAATTTTATCTTTTAAATTTTTCACATACATGCTAATGGTTGAAATATGCACTTCATGAGCTCTTATTTTAAATGCATCATCCACTTGATTTTCTCTGTCTTTGATATGTTTAATTTCGAAGTCATTCTAACTAAGAAATTCCATCCACCTAGTTTGTCTAGCATTTAGTGTTGGTTGTCTGAATAAATGTTCCAGACCACAGTGGTATTTTCTTAGCTCAAATCTCCTCCCCATGAGGTAATGTCTTCACATTTTCAATGTATGTGCAATTGATGCTAATTCTATATCATGAGTTGCATAATTTCTCTCATGTTCTTTTAATTTTCGGGACTCATAACATACCACGTGATCATTTTGACTAAGGACTCCATCGAGCCCTTCCTTGCACGCATCCGTTCACACTACAAAGTCTTCATATAGATATGTAATCTTTAATATGGGTGCATTTTTCAAAATGTTTTTCAACTTCTCAAAACTCTCTTCACATTTTGGTGTCCATTCGAACTTCACTCCCTTCTTTTGCAAATAAGCGATTGGTCTTGAAATATTTGAAAACCCCTTTATGAATCTTCAATAATAACCCACAAGACCCATAAATGACCTAACCTTCATCACATTTCTTGGCGTTGGACATCCTATAATGGCCTCTATCTTCTCGGGATCGACTGTTATCCCATCTTCTGAAATAATGTTCCCCAAGTAATGGATCTTATTTTGATAAAAGATGCACTTACTTAGCTTGGCATACAATTTATGCCCCCTTAAAATCTTTAGCATCATTCTTAGATGCTCCTCATGCTCTTAGATGTGTTGTAGGATATTTTCACCCTGCAGGAGTTACCTCCCTTAGGCTCTCCCTAGACCTAAGATAGAATACATATACAAACTCAGGACCTTCCTACATATAAATCATACACAAAAATAATCTATAAGTGAATGGAATAAAGAACTTACCCAATCACTTGACAGTTGTCCTTTCACGCTCCTTTGTTATCTTCTTTGTCGAAGATGTCCTTCTCTCTTGTCAATGTGGATAATTTGAAGCTCTAACCAGGTTCCTTTCGCAAGATCTGTGATTAATCTACCAGCATAAGATACTTTTTATTTTCCTCCCTTTTCCCATGAGAGAACCTCATCATTTATAGGATAGTAGATATAAGATCAAAGGGAAGTTGGGATAATATCTCCATGCCCAAGATACAAATATTCTCGAGGTCGTACCTTGAAGAATATGTGATTGCATATCATCTCATGAAACCAATACTAAAAAGGGAGTAACAAACCTGGTTGTGCTTTGCATTATTTCAAGGAGCGATTGGTTGCTCCTTGTAGGAGGACATGGAGCGACCAACAATTCTTGGTCACATGTTGTAAATGGGAAACCAATGACCATGCAAAAAAGTACTAGAATCTCAAGGTAAAAGTGGTATAATTCATTGGTTCAGAATACTGACCCCCGAATGATGCCCATCAAGTGATCAGGTGGAAAATAATTGTATAACAAGATGCTCCTCATGCTCCTCTTCAAACTTAGAGTAGATGAGAATATCATCTAAGAAAAAAATTACAAACTTGTCTAGATACTCCCTGAACACTCCATTCATTAGACACATAAAAACAGGCAGGGCATTTGATAGTCCAAGTGGAAATATCGTGAACTCATAATGCCCATACATTGTTCTAAATATTGTTTTGTTGATATCTTCTTCCTTCATCCTCACTTGATGATAGCTTGATCTCAAGTCAATCTTGGAAAATATTCTTTCACCTTTCAACTGATCAAATAAATCATCAATCATTGGCAAGGGATATTTGTTCTTTATAGTGACCTTGTTCAGTTGTCTAAAATAAATACACATCCTTAAGGTTCCATATTTATTCTTCACAAAAATAATTGGAGCTCCCCAAGGTGACACAATTGGGCATATATACCCCTTCTTCAAAATCTCCTATAGTTGCATCTGCAACTCTTTCAGTTCTAGTGTTCCCATTATGTAAGGTGTCTTGGACACCGAGGCAACACTTGGCACCAAATAAATAAATAAAATGATGTCTCTCTTCGGTGATAGTCCTGGGATCTCCTCAAAAAAATATTCAAAATCTTGTAAGACTGGATGGTCTTCAATATTTTCCACTTTATCACTAGTTTCCTCTTTCATGTGAGCTGCAAAAATTTGACATACATTTCTAAAACTCTTTTTCAACTACATGGATGAAATTTCTCTAACAGCTACAACTCTTGGAAGCCCTTAAATATTTCCTTGCTTCCTTTTCTCATCAAGACAATTTATTGTCTTGTCTTAACAGTCTAGCAAAGCATGGTGTTTTTCAAACCAATTCATTCCAATTAGACATTCATATGAATCCAAAGGTATAATGTTTACATATACCTTTGTATTGAGTCCATTCATGTCTATCGGAAAATATTTAACCAACTCGTTGATCTTTCTCTTAGCCCTTGTGGCCAACTGAACTAACCAATATTTCTTATGCTTACTCGTTTGCAAGTGAAATATTTCAATAATGTTAGATTTTATGTAATTGTGGCTAGCTCCATAATCAATTAAAATTGCTATGGGTTGGTTATCAATCTTACCTTCCACTTTAATCATGGGGTATTGATACTCATCTTTATTGTTGTCCAAGGCTGTATAAATACTTGGCATGCTTCCTCCCATATCCCCCATTGCTTCATCCTCTTGAATGTTGTGTACATTCCTCATTCTTTCTCCTTTGTGAGGGAATTCATTATACAAGTGATTCCCCTCACATCCCCAACATTGTACAGATTGCTACCTTGGCATTTTCCCAAAAGAATATTTTGTCTTGTGTTCATTTTGGTTTGATTGTCCTTGTTGATTTTCTTGAGAGTTATTCTTGAAAAAGGGTGGCTTAAAACCTTTCTTCCTTTGTTCCCTCTTTCCTTTCATCTTGTCATTCCAAGTCTTTTGAAAGACTAGCCTCCCTTTTCTATGCTCATAGAGATGTATTTCTCTCCTTATGGTTTCCTCCAAAGTATTTGGGTTATCATATTGTATTGTGTCACTGTAGAAGGAGGGTAACCCACTCAAAAAAAATTGGATTTTGACCTTCTCATCTTTTATGAAGTCAACATACTTCAGCAATTCAAAGAACCTCTTATCATACTCATCCATTGTCATGCTTCCCAACTTGAGTTCAAAAAACTATTTCATCTTCCTCTCATGGTAATGATCAAATAAATATTTCTCTTGGAAATTTCCTTTGACTGCCTCCATGAGACCCTATTCTCATCAAGATGTTTGGCTTGCTTAAGCTGGTCCCACCTCATGGTTTCCTTTCCTTGTAAATGGTAGGTTACAATTCGTGTTTCTACCCTGGAGGGATAATCATGCAACTGGAAATATTTCTTCATTTCCAATAGTTATGCCTCGACCTCTTCTCCCTTCCTATGATCACCATTGAAATTTAGTGGATTGATATTCATGAGTTCACCTTGCAATATGTCTCCCTTGGGCCTTCTCCTCTGTCTCCTGACAGAGGACACACTTGGGTTGCTCCTTGGCCATGAACTAGCATGAACTCTCCGAGTGGATTACTTTGGGGAATGATGGCACTTGTTCCTACTCCTTGACTACCTATGATTCCCGTGCCCATACCTTCTACTATGGGATTTGGATGCTGCCACTTTTCTATCACTAGCTTCAGGATTTGTGCCAGAGTCCTTATTGGCTTTCTTCTGCAACATGTTCAAGATCTGAAGTATCTCTTCTTGAGCCTTCATAATATTTTCATTGTATGCAATCTAGCTCTGCACTTCTCTATGCAGGCTTCTCATAGTTACATGCTCATGTCTATCTCTTCTTTCATTTGATTCAGTCTCAGCATTCCCCATGTTGACATGCTGACCTATGAATTATTCCTCATGAATGTAGGACCCTTGGGAATATTCCATTGTTGTGGTTATCATATAGAAACCAAATTGCATCTCTAAAACTCTAATTTTGCAGAAAATATGCATGCAAACAATTTTTTTTATGTGAAAATAAATACATACACAATTTGGAAAAGAATTCATAAAACAAATTCCCCTTTAATGCCCTGAGTCATCTTCTTTTGAGTTGACTATAAAATTTTCTACTCAAAATAATTTTCTAGGTTAATATATGGATTCTCCTCTTCAATACCTTTCCCTCGACTATTTATTTTATGAATTCTGAGTTCCGAGCAAAAAGTTGGGGTCTTCATAAATTTTGACCATTTTTCCTTTTTCAACCCTGCATGCTATAGTTGTCGTCTTTCTCTCCAACCACATTTTAAGGAGCCTATAACTCAAATCTGGCTCCATGGATGATGTCTACAGTCCATGTTATTTCTATATACTACTCGTGGGCCCCTAACTGACTCTTGAGCTAGGAGTTATGTTCTCTAAAAGAAATCTCGTACTAAATTTTAACCCTTGACTATTTTGGATGTAACTCCCTCATACAAGCTCTATTTGGTGAAAAATTTAGCTTGTTGGAGAGCTCTCTATGAGCTCTATCATTTTAGAAATAGAAACTTTGTGTCCTAAAATGACACATAGTTTGGTACAATTTTGATTTTCTAAAAACGTTCTTTAGGCCCTCAAAAATGCCCTGGAAGATGAAGACCTTCAAAAACTGGAATTTTCATAGAAAAAATCACTAAATTATTGTTGTAACAGTCTTTAGATATAAACCGTTTATCTCAAAATCGGGATCAATCCCAATTGTTGATCTTCCTATCCTTGCCAAGTTATAGCTAGATCTTTGCAATCTTGTCGGAAGCTCTTTCTCGAACTCTTCACATCGCAAGTCCAAATTGTTGGGTACGCGGATGTCTCTAAAATCCGCAGTCAAAAACACTATAGGACTCTTTCCATCAAGAAACTTCCATCAAAAATGGGATTTCCTTGCTTGTAGACCCTTCCAAACTCTGAATTCTAATAGACTATTGGGCTTGCTCTGTCGGAATTCATCCATCAGAACCTCCTCCCTAAATGAACCTTCTGAAATCCCTCTTCTGAAGGTTCTCGAGAACCATTCTTCCCAAATCCATGCACTTGAATGCCACGTGGAATTCTCTAATTCTCCCACTCTTGATGACATGTCCTGTGAAATGACACCCTAACATGGTGGCTTACATGGAATTCTCCTCTGCCCTTGTTCCTTCCAAGAAAAAATGCTCGTCTAATAGATCAAATAGTCAAACATCATGTCAATCAACAACCATGATCATCTCGGGCCCAAAATATACACATTGGTTACCTCGGTTGGGTTGAATCCCTCTGAAGGTGAAATTACCTTTCCCCAAGCCTTCCGAATAGGTCTTTCTAATTCTACCTTTCCCATAAATCCAACGGCTACGAGAAATATCGATCAATAACTTGGATCTTTTCAGGCTTGTGCCATTAGAGTCCTTTCTTTGAACTCAACCTTGTGTCCAAATCCGAAGTCTTTTCAAAACCCTCTTCTCGAAGGCCTTTCAGGGATACCTTGCTATGATATTCTATGGTTGAATCTTGACCGACAATTCTTCAGGTCGAATTAATCTAGGCCATCGATTACTAAACTTCGCGACCGTCATGAAACTTACATTATTTCGACCCTCTAGGGAAAAATTGACTTTGCAACCTGCAACGCGATGCCAGAAGTTCTCTTCTTTGATTGTTCTGAAGCATTTAAACTTGAAATCTGCTCATAATTTGGGGATTTCACTCTGGTTCACCATTTTTCCCCAAATCCATCACATGATGAAATATGAACCACGAATTTGCTCAATTCGTGCTAGCTCCTAGCCCATACAAGCTCAGTGTTAAACCTTGAGATTTTATACCATTATGTAACATCCCCCACCTTAACCATGGAACATTACTACATGGAAACACTCATAAAATGAAATTTACTTCTACTAGTTAAATTTATGTAGCTTACCAGCTGTGATTTAAACACATTTTTCAACTAATTTCTTATACCCATACTTATATTCAACTACAACATTCTAAACAAGCATGTATGCAACTGATAAAACATCTATAACAACATATAAACCATTATCATTCACAAAGTAATAGCACATCCATGAACTCATAAATAACTCAGCAAAATAAATAAACACTTATCTTCAAAAGAGAATTTGTGCGACTAGTTGTTTGGGAAGGACGCTCGACCCAACCATAGACATTTTGTTCCAAATATCAACAGCAAGTCACCCCCGAGATGAGGCTAGGAATCCACAAAATAAGGGTGACTCTCCCAGTCCCCTCATAGATCAATATCACACAAACCATTGGTTTTCTCCTACAGCTATCATGAATTTCCTCTTTCTCTCTTCCTCTTAACCTACCCAACCCAAGGAATGTACCCCTTCACTACTCTTAGTCCATCGGGCATCCCATTCGTTTATCAGGGTCTCTTTGTCACATGTAGCTAGAATATATCAACTAAGAATCAAGGGAACTCACTACTAGGAAAACCACCAGCAAAAACAACATCAAACACTTGTTGATACAATGCAACCCACCCAAGAGTTCACTCTTCAATACTAACAACCTATCTCTTCAATTTCCAGGTCCAAAAACTCTCCAAAATGTTCCAACATGCTCTAGAATTTACCCATCCTTGTTGTACCAATTCCCAACCTCTTCTCCCCTCTTCTCTACCTTTTGTTCATGCAAAACTGAATGTCTAAAATTGTTTGTTACTACCCATACAAATTTCCTCTCTTTCCCCAAGACAATTCATTGCTCACTCTGCGCAATGTTGATTGTACTTCAGCCCCATGCTCTCCAATAAATATGGGATGTGACTCTCACACCCACCCTATGAAATATATTCAATTATTGGGCTCTCGTACACTCAACCAGAAAATAGAAAATTTCCCCAAATGATAATAAAATTCATAAATGTGGGTTTGAATTAATACCCATTAATTATTTTCGTTTGGACCCCTCTTGGGAAATCTCTAGGCATTCCCCCTCTCTTGCATATTAATTGGCCACCATCTCTTCCCATATCCCAACAACTGGTATTACATTGTATTTATTTACAATTCCAAAAACACATTTTGCATTTACATTGCTTGGCCATAGCCACATCTAAATTTACATTATGCATTAATTAAACCATGAATTATAGTGGGAATGTCATAAAACACCTCTCCTTCTCCTGTCATATGACATGTGGCTCCACTATCTATCAACCATGCACCAACTGATATGGTTCCCAAGGAATTATGGTAAACAAGTAAGAACTATGTATGTTCGAACTTCTTACAAAACTCATCCACTTGAGTCTTTGTCGATGCAGCTACCTCTGGTTGTGTTTCATTCCCACCCTTCTTCCTATGTGTAAATTTACCTACATAATGTCCAAACTTGTGACATGTAAGGCACTTGACTTTTCTCATGTCCTTCTTCTTTCTGACTTGATAGGTAGACTTTCCAATGGAAATCTTCTTGAACTTTCCCTTCCTTGTCTAACTAGCAAGAGCAAGGTTCTCATCATCATTCTTGTGTCGACCTCCATTCAAATATTCATCTCAAAGTTCCTCTTGGATGAATTCATCCCATAACCTTGACCAATCTGAAAGATTCTCTAATGCCACAATTCCTTTGATGAACAATGTCCACTCCTTCCTGAAACCCTTGAGAATCTTCCTCGTCGACTCTGAATCATCCATTGTTTCCCTGATTGAACCAGTTCATCTCGAACATGTTGGATCCGAGTGAGATAACTTGTCATTGTATTTGATCATATCATCTTCGTGTCCCTGAGCTTCTCTCTCAGCACCATTATGTGGTTCTCATTCTTCCTCTGAAATTAATTCTTTAGAGCCTCCCACATGTCCCTGACAATCTTCTTTCCTATTAAATGAGGGATTAGGTGATCCTTCACTCCATCTAGAATGATGTGCTTAGATTTCACATCCTTCTAATTATGGATGACCAGTGATTTAAAATATATGGGTGGAGTTATCTGAGTATTAACAAATTCCCAAATCCCATTCTCCATCAAAACCAACATGATTCTCTCCTTCCAAGGACCGTAGTTGGTAACCTCATCCAACCTATCCTCAAATTGCAATCTAGTTGCCATCTCCAAGATCTAATCTGATAACCCTTTGTTGAAATTGCCTCTATATTGACCTGTACGACTATGTACGTGATTGTCGACACTACAACCCACGTATGTACACGACCTTCACCACGGAAACCCGCGTATGTACGTGATTATCACCACTACAGCCCGTGTATGTATGTGAGTGTGCTCACATCCTTCTGCGTATGCACGCGACTGTCGATTATGTGACCAACAAAAACCTTTGTACACCTGCAAAAACCCTTGTTCTGCCTCAGTATTGGTGTTTCCCTGAAATGTTTCCTTCGATGTTCACCTCCTAGTTATAGATCTGACTAGATATTCTTGCAATTGTTGAGATCTATGCTCTTGGTTCCCTCCTTTCATAGCCCTTGCGCTGATACCATGTTGATTTTCCTGGATTAAACCCTTGTTATGCTCTAATAACATGTTGATTTTACCACTTAAACCCAGCACCTAAAAGTTAGCTCAAGACAAAATCACTTTATCTACTAAAATCAAAGATGAGTAATCAACTAAACATGCAATGGAAGCATAAACTAGGAAACCAAAAATCTCACACACAAGGCACCAATATTTTTAGGTATAAACCCATGGAAAAATCTAGGAGGGAAAACCATTCCTAAGATGTTTTATTAAGGTCAAATATGAGCTCCCATAACAGGGAAAATGGCCCACTAAGAGAATATACACTACAGACAAACCTGGGAATGCATGTGCTATTGTAAGCCCCTCTACCAACACTTTTCTCGAGGTGTAAGAAACTGTACTTCAAAAAACATGTGTACGTATGCGACTATCTCCATTGAGCCTGCTTACATGTACGGAAAACCCATATGGAAACTTTCGTACGACACTCTGCTTTCCTTTGGCTTCTATCAGCTGAAGCCCACCTGTGACTGCCTATGCTCTCTCTTCTCCTTGAACTATTTGATCTCTAGAAAAAATTCATTCTCCACCCATCCAAGATCTTGAATCGTGGTCCTTCGTTATCCAACCCTCACTACATCAACACTAGAATGAAATATCTTCACCCAACTAGCGAGATCTCCTCACTCATGTGTAAGCAAAAGTCCTTTTTTTCTTCTACACTCTCCACATTACAAAAATTCATTTGCTATGTCGGACCGACCTTGATCTCTCACCAAAGATCCTCACCTTGGTCTCTCACCAAGGTTGACTACTCAAGAGTGTCTTCTCCTTTACCCTTGCTTTGATTTTATAATCATGAGTTACAATCTATTTCTAATCTCCTCACTTGAGATTTAGAAACATGCTAATTATTTTTAACACTTTCCTTAAATAACTCAATTAACTAATAAAAACACGTTTACTTTGATTAATTCATTTTAACTAAAGTAAACTCACATTACGATTTCGATGACTTCCACATGCTAAACACATGCCAATGCGGAAGTACTTATCTAGTGCTACCACTAACATCAACATTGAGTATAGAAAATCTTGATACATCTCGTTTTGAATTTGAAGTTCTTTGTAGGACTTATGACTACAATATAGATCCTCAAAAGCTAGGAATGTTTCCATCTACTCTAAAAGAGTCAACATTGTGCTAGTTTATGAGCCTTGATGGAAAGTTGAAACAACATTAGTTCTTGTAAACAAGTGAAACAATCTTTGATTAAGAAATACATAGACCATTGTAAGGCTCGAGACAATAGGGATGATATTTTTAGAATGATTTAGAAATAAGATGAATCATTGGAAGATTATGTGGAAAGAGTTTATTTCAGTGACAAGAGGTCTATCAACTGTAGATTGCATCAAGAAGCCCTCAAATTGGTACTTCTAAGAGGTGTTAGAGAGGAATGGATGGACACATTAAACTTACTTGCAAATAGTGACATATTCCAACTATTTTATGATAAGATAAAGGAAGTTTCAAAAAGTATTTGAGAGATTCCAAAAAGAAGAGTAGATGTTTCAGAATGACTATTGCAAAGCTGTCAAAAATAGTTATAGTTGGACTAACAAAATTTGAAATTGGAAACTAACTCAAAAACATGAAACCGATATTCTACATTCCCTAACTATGCAATTGGATACCATGCAAATCAAGAGAAAACCAGAAGAGGCTAAAAAATATCTATTTTTTTCCTCCCCAAAATGTACAAAGAAACATGCTAGGAACGAGTGTACATTAAACAATGTGGAGATTTGTGGAATTTATAAAGACAAACATTTTTATCTTGATTGAAATTTGTATGCCAAGGAGATGAACAAATCATGGAGAAATTATGTTTCACCAATCAGAAGAGGCAAGTTCCATCAAGACAATTTCAATCAGATATGTCTTATGCACATTTGAAGTATTTTAATTCTAGTTATAATACTTAGATGTATGTTCCTCCTACAACTTGGTGTCCTTCCAACCAGCTAAAGCAAAATATATCCCCACAACAATGGAAATATCCACCTAAAGGCCAATCTATTTCATTCCAACCTCAACAATATCCTCAAGGATAGTGGCCTAACTCCCAACCACTTTGGAGAACTCAATCATAGGAACAATAAGACTAATTGTCACCTCCTCAACAAAACACTACTCAGCAATCACCAAAGTAGCCACAATTGCTCAATCAACCAGTATCAAACCCAAATAATAGATCGGTTCAACCATTCTACAATAATGAGATGGAAAACTATCCAACATATTAATTAAGTCATTTGCCTCTATTTATTAAGCCATTAGAAAAACACTTGAAACTTAGAAACCCGAGAATAGAACCAACAACTTTCTTCACTAGCTACCCAAAGGAAAAATCGACCTTACTAGAGAGGCTTGAGCAGATGAAAAAGGTCAATCTAAATCTGATATGTTATGAGAACTAAAAAAATTGTGTCAAAATTTCACTTCTTAAAGCAATCAAGGATGTGCAAATCTACAACAAAATTATAAAGGAATTATGTCAAGAGACTTGGAAGGAAGAAAAGGATCCTCCCACAATTAATGTTGTGTGGCAGCTTGCTAACCTCACGTTAGGGAAGATCTCCACTCCTAAGTATATTGATCCAAGGAGCCTTAAGTTGGATTACTGAAAGGGGGGGCGGGGGGGGGTGAATCAATAATGAGAAATTATACCAATTATTAATCCTTTAAACCACAAAGTACATTATTTTACTTATTCAACCATGTTCATTTGTTCATCATCAATATTTTACTATATCATAAGCATTAACATTCATCAGTGCATAATAAACAATAACAAACACATCCACATAATACACATTCACCAATATTTACGTGGAAACCCAATGCGGGAGAAAACCACAGAATGATTTTCTTATATGTCAAGAATTACATTCAAGGAAGCATCAACTTCCAATTCTCTAGCTTCAACTGGAAGAAGGCTCCAACCCCCTATATTTTCAGGCTACAACCTGAGGGAAGCTCCAACTCCCCAATTTTCTAGCTACAACCCCCTATGTTCTTCAGCTACAATCGAAAGGTGGCTACAACCACCTATCCTTACCCCATCCAACCGCCCTAAAATATAGATGAAAAATGTAGACAACCTGTCACTATGACTAAATCAATCAATGCCACTATCAACCTGTACCAATAACCTGTAACAACTTATACCAATCAACCTGCACCAAACAACCTGTACCAATAACCTGAACCAACATGTACCATGCATCAACCTGTACCTCAACCAGTACCATCAACAAGTGCATCAACCATGTACCAAACCTATACAAATAACCTGTCACGACAACTTGTCCAAACAACCTATCACAACAACCTGTCTCATCAATCTTATCAACCAAATCAGATCTACTCACCAAGATCAATCACCAAGACAACTCTCAACCATATGCACGATATCACCAAGATGTGCATCAACCAATCACAACAAATCATAATCATCACCAAGATCAATATGTGCTTCTAATAATATACCAAGACAAGTATGCTACATCATCCATAAACGATGTGTCAACAATACTACTAACAAGTGCCACCAACCATGTATCGAGTATGTACCAATCATGCATCAACTACACATCAACTATGACTCATCAAGATGTACCAACATCATCAACTATATACCTCGTGTATGTGTCAACTCATCAACTACTTGTCTCAACCATGTACCCAACATGTACCTCAACCATATACCAAAGACATACACAAATATAACCATCAAAATTTATCTAGCAATTCATCACTCTATCCATAAACCAAATACAATAAACCCTTACATCAAACCATGTGCCACAACCTCATTGGTATGTAGCCTCAAGCTAAACCAACAACTTCAGCAACACATCACAATCAAAATACCAATATCCATATGCCAAATACCAACAACAAAATATCAATTGTATCCCTCACCAAATCTAATATATGCAGCATATTGAACATCCAATACCATCTCAAGAGCTAAACCCTAGCTCACAAAACATACCTCAAACAAAACGTGCCATATCTCACATAAATAGACCCCAACCATGTTGTTGAAATGGTTCTGCTGATGCGATTTTTCTGCCACACTTTTTCTGCTGTGATTTTTCTGTCGCACTTTTTTTGCCACACTTTTTTTGTAGCAATTTTTCTGACACGATTTTTCTGCCACACTTTTTCTGTCGCACTTTTTCTGCCATGATTTTTCTACCGCACTTTTTCTACCATGATTTTTCTACCGCACTTTTTCTGCCGCAAATTTGATCTATCAATAATACCTGCCAAAATAACCTTTCACAAAATAGATATTCAATAGGTGCTAATGTGAGACCCTTGCTCTCTTATTTATACTCTCCAAGTAGCTTCCTCTAGAAGTATCAAATTTTGTCCACTTAACTTAACCACTTTCCACAAATAGTAAGTTCTCCACTCCTAATTGCAACTAACTTTATTATTTAATTAATTTCTTTTGCAACCACTTTGACTTATCCATAAATCATAAACTCACCACTTATTGTTGCAACCTCTTTATTATTTAAATAATTTCTCTTTGCAACCACTTTGACTACTTTATTATTCAAATAATTCATCTTTACTCACAACTTCTTGTTGCAACTAGTTTTTCTATAATTAGTCATTTCATAACTTTTTTGCCCTTCCCTTAACTAACTTCTTGTTGCAACCACTTTATTATTTAATTTATTTCTTGGTCAACCACTTTGACTATTCAATCTTCTCATCACAACTATTTTACCATAATTACCAACCTCACAACTTCTTGTTGCAACTAATTTATTTTTAATTATTTTCTTAATGCAACAACTATACCTGTGATTAACTCCTAGTTACCATCAATTTGACTAGCACACTTCTTCTAGAAGCTTCTAGAATAATTGACTTCTTTGACCTTCTAGGGGCTTCTACATAACTCATGAGAGTTCTCCAACTTCATATGGCCATAACTCTCTAACCATGAGGAGTTATGTGACGTTCCACATATCACCGAAAATGGCATGACATATATTATCCATATAGAATAGTCTTACCTGTAAATTCACTGACCTTCATATCTTTATACCTCAAACAAACTCTGGTCCCTTACCCATGTATTTGTGTTATCGGAATTCACTACCGGACTTCTCCAAGGGTTGACATCAATCACTAAGGGTTGAAATCAATCTACAATATCACTCTCCAAGGGTTGACATCAATGACAACCAACTGTCCATTAACCTAAGCCAATTGTCTGACACCCTATAGTATATGTATACATATCCAAATGCTTAATCAAAATGATTTAATAGATTTAGGAGTTGATATCAATGTCATAACCAAGGACACAATGCTCATGTTAAACCTGAAAGAACTCGTAATGCATACACCTATTTTCCTTCAATTAGTAGATAGGTCTATTATCATCCTTTAAGGAATGTTAGAAGATGTCATTATCTTGATAAATTCTTGGGAATATCCAATGGACTTCATAGTGTTGCAAACAAACAAAATCCAAACTCAGTAGATACCTTTTTAATTCTTAGCAAACCTTGCTTAGCAACAATAGATACCTACATTGGCTACAAAGCAAGAGACATGACCATAGCTTATGGGAAACCACAAAAGAAACTAACTTTTTATCCCCTTACTGACCATTTCTCATGGACAGTCACAAAAGATATTGAATCTTTATCCCCTTAGTAATATTTTCATAGAAATTGAAATACCATTATGGGTAGGGCAAGGGGAAGTTGAAGAATTTTTTGGAGCCACCATCCAATCTATCCTAACAATTTATAATTCTCTAGCATTAAAGGAGGTTGATGAGGACACATTTACTTCAAACTTTATGCAAAATTTGTATCCTCGATCTATCCAAATTAAATCCTTACTCTAACAATGAATTTAATGAATAACATCCAAGTACATCAATAGCCAATCACACATACTTGGATGACTTATCCACTGTTGAAACAAAACAATGATTGATCACAATCGCAGAAATATTTCCTAATAAAAGACTAAAATATCATCAACAAGCTAAATTATGTTCAAACACAACAATTAATAGAGATTCTACAAAATCATAGCTCTACCTTTACTTAGGACTATGAGAACACAAATGGCATCCATCCAAACATCTGCAAGTATCACATCTATATGAAAGATGATTCCTTGCCTATTAGACAACCTCATAGGAGAATGAACCCTATACTTAAGGACATTGTCGAATCTAAATTACAAAAATGTTGGATGTAGGTTTTGTGCATCCTATTTCAAACAAAAAATGGGTTTGTCCTTTAGTCAGTGTTCCCAAGAAAGGAGGTAAATGGAGAGTATGTGTGTATTGCAAAGAACTAAAAAAATGTACTAGGAAAGACCACTTCTCTCTATCTTTTAATGACTAGGTGTTAGATGCATTACCTATTTAAAAAAAGTTATCCTTTCTTGATGGATTCAATGGAGACAACCAAAATCAAATCAGTGTAGAAGACCAAGAAACAACTACATTCACATGCCTAGTACACTTTCTTACCATGTTCTTCCATTTAGAATTGGCAATCCCCTTGCTACTTTTCATAGAGTTGTTTTGAGTATATTTTCATATTTATTCTATGATAGTATAGACAACTATATAGATGATTTCATTATTCATGGAAATATATTTTATGAAACTTAAAACAATCTAAAAAATGTCCTGCAATGTTATCAAGATATGAGCCTATCCTTGAGCAATGAAAAATACTTAATGCTTATGAATGGAGAGATAGTTCTAGTGCACCACATATCCTCTTCAAGAACTGAGGTTGATCTTGCCAAACCCACTCTCATCCTTGAATTTCGAATGCGGCAAAAAAAAGGATGTCATGATATTTCTTAGCCATGCAATGTACTATAGAAGGTTCATTAAAGATTTCCAAAATTACCAAATTCTTTTGTCGGACATCGAAATACTAAAATGAATTTGAATTCTTAAAGAATAAGTTAATTTCAGCTTTGATGTTGCAAAGATTTAACTAGGATCATTTATTTCACATCCACATTGATACTTCGAATATAGCACTAAGAGGAGTTCTTGGACAAAAAAAATCAAAGAACCATATGCAATCTACTACATCAACGAAAGCCTTTCAAGTGAAAAACTAAGCAATATTGTTACAAAAAATAAAAAGAATTTATTGTGGTAGTATATGCAATTAACAAATTCATCATTATATCACTGGTTATCCACTTTTTCTGCACACTAATCATTCTTCAATTAGATATTTGATGAACAAAACAATCTTAAATGACTGAATTATCATATGGTTGTTACTACTACAATAATTTGGTTTAACTATACTTGACAAGCCTAGTTGGAAGAATGTTGTTGTAGATTTTATATCTCACTTGATTAGCAGTTCAAATCAATAGGTTGTGGATGACTCTTTTCTAGATGAGCACTTATTTGTTATCTTAGTGGAAATCCCATGCTTTGTTGATATATCTAACTATCTTGCTTGAGAGAAAATTTCTTAATATTTCTCTTACAAGGAGCAACGTGAAATTGTCAGACAAAGTGTTTCATTCACTTGAATGAAAGGTTATGTGTTCAAGGCTAGTCCAAACCATGTATTACATCATTTCATACGAGAATATGAGATCAATGATTTACTACATGCTTATCATGATGAACCATCTGGGGGCTACTTTGTGGCAAAGAGAACAACCCACAAGGTTCTTCATACATGATACTATTGGTTTATGTTACATAAGAATGTTGTAGCGTATGTTACCTGATGATATCAATGCCAATGCATGCGGAAACCTACACAAACAAATGAAATATTTTTACAACCACGGGTATCATTAGAACCATTTTAAAAATTGGGATTAGATTTTGTAATACTCATTGACCCACCTTCAAACCAAAAGGAGTACATCCTAGTGTACCTATGTTACCTAACAAAGTGGGCGGAGGTCAAAACAATGAAAAATACTAAATAAGACAAGGTGGCAAAATTTCTCTATGAAGACATTTCACCATATTTAATGTTCGAAGGGAAATTATGATTGATCAAGGGTCTCAATTTACATCCAACTTAATTGAAAATCTAATGGATTTGTACAAGGTTCATCATGGAAATCCACTCCATACCACCCACAAACAAATATCCAGGTGGAAGTCACCAATAGAGAACTAGAAAGCATCTTGACAAAAACACTCTAGACACAGAGAAAGGACATACATAAAAACTTGGAAAACAAGAAGAAGATGCACACCTTATCAATTAGTTTATGGTAAGAGTGTTATGATATCTATTGAATTTTATATCAAAACACTAAGAAAAACTATGGGATTAGGTCTTTATCTCTCTATAGCACAAAGAGGGAGGAATTATTAACTTAATACATTAGATGAAATAAGGAAACATGCCCTATTTCACACTGAGATCATCCAACAACAAAGAACTATATAAGGAGGAGAGTGTCTGACTCTTTGATTGTATTGTCTCTTAGAGATTTGACAGTTGGTATGATGGTCATTATTGGAAGATCATGAAAGAACAACCATTTACTCTTGTAACAAGGATAGTGTTTGTGAGAAGCATACACTAGGGTTCATTGGGTTGTGCGATGCAAGTGAAATGTAAAGATTGTGAGATACAAGTGTGGATCCAAGAGTCGAATAGTTGGTGTGATGCTAACTTCATGTTGAGAGCTTATAGAGGTTTGTATAGCTTGGTGGGTTTCCTTGCTAGATCTTCTTGTTGATGGTTATGGTTTGCAGTGATTCAAAATGCTCTTGCTAGGATTTAGGAAACATTAGAAAAGAACTTGCTTGGGATAAAGTGAAAAAAATTGATGCACCAACTTTGGCAATGTTGGGCATTATCTTCATAGTGTGATAATAAGGAGTTGTACCATCCCTAACCTAAATTCTCTTATTGCAATGTTGGTTTTCATGTGTTTTGAACAAGTTTCATGGTTGTTTTGATATGTTGATTTATTGGGACAACAAGGGTGAAATGTTGAGTGATTTGACATGCTTTAAATGAAACTATAGATAGAAATTGTGATGATATATTTGCATTGTTAATGAATGTAATTTTTTAATCTGCATACTTGATTAGATCATGATCTAAGGGGGTTGAATTGACTGAGTCTTAAAGTGTTTTGTGATGTTTATCTAGTTAAACTTTCCTACAATATATATATATATATATATATATATATATATTGTAGGAAAGTTTAATATATATATTTGCAAGTGCATTTCTGAATATTGCAATTTCGCAATAACGCTAAAAGTTCTATGTGAGAAATCAGTGACATCATTGAAGTGAGATGAAATTTCTAAATTGGAGTTTAGATTTCTTGGTGAAGATTGCCATGATTCATGAAATATCTACAGGATCTCTCTTTCAAAGGATTGGATTCTTGATTTCCTACAAAGGTTATCCAAGAGGGCCTTGATTGTGAACTTTAGTAAGAAAAATCCTCCACTACAAAGATCATTTTTTGGATTAGAACCTCATGGTTCAAGGCCACAAGGGAAAGGTGAGGATCTATCATATGCATCATGGATATTTCCTTTTTTCTATTCAAAAATGCTTTGAATAAAGACATAATGCTCAATAGAGATCCATGGCTTTTTTATTCCTCGTTTGATTCTTCTACCTAGAAGGGTTCGTTTAACTCTAGATCAGCTTGGAAAGACCAGCTTTCCTAGTGGGTACGGCTTCCAAGTCTTTCACTCCGTTTCTATGATCAATGAGTTCTAAAATATGTTGGTGATAAGTTGGGTTCTTTTCAATATCTGGCTCCGTAAACCCTAGTGCTCAAGGGTGTGCCCAATATGTTGGTTTTGATGTCACAAATGGTGAGATGGAATTTCTAAATTGGAGTTTAGATTTCTTGGTGAAGATTGCCATGATTCATAAAATATCTACAAGATCTCTCTTTCAAAGGATTGGATTCTTGATTTCCTACAAAGGTTATCCAAGAGGGCCTTGATTGTGAACTTTAGTAAGAAAAATCCTCCACTACAAAGATTTTTTGGATTAGAACCTCATGGTTCAAGGCAACAAGGGAAAGGTGAGGATCTATCATATGCATCATGAATATTTCCTTTTCTATTCAAAAATGCTTCGAATAAAGACATAATGCTCAATAGAGATCCATGGCTTTTTTATTCCTCGTTTGATTCTTCTACCTAGAAGGGTTCATTTAACTCTAGATCAGCTTGGAAAGACCAGCTTTCCTAGTGGGTACGGCTTCCAAGTCTTTCACTTTGTTTCTATGATCAAAGAGTTCTAAAATATGTTGGTGATAAGTTGGGTTCTTATCAATATCTGGCTCCGTAAACCCTGGTGCTCAAGGGTGTGCCCAATATGTTGCTTTTGATGTCACAAATGGTGGTTTGTCGAAAGAAGTTATCCTTGAATGGGCAAGAATGAGCAGGTTCAAATTATTGACTATGAGAACTTTCCCTTTAGGAGTCAACTTTATCACAAGTGTGGACACATTCTTTGTGATTCCCCTCTTCGGAATGTTGCATATAGGGAATGAAAGAAGGTCAAAGAAACCCCAAAGCGATTGACTCACCATTCCATGGTGTGGTGGGATCACATGTCCCCTATTCGAGGGGGGTGATAAGGGTCAATCCAAGGTAGACTATCAAATCAAGTCCTTTGTTGGTAAATCTAGGGGATGCACAGTTGGAGCTCCAATGATTTAATAGGGGCTACAAGAGTTGCCAACTATACTAAAGGGAGATTCAATCCATTGAGGGTGAGTTTTGTCAAAGGATCGTGAATATGAATTATTTTCTAGCAATGGATCATCAAACGTATGATATGTTTTCATAGCTCTCCATTGGATGTTTACATTCAAAGTACCAATTGGCTCCTATTTGTGATTTATGTCTAGATGTAGTCATCATTGCCAGGGGGTATTCAATGGAATCTTCTCTAATTCACATATCACCCTCAACTTCTCTTCCAACTTTGGTTTCTACTTCTTCAAGATCTCAATTACTGCTTTCAAAAATATTTCATTGTTTGGTCATAAAGGTAAGTGCTTTTCTACTCCACGAGCCTAATCTCTACGTAGCTCCAATATGAAACAATGGAATACCGATTCTTAGGCCCAATATTTCCATCATAGGTGGATGCTTACGCAATGTCTTCATTGGTCTGCCCGGTGCTTTAGAGCATTCTTTTTAAACCAAGTGGCAAAGTGCACATACAACCTAGGTAGATGTGTCGTGTATGTAAAACAAACTAAATTGAAAAAAAAATGAAGTCCATAAAAATCAAAAATTAATATAATAAGAAATAAATTGAAAAAAAAATAAAAATAAAAATAAATATATATATAATAGTCAATTTTTTTAATTTTTATGGACTTCATTTTATTCTCAATTTAGTTTGTTACGAGTTACACAACACATCTTACCTAGGTTGTATATGCACCTTGCCACTTGGTTCAATAACACTGCTCTAAGTTCTGCAGATAATATAAACCAACATTGATCCATCTTCGCCCCTAATCCTTCTCAATGCTTATTTAAATTTAAATCCAAGATTAAGATAGATCTATGCGTATTATTTACTTTCTATGTGACTATCCTTTGGGACTTGTATTATTTACTTTTTATGTGACTATCCTTTGGGACTTGTAGATTG
>ML790546.1:303714-320277 GCA_009831015.1 Picea engelmannii
TCTCTTCCATTTTGGGATAATGTGCCCTTGCCCATTTCAGCACAAAATCATAGACTGCATCTTCTGAAGCCACTTGCAATTCATCACTGGATAAGACTGCCTCCACACCTGCCAATGGCAGAGCCATAACATCATCTTGGAACCTGTGAAGTATCGTATGCAGATTAGTTCCATGCCGTAATCTAGCAGTGACAACAGATTACCTATCTCAATATTACAAAACCATATGCATGAAATATAATGTTTATAACACCTGTCTATCAAAAGCTAACTACAGCCCAGAATGCTGGTTAAGGTGTGAACGGACCAGAATTTTTTTGAGACGATTATCCTTTCGCATGATAGAAAATAGAATACCATGATAACCATGACAGTAAAAACCAATAAACATGGTAGCCAATGACAAACATTTGCTGCATGGCATCATTCTTAAAGTAGAAGTGCATTTATAGATATCTCCAAGCTTACTTTGTAATATCTTTAAACTGCTTGGCAAGATATTGCTTAGCTGCATCAGTTAGTGGCTGAACTGCATCTGCCATCAGAACACTAGAGGGAAGTTCTAGATACAGTAATGCAGATTCTGGTGTCATAGGTAAATTCCTTAACAACCTGCTGCAATGACGCATACAAGAAGCCACTTCAAATTTATCTGCAGCCATTAAAACATCGAGCAATGCAGAAGCAGTATTTGTTGTTACTGTTGCACTGTACATGAAGTTTAGTAGCTCCATCAGAGCTGCTTCTTCTGTAATATCATACAACAAAAACCAAATATTAACATTCAACAGATGATGCAGTGCAACAAAGTTTCAAATGCAGTAGCACTAAGTGAATCACCAAATTATCTGAAGAGCAACAGATAACACCTGAGGCACTTATACGTAGAGTGACATCTCGTTGTTCTGACTCCCGCATGCCATTTGAAAAAAGCTGTGTAAAGAAAAGACAAATTAGAGAAACAAAAAGTCCTAAAAACTCTTCAAGAAAATTGAAAATCAAAAACTTACTTTGTAAAAGAAAGGACTCTTTGCTGCCAAAATAGCAGAGCTTATATGTATTGTTCTGACTTTCACTATCGTAGAGCAATCCATGCTCCAAGAAGAAGAACCATGACCACAGTCATCAGCTGCCAATAAAGAAACAAAATAGCAATGCATTAAATGTCCGTTTCAAACTACTCATATACTCAGGAAAATCCTATGCGGTCTTTATTCTATTGATAAGAATGCCTGAAACAAAATAAAGATATAGCATACAAAGATCATGAGCAAGAGATCAGTTATAGCTAAGACAACATCATCCTTGGCACATATATGTCATATACAAATGCACACACGCACAAACACAGAAGGGGGAATAAAAGGCAGAGGAGAAGATCAACATCGAAACTTCAACTTTTCTTGCTACTTTTTGTCAACACATGTATGTTTTCCATGCACAAATACTTTTCCAGTAAAATTGTCTCAATACTCGAGTTTTAATAATGCAGGGAAAATGATCTCTCAGTATATTTATTGAACCAAATGATGCATAATCTTTGAACATATGAATGGTTTCCATACTTTTTAGTTTGGTGTTTTCCTTCCATGCTTTCAGGCCTACTAAGGTTACACCCCATTAATCAACTTGGGCCTCTTTTAATTCTAAAAATTGTCTACTAGATGTTTTTTATACAAATGCACACACACGCACAAACACAAAAGGGGAAATAAAGGAGAGCTAAGAAAAAAATTGGAATTCCAAAAACATATGAATACTTTCCAATACACAAATCCTTTTCCAAAATTGCCTAATTACTTGGGTTTTGATGATGTAAAACAAATGATCTCTCGGTATATTATTTTTAACCAAATATTGCATAATCTAACTTTCTAGATTGATGTTTTCTTTCCATACTTTCAAGCCTACTCACACCCATTAATCAACCAACATCTTTTTAATCTAAAACTTGTCAACTACCTGCTTTCATATTGTTGGACCACTCCAATGTTCACTTAATTGTCTTATCATCATCCTTCCTAACTTACTAAGTACCTCACTCACTGGTATGTCAAACTAGACCTTCCAAAACTAAGGAAGTTACTAAATTGAGACTCACATGGCCTTAATGAGCATATAAATGAACACATACCAATCCCCACCATTCGTGCCATAGCTAATTTTTCTATGGTTCTGTCAAGCTGTATTACTTTTGCCCAAGCTTCTACTTGGATTTCATGTTTCATGCTCTCCTACTAAGGATCTTGTGTTGCCCACTAAGATTGGCACTCTTATCATCTAGCTCGTGACCTTCCCAAACATAGTATGGCCAAGTTCCTTCTTTGTTGCCCACACTCGCTTCAACTTTGCTTCAAAATATCTCTTGCACAGAAGTAATAAAAAAAAATGCATGATGCCCGTTACCATTTACAATTGTTTGAATCTCACAATTACTACTAGTCTATCATCCCTAATAAAACTGTGAACTGCACACTTTGCTTTTTTTAATGCTTCATCAAATTACACCTTTGACTTATCACCTTCTGATGCAACACTTTCCACCCATCTTCCTAGGGTAAAACTGATTTATGGGTCGAGTACTTCACCTTCATTTTAAGGGGGGTTTGATAATAGAGTAGCAACATAAGGCCAGGGATGATAAGCATTTGAAGGATGGTACCAATTTGTTACCACACTCCAACCAATATAATGGGTAACTTGTAAAGTAAATAGTAAGTCATCAATTGCGTGTGGCTCAAGTTGTTGTGAGGAATAGTTGTTACCCTCCCCACTTGGGTTCAAATCCCATATGTGATATGTTTGCTCTTAGTGAGCCGGTTCTTGATGAGTGTTATCACTCAGATCTGCTCCATGCAAACCTAAGAAACAACTATGAGTAACTAGCCTAAGGTCACTGCTAATTACTCCTCTGTTTGGACTGGTATTCCTCCAGTCACAGGGGGGCGTCCCGAGTGTTCATGCACTGTCAATCACTTAGAAAAATCTGTATGACTGATCAGCACACAAAATAGGATATGTGTTCAAGCAACCAAGGACACAAGAAACTTATAAAATCAAATAATATGTGAGATTTCAATTCACAACAGCTAAATATAAAAGAAAGAAAAAAGATGAGCTTAAGTGATCAAAAATCAAAGTAAAGGCACTTAGGCCACCCACACCACTGCAACAACACAACACTATTCAACCACTGAATCCAAAAAGCTGTGAAGAAACTGCATAGTCAAACTCTATCACTGTATTTGTCAAAAGATTGTTTGCATCATGGAGACAAAATACACGACTGGCTGCATAGTAAGCACTGCGCAGTGTAGGCAGCAATGAAAGAAAAGATGGAAGAGGAGGATGCTGGCTGCTCACTGGAATAACTCTCTGTAATAATGCCATTCAACCTGCTCTTATAGACCTCCAAATTCCCAAAAATAGGAAGCCCGCTCATGCAAAATATAGCTGCTGCAATGTGGCTTTTTTAAATGAGGCAAACAGCTGCAAATGCTATAGATAACAGCTATAAATATGGCTCAAACTCTCACTAAACAATAGCAAGAAGGGGGTCATCCTGTTACCACCCAAATTGTACTTAATGATAAAATCCCTAAACTACAAGGTATAACTCAAGGGGCCACTGTTAGAACTGTCACCACTGTCACCTCAATAACCTATCCTCTTCACTTTAGGCCGGCTCTCCTCTGGCTCAATTGGGGTATCCCTAGTAGGATTACTAAGGCCAAATAATGAGGCACAAGGTGAAATGAGACTAACCTTAGTAAAACAAGGTTTTGGGCTTTTTAGGGTTTTAAAATAGCTGATGGAAGGAAATAGAGATCAGTGCCAAATCCATTGTGGAAAGATTCAATGAAATATAGTGTCCAAAACCTTCAGAAAGGAAATTTTCAGTCCCCTTTCAAAGATGATAAAGCACAAGAAGAAAGTGTCATAACTCTGGAAACTTGTGGTGGCCAAAGCCCTGCTGCCCTGAATACAAATCAGGTGTTCATCAGCATGCAAAATGAAGCAGTTGTATACCCCAATCAAAAGCCTTCCACCAACATGGCAGCTTGCCTACAGGGATTAAAACACGATGACAGGGATGGAGACTTTGGCAAGACGGATAGACATGCCAGCGTGAGGAAACTTGAAAACTCTATCTGGGCAGAAAACAAGTGTAACAAAGCCATCATCTCGGATTCTCCTATTAAGCTTGAGCACATCAGTCCTAGATCCTATATTCTGTGTTTTGATGGCCTTCCCATCTTTGATGATTATGATAAACACAAGACTGGTCTTGCCGCAGGTTTACTGCATGAAATCCAAACAGAGAAGATGATGGACATCATTTTTGACAAGTGAACAGGAAGATTTTTGCACTTGGAACCCTAGAGTTAATGCAACTGCTCCTACCTTCACATCTGGTCTATGTGCTGGTGAAGACAAGGTTCGCCAGCAGAAGAAGGTTTATCACATGGATTGTCAACAAAAAGGCAGAAAAACGAAGCATGGGATACAGATGAAAGCATTGTTTCTCATTTTTCTGAGATTAAGATTGCCAATGAAATAGGATTCTGACTGACTGCTGAGTTTAACACCCTTAACTCTGTGGATGGTAAAACCATGGAGCTACACTGGTAAAATCATAAAACCATGGTAAAATCATACATGCTGGAAGTCAAGAACGTAAGGATGCACATGCCCATATTAAATCACTGTGCCATCAATTCTGACAGACAGCAGATAGAGCGTTCCAGAATATTCGAGGATGAGCCTTCATGGATGCACTGAGACAATAATTACTCAGTGCACAGAGTGTCGGATTATGAAAAAATTTCAGCATGTAAACGCACTTGGTGACAGAGATCCATTGGATTCACTTCATGAACCACATGAGACAAACAGAAATGGATATCTGCCTTGCATTTCTTGCCCTGGAACATGTATGTGATCAGGTTATTGAAGAGTATTACAGCACATCAATGGACTTCTGGTGAAAGGACATCAAACTTCTGAAAGGTATTATTTCCTGTAATATCCCTTATGTGTTTGATTGTGTACACACAGGTGTGAATTAGAGAATAGCAACCTGTTCTGGAGCACTCACAGATGTATCTATTTGCATAACCTGAGATGAGGAAGTACCTGGCTTTGTAAAACCAGCAAGTTTATCATCTCTTGAAGGGTGGATGTACCCTGTATTCTCCATAATTGCTGCATCTCTAGAAGGCAGAGGTGATAAAGGTGTGAGTTTTGGTTTGAATAGTGCAGCGTCAAACATGCCCTCAGGTTGGGGTAATAATTGCAATAAATGTGCTATCATGGTGAACAAGCCTCCTTCTCAGAAGTCTCTAGGAGATCCTACACAAAGGATCATGAAATGCTCAGGTGTGAAATCACAACATCGGGATTTTATCATCACCAGAATTTATACCAACACTCAGATTCCTGCTCTGTTCACACAGCACCCTAATCTTGATTTCAGGGGATGTTTTCCATACTCAGAAACATCTCAGATGGAAAAATGTTGGCTCATAAAAGAAATGGTAAATCTGTCATGCTTGAAAAAGTTGAACCCGATTTCAGTAAGTCTGGGAGAAATCCCGTGACTGATATATATACAATCTTCAATATGTCCCTGCTAGGTATACTCGAACAGCACCATTGTGGATGGCTTTACAATAATGGCATCAGCTTTTTAAGCCAGTACTTCAGTGAAACTACACTGTTCTCCTCCCAAGACAAGAGCCCAGCCATCTAATACAGTCCTCAAGATAGATCCTCAACAGCAGCAGTTTAAACAATATTCTGTACTCTCAGTTGGCAGTAAGGAGAAAATTACAGGGCTGGTAGCAGAGCCCTGTTCAGTCTTGGATACATAGATCCTGCAGCAGCTCATCTCCATTATTGCATATGCTGGAAAATAACCTTGATTTAGAAGTACCCAGGTTTATGTCCAGCCCAGCAGTAGTGGAGGTCCCACAGCCTACAAGCATCTAAATTTTAATGTTTCTTTGTTTTGTATGATGACCAAACACAGGGAAAAGCCGTTGTATTGATGAAGTGTAGAGGTGCTTGCATTGGCTCACTGATTTCACCTAGCACTCTCATTCTACACATGCTATAGTAGGGTAGGGAAGGAATAAGCCCCTTTGAGCACTAGAGTAGCATGAATAAGCTCTTTTGAGCATTAGACGTGATTTCATTTGTCATGGGCATTGATGTCTTGTACCTTGCTTTGTAAAAGCTAGATTTTAATGTCATGGTAGTGTGTCTTGTTGGATGTGGAGGTCATTTTCATTGTACATGACAAGATTCTAAGGTTCCCGTGCCCTCCCAAGAAGAGCACGTCCCTGAGTTGGAGCCAGCTGTTACCCCTTATTTTGCACAGGGGTAGCCCAAGTGATATTTCTTCACTCACCTAGTGAGTTTTGTTGGAAATATTTTTGTCATCGATGTCAAAGACGGGGATACTACAGATGTCCAAGATAAAGATTGCAAGGTTGAGATTGTTGGAAATATTGTTTTTGGATTTTTGATGCTCAATTTGGATACCCTATCTTTGAAGGTCTTTTTATTTTGAAGACCTAGCCCAAATGGGAGCATAGGATATATGGTTGAAAAGTTTATTCCGAGACCTTTCCAACGGTATATGGCACTCCCTCTAACTCCATAGGAATGAGGAGATATGAAATATTTTCTCCGGTCGGCCCAGCCAATTTTACAAGTCGACCCCATAAGTGAACGCAAAAACACTATAAATACAAAATAGATGTGTGCATTTGAAGTATATCCAAGCAAGAAGAGCAAGTACAAGTGCGCAGAAGAGATTTGAGGTGCGCAAGAGGAGTTAGGGAGTATTCTTGGGGTCTAAAGGTGCACAAGAGGAGTTTTCTTGGAGTTTTAAGGGTGCATCATGAAGGACTAAGGTCTATGATGCTGCAATGTGCGTTGTTTTGAGGTTGTGATGCCGCAATTTCGAATTATATTCTGAGAATAATGCTATGAGGTTCGCTAGGGCATGAAGGCTAAATCTTACTAGGGTTTGAAGCTATGTCTGGGGTATAAAGCAAAGTGGGGCGTTAGAGCATGAAAGTTAAGGGTGTTATGATGTTGTGAAATGCATGAAGTATGAAGCATGCAGGTGAGGTCAAAAGTGATCTATATATGAAAATCTTGAATTTGTGCCTATACAGGTCTTATTGAGTTGGTGCTTAGCTGAAGAGATTGGTGTCTCTAGTAGGTTGGTGCCTACACAATATCTTGTTGAGTTGGTGCTCGGCTGAAGAGATTGGTGTCTCTAGTAGGTTGGTGCCTACATGATATCTTGTTGAGTTGCTCCTCAGCTGAAGAGATTAGTGTCTCTAGTAGGTTGGTGCCTACAGACATTTATAAATATAAGTTATTAGGTTTTCTCCCACAAGAGTTTCCAAATTAAACTCGGTGTACTGTGATTTGAGTTTATATGCATTTATTGTTAATGAATGGTTGATCAATGCTCATCTAAAGTGAAAAAAATCTTATACTGATTCACCCCCCCTCAATATAAGCATAAGTTCAACAATTGGTTTTAGAGCAGGTTCCTTTGGAAATATTCTAACCACTGGAACTGGAAGGAAAGTCTCAGGAGAACACATGGCTAGTCAAGAAGAATTCTTCTTCATGGCCATGGATACAAAGTCTACTAATATAGAAAATGAAGACAATTAGAAAGAAAAATCATGTTCAGAAGAAGAAGACATTGATGGGGCAGTGAATCTTGAAACAGAACTTGTTATGAACTAGTTCGATTCAAACTACACACATCCAAAACACTTGGAATTGAATAACATAACCCATATGGACAAGTAATATATTAATTAAATGTATATGAGAATGAATAGTATGAGATGTGATGAATGATTACAAATGAGAAATGAGGGTTGTATATATACCCATGTAGGGGTGCCATTTCATAAGAGACATGAACTTTCATTAGGAAGGTGTCTCTTCATAACATATTTAATTATTGAGTATTAATTATTATTATTTAATCATTATCTATTTATATGTATATGTGTGTTCATAACATTGCCTTCCCCTTTTGAAATGCTTTGTCCTGAAAGCATAGTGATGGAATGAAAGCATAGTGATGGAAACGCTGGACGTCTTTTTCTTTGGCTTGTAATGTCGTTGCATCATTCTTTGTTCTTGGAGCTATTGTAGTTGATGATATGAGACAATATGAACCTCTCAGTACTGAGCAAAATTTTTGAATCGTAAAAGGATCTGACCATCCTAATTCAATCTTTTGCGGAACGCTGCACTTCCACGATAAACTGTTATCATGAGACTTAATTGCATCGGTATCAATATTTTTCAGACAATAAATTAGTTGTTCCCGACCTAAGTGATATTGATACTATGATTGTTTAAGATATTTGCTTTTATGATTGGGATGTCAATAAGGATTTCTGGTAACATGATTTTCTCTTACCATACATGTAGCGTTACCTCGATTTACTGCGGCTATTGTATCTTCTTCGTTAACTGATGTTGTTTTGTTGATCGTTGGATCTAAACTCGAAACTTCCATGGTTTGTACTCCAACATCAGAATATCTCTTTTTTTCAGTTGACTTTGCGACTTCTTGAGCTATGATGTGGAATGAATCTGTAATTGTTCAATTTTCCATAACTTGGATTTGTTCATCTGAAAACTTCGATGCTTCTTTTTCTCTAAGCAGTTCTAACTTGTTTTCTAAAGACTTCTTATCATTCTTAAGCTTTTTTTATTTGTGTAAGTAGGTTTTGATTATGATTTTTTAAACGTGCAAGTTCTTCATTTGATGATTTGTTGACTTTGTTCATGTCTTTTTTCTCTGCTTCCCCCTCTTTCAACTTTCTAATTTGGTCAAATAACCTTTGATTAAGGTTCTTTAAACGAGAATTTTCTTCATTTTTTTCTAATAGGCTCTTCTCGAGATTGTCCTTTTCTTGTTCTAATTTTTTATTGCATTGCTTCTTTGTTTTACTAATTTGTGCAAGTAATTTTTGACTATCATCTTTTAAGCGAGAAATCTCTTCGTTTTTATCTGTGATAACTTCGTCAAATTCTTTTTGCACTTTTTGAACTGTCTTTTGATTATCTTGAAGGATAATCTTGGAGATATCTTTAAGGTCTTATGATGTCACTGGATCTGAATCTAATTTAACGTCATGTAATGTTATCTTCTTCTTGTAGGAAAATGTCAAAAACTTGTTCTTCGTGTTTAAGATGAAAGACCCTAGTGTTTCCATCCAGGGGGAACCTAGAAGTATGTCACCCTCATTGCTCCATAAAGATCCAATAATGAATTGCGATACAAAGGTATAATCCCCAATATTCAGTTGTAAATATGTTATGTCATATTTTTATTGTTCCTCAAGTCTAATTTTTCAATTATATTTGATTTGGAGATCACTAACTGGTTAGAGAATTCAGTGTTAACATGATTATTACATTCGGTGGGCACAATAGAAATAGTGATATCTTTCCCTCCAAGTATTCCTTTGACTCTAAGTAAAACACTAAAGCAGAGTAGTTCCCTGAAGTTTTAGGAAATCTTCCTTTTTCTTCATTACTAGGATTCATTTTGCTTTCGTTGATAATTTATGTTAAATGGTAATATCAATTAATTTAGTTTCCTTTTGCACCCTTTATGAACTCGATTCTTTATGACCCTTGAATTTGAAATTCTTCCTTTTGCTCTTCTTTCTCCGATATATATATTTTCCTTCTAATTCTTCTTTAACTTCCTTAATAGAAAATATTTTTGCTTATAATCCTTAAATTGAACCTCTTCCTTCCAACTCTCGTCAATTATTGATTCTCTCTTTTAAAAACTCAAATCCCCCACCCTTTTTTTAATTCTCCTTTTAAAATTTCCTTTGAAATATAATAAACCTTGAATGCTTATCTATATATTTTCTCCTTCAAATAGTCAAATAATCTTTTTCTTTAACTTTTTCTTTTCGTATAGACTTGAATATAGTGTTTTTATTTTATTTTATTTTTTCACTTCAAATGATATATATATATAAAGTAGTTTGTAACCCTTTTTATTCCCCTTGTATGCTTAGAATATAAATTAGTTTTATTAACCTTGTAATTTATCCTTGTACCTTATATTAATATAGCCTGATCATAAATTCGAACCTTGACATTGGGGTTAACTTTCTCTATCAAAGGTCACGATGATTGACCATTGGTTTATACCCCTCTTCAGACATGTAAACAAAAGTTGGTTATGGCATAAAGGATGGGTCATATAAACTTTGACAATCTAGTATAACTCAGCAAGACATAAGCAATAAGAGATATGCCAAGGATCTCAAAACCTACCGACATTATTTGCAAGCCATGTCAGCACGGGAAGTAGACGAGAGTTAGTTTCAAAACAAAGGAGTACTCACAATCAAAGCCATCAAAACTTGTACCCACAGACCTCTGCAGGCCAGGGAGAGCACAAACTTTAAAAGGTGAGAGTTAATTTATGTTGCCTATTGATGATTACACAGGAATGACATGGGTTACATTTCTTAAAGAAAAATATAAACCATTTGAGAAGTTTAAAGCTTTCAAAGCCCTAGTTGAAAATGAGACTGATTTAAAAATCAAGTGCTTAAGATCAAACAGAGGAGGTGAGTTTACCTCTTATGAATTTGAAGAATTTTGCGAGAATCACGGAATCAAGAGACATTTTTCGGCAATAAGGACTCCACGGGAAAATGGAGTTGTAGAAAGGAAGAACAAAACTGTACAAGAAATGGCTAGAACAATGTTGAATGAAGCCAAACCACTAGACACCTTTTAGAGAGAAGCAATCAACATAGCAGTCTACATTTTGAATAGAGCACAAATTAGAGTAAACAACAAGACACCTTATGAATTATGGAAAGCTAGACTAGCTACAGTCAAATACTTCAAAGTATTTGGGAGCAAGTGCTATATAAAAAGAAATGAAGATAATTTAGGCAAGTTTGATTCCAAAACAGATGAAGACATCTTTCTTGGTTATGCATCTGGAAGCAAGGCCTACAAATGCTACAACAAAAGACTACAAAACGTTGTAGATAGTATTGATGTAAGAGTGGATGAAGCAATACCTCAAAAGGAAAAGTCACAAACAAATAAAGATCCAGAGGAGAAAATCTACAGAGAACGAGAAAAGGAAGAAGAAAAGAAAGAACAAGAAGAAATAGAATGCCAAGATCCATCTAGATTTGTTCAGAAGCATCATCCAGAAAATCAGATTATTGGTGATATAGATACAGGAGTTCAAACTAGAAGAAGATTGAACTTTTCTTTGCTATCTAAAATAGAGCCCAAGAACTTTGCACAAACTAGTGAAGATAAGCATTGGGTTAATGCTATGAAAGAAAAACTAAATCAGATTGAGAAGAGTGAGACAAGGGAACTTGTGCCCAAACCAAAAGACAAGAATGTGATTAGCACCAAATGGGTCTTCAAAAACAAATTCGATGAAGATAGACAAGTAGTAAGAAATAACGCAAGATTGGTCTGTAAAGGGTATACTCAAGTTGAGGGTATTGACTTTGAAGAAACATTTTCTCTAGTCACAAGATTAAAAGCAATCATAATGTTTTTGGCATTTGTGTGTTTCAAGAACTTCAAAGTCTATCAAATGAATGTCAAGTCAGACTTTCTAAATGGAAATTTAGAAGAAGAAGTATATATTGAATAGCCAAAAGGATTTCAATTGTGAGAAAACAAAGATCATGTATGCAGACTAAAGAAAGCTCCCAGAGCTTGGTATACAAGACTTGACAAATACCTACAACAACAAGGTTTCAAAAGAGGAGATGCAGACAACAATCTTTACATAAAAACAGAGAATGAAAATATATTAATCATTGCGGTTTATGTGGATGATATCATATTTGGAAGTAACGTTGATAGAATGAGCCAAAAATTTGCAGAAGAAATGCAAAAGAATTTGAGATGTCCATGCTTGGAGAATTGTCATTCTTTCTAGGGTTGCAGATTTCTCAATCCAGCAAAGGCATATTCATTTCTCAGACCAAATATATCAAGTAAATGTTGAAGAAATTCGGAATGGAAGATTGTGCACCTATCAGTACACCCGTGATCACAGGATGTAAGTTGAGCAAAGATGATGAATCTCCACAAGCAAATTAAACACTGCACAAGTCAATGATTGGCAGCCAACTATATGTGACAGCATCAAGGACAGACATCATGCAAACAGTAGGATTGGTTGCAAGATTTCAATCTGCACCAAAGAAGACACGTGTGCAAGTAGTAAAAAGAATATTCAAATATCTAAAGGGCATATTGAACTTTGGCTTGTGGTATTCAAGAAGTAAGGACTTCACTCTAACAACATATACAGATGTAGATTGGGTAGGAAGTATTGATGACAAGAAAAGTACTAGTGGAGGAGCATCATTTCTAGGCAATTGTCTAGTATCATGGTTTAGCAAGAAGCAAACTTCAATCTCTCTATCCACAGCAGAAGCCAAATATATTGCAGCAGCAACATGTTGCACACAAGTTCTCTGGATGAAGCAAACACTAAAGGATATCAAGGTAGAATATGATCAACCAATCTCAATCATTTGCGACAACACAAGTGCAATCAACATTTCAAAGAATTTTGTTATGCACCCAAAGACGAGACCAAGGATCCAAGCAAAGTGTCACACAAAGAATTTTGTTATGCACCCAAAGACGAGACCAAGGATCCAAGCAAAGTGTCACGCTGGAATACATTGCCACCAAATAACAGGTTGCAGATTTTTACTGAACCCCTTCCCAAAGACACTTGTGAATATCTTAGACAGAAGTTGCGAGTGTTATCCTTCTCATCTCGTCAATAAAGGGAAGCATAAGCTCAGAGGGAGCAACCCTTTGCAATTGATGTCAATGGGGGAAAAGTTGCACATGGAGGAAGAATTGTAGACACAAGGAGAGTTGTAGATAGGGGGAGTATTACAAAATTGACTAAGGGTTGCCATCAATGACAAAGGGAGAGATTGTTGGAAATATTGTTGTCATTGATGTCAAAGACAAAGGAGACTACAGATGTACAAGATCAATATTGCAAGATGGAAATTGTTGGAAATATTGTTTTTTGATTTTTGATGCTCGATTTGGATACCCTATCTTTGAAGGTCTTTTTACTTTGAATGCCTACCTCAAATGGGAGCATAGGATATATGGTTGAAAAGTTTATTCTGATACCTTTCTAACAGTATATGGTGGTCCCTCTAAGTCTAACTCCATAGGAATCAGGAGATATGAAAGATTTTGTCAGGTGTTCCCAACCAGAAAGTACAGATTGGCCCAACGAATTTTACAAGTCAGCCCCATAAGTGAACGCAAAAACATTATACATGCAGGATATATGTGCGCATTTGAAGTGTATCCAAGCAAGAAGAGAAAGTACAAGTGTGCAGAAGAGATCTGAGGTGCGCAAGAGGAGATAAGGAGTATTCTTGGGGTCTAAAGGTGCGCAAGAGGAGTTTTCTTGGAATTTTAAGGGTGCACCATGAATGACTAATGTTTATGATGCTGCAAAGTGCAATCTTTTGAGGTTGTGATGCTGCAGTTTGGAATTATATTCTGGGAATAATGTTATGAGGTTCGCTAGGGCATGAAGGCTAAATCTGACTAGGGTTTGAAGCTATGTCTAGGGTATGAATCAAGGAGAGGTACTGGAGCATGAAAGTTAAGTGTATGATTATGTTGTGAAATGCATGTAGTATGAAGCATGCAAGTAAAGTCAAAAGTACTTTGTGTATGAAGATCTTGGATTGGTACCTATACAAGTCTTACTAAGTTGGTGCTCAACTGAGGATATTGGTGTCTTTAGTAGGTTGGTGCCTACACAATATCTTGCTAAGTTGGTGCTCAACTGAAGAGATTGGTGTCTCATATTTTGATGAGATATTTTATTTTGAAGGGTTTTACTCATGATTTATGAGCCTTGTTTCCTTGGAAATCCATGCGTCCACATTTGGAGGAGACCTAGGAGGACTTGCTTGGATGCTTGGAGGAGTTTGTGAGGATTTACCACTTTGGAGGCTAAACGTTGCACCTTGGACTCACTTTCTTCTCTCTTTCATGGAGACATCACTCTCTCTTGGGGCTATTTCACTTGGATTGTTGTACATGTGGCTTGACCACCTCATCTTTTATGTATTTTTGACTAGATAGTTGGAGGAGAATATTATTTTATCACTCTCTAGGCTAGATGTAAGGATCTCACATGAGATATTGTTATTTTATTGTAAAAGAAGTTGAGCAACACTCTATATAAAGAGGTGCCCTTCGTCATTATCACTCATGGTTGGATTTTTAGAGCTTCCACTCCTTGGAGCTTAATCGACATATCTTTCTTAGAGCATATGGTTGTGTAAATTTTTCTTTCTTTTTGAATGATTGTTGTCAATTCTTGAAGCTTCTCTATCTTTGTTCTTATTTTGTGCATAAAGGATTAACGGTGAGATGCTCAAGTCTTCTACACACTAACTAGATCAATCCATTTGAAGGGTAAAATCTACCACTTGGAGGGAAGACGATCTAGAGTAATTCCTCTCCTTCCTTTGTTGGTTTGGTAATTATTTGGTGCCTTGCTTTGTCTATCCATCTTGGAAACCTAGCAAGAGGTATTAAGTAAAATTATCAAGCCATAGTTGATCTTGTTGATGAAGGTTATTCCTATGACGATCCATTCCTGTTGAACCTTTATCTCCATAGTTAATCTTGACCGTATGAGAGATTATTCTTCCTCTTGGTTCTAATCTATTAATCCTAATCCTTGAATGAAGTTGATCAATTGTTAAGAGGGTTTCTTCTTGGCTCCTTAAACCTCTTTAATCCACCTTAACTCCATCATCCTTGTTGGATTTGGCATTGATCTCTACTTCCTTCCAGCACCTATTTTAAACCCTAAAAACCCAAAAGATAGACAGACAGTTTGATGAAGGGTTGAGGGCAAGACTTGGGCACTACACCAAACGGACGAATTGGCTAAGGCATGGGGGGGCGCACTTAGGAGAGTCAGCCCGACTCACCTAAAGAGTGCACACAACCAAGAGGACAAGTCAGTTTGACAGATGGGGTGCACCAGCATGAGGGGTGCACCAAGGTCGGGCACGCCGGTCCCAAGGGGCACGACGGTTCATGAGTGCATGGGATCGTTTGGGTGATTGGGTCCACAATGGGGCGCGACAATTCGTTTGGACATGGATTCGCGAAGGGGCCTAACACACCCAAAGGACGCGACGGTTCACGATAAGGGCACATAACCAAGGAAGGAAATTTTTGGAAAGACAAAGAGAACAAGGAGAGCTTTGCAATTCTGAGGCAGGCGAAGAGAAGGGTTCGACGGATAGAGCTGGGCGAATTTCTCTTGGGTAGAATTTGGCTAAGTCTGGAAATGCAAGTCTGTGGAGGCATGTGTGAGGTAGTATCGAAATTTGTGAAGTTTGTGGAAACGAAGAGACAGATTTTGCGAAAACGAAGAGACAACAAGTCTACAGGTGAGGGCACGTCTGAGGTGCATTGCAGGTGGTTGTGGAGACGATTGCAATAGGGAGTCTTGTGGTGACGGATCTGTCCATGAGTGTTTTGGTGAGGTGAGGCGAGTCGTTTGACTCTCTCGATATTGTAAACCGAGTCAGTAGTGCTAATGTTGTAACTGTTCTGCAATAACACAGACTTAGTCAGGTGTTAGGAACGGTTCGTGTCGCCCGCACTATATCTATGTTTCTCTTGTTTGTTTTGTTGTTGTACTCTTGGCTTCTCATGTTCTTCAATGTATGCTTAAAAAAGACTAAGTGTTAAAGCAGTGAACAAATGTTTAAGTATACAAGAGTTGCACTCGAGTAGGAGTGTGACTCACTAGTAGACTAGAACAGAGTATGGGTATGCTCTAGGTGAAGAGGCGTAGTCCGGACAAAGTATCTTTGGTGTTTCCAAGTAGCCAAGTGATAAACGTCACGGTGTCGCGCACCCTCAAGAGGTGCACGATCGTAAGGCACGTTGTGGGGACGTGATAGTTTGCATAAATAAATTGCCAAGGTTCATCTGCCACAGGTAATTTAATTTCGCTATGGTTTTTCTGCTATCTACCCTTGTTTGCATTAATGGTTATATTTCAGCTAGATTTTTGGAGTGCAGGGCGTCCTCTAAGAAAAGAGCTCTCTATGGTGGGCGGAATTTTCTTTCCCACAAAGTGTGGGGAGGCTCTTCTCATAGGGTTTTCATTTATTGGGGATGAAACTCCTCTAATAATAATAATGGATTAGTCCATCTAGTGAAAGAAAATGTTGTGGAAAAGCAAACAAGAAGAAATGAGAATGATCTTATGAGATGGTGGCTTCCTCTCTTTGGTTGGGCAAACGATGTCATAAACAAATCAAAAACAAAATCCATGGACCACGCAGCATGTCGCAAACATCCAATCCATACATAGAGCATTAAGACAACAATTGAACGAGGAACATGCCACTAATGAGAACTGCACAATGTGTCATCTGATCATCCAGATATTGATCGATTTCT
>ML790546.1:324301-340257 GCA_009831015.1 Picea engelmannii
CAATGGGAGTTCAGTTTCGCTGGTGGAATTGAAAAATGAACGTAAAGAGTGGCAAAGTTCAACTAGAGGTGCAGTGGATAGGTCAGTCTCTTTATAGGTCATAGCAGGCTAAGAAAGCCTTGTTTTTCAACATCAGTTTGTTGTGCTAGCAAGGTGTAGAAGATTAGATGGTTGACTTGGCATTAACCATGCCAAATACAAGCCTTGTGATCATCTTTGGTAGATGGTGCATAGTGAAGACAACTGAATGACAAGTTGTGAACCTTGCTCTACTGTTGACCGGTTACTCCACTCAGAGGTGGGTTGCAAACAATTTCTGTAACTTACCTGGTTTAGATAAGTTGGCTATGTTTTGGGACAACCAGTTGTGTCTAGCATGACCTCTGAGCACGGCTGATAAAGTAGATATTTATTAATGGTTATACTTTGTAACTTAAGAGTTTAAGCTGGGAACTTATTTTTATAATAAATTCATGTCAGAAAGTTAAGTTGGTGCAACTTAATATTAATTAAATCATATTTAATAGTAAGAAGTTGGGGAATAAAAAACGAACATTCACTCTCATCGAGGCTTTGTACATGATTCTCATATCTTTTGGGATACACGTTAAGTTCGAAATGTTCCCTTTCATTTCACTGGTCTGCATTTTCTGCTATTTTGTACAAAATTTCTGATAAGGGATGCCTCTCTATACTATGTCTACAGAAGTATGATTCATAACTATAAGTAATAATGTTACACGGAATGAATATATATTCTACTTAAATAAGTTCTCAGAGTCTATTTAATTCAAGGTAAAGTACCAGTGTAAATGTACTAAAAGATTAACTGCTGAACTATTTCATTGCAATAGAAGATACCCACCAGCGGGACTTGAAAGCATTGCAACAGTAGTAGGGGATTCTTCAATCATCGCTACAGCTTCTTCATCAGGATTTTCATAAGCTGCTGCATCATCAGTGTCTGGATGACTGCTGATCATTATGTGCTCCTCACAACCGTCTAGAAACCCTGTCAGTATGCAATTCATCACCTCTATAGGAATAACGTATATCAAATGAACATTGAACCAATAAATAAAGAAGAGTCGTTACCCTCTAAAATACATTGCAAAGACTTGAGCATTTCTAATGATTCCAATAATTTTCATTGACAGTTTATGACTTGTGATTGACAGTATAAGACATCGGAATCGTTCCCATTGGTAATTATTGTCCAGATGAATATATATTGCTTGGACTAGCATCTCAGCAGTGTTCGTTTTTTGTAAGTTATAGTGGTCGAGCTCAGTATATCAAAGCATAATTGGAATGAAAGAGATGCTAAATATAAATAAGTTTCAAATAAAAAGGATCAATTAAAGTTTAAACAGATATTTTTCTCAGCAGAAATGCAATAGAACTCATTGTTTCTGATATCAGAACACAGTTTTGAAAATAATATAACACTTATACGGACTTCCAGGTGATGGCTCAAGCTTCAAACTGTGGCTCCACAGCCTCCTGGAATAGTATTAAGGTGCATGACTTCCAGTGAAGCAGTGCTAATACAAGAAAGATGACAATCAGTATCAGAGCCCAAGGTAGACAAAGCTCTTCGAGCTGAGACCAATGGTAAGATAAGATAATTTTATTAATGTCCAACAAATGACCACTGAAGTAGGTCAATAGGACTGCCAAATACAATGATGTCAATACAAAGTAAAGTGCGGATCTAAGCTCAAGCCTGAGAACCAAACTCCAGAAACGGAGAGCATATCTGGAAGAAGGATGTACAATGGGCATGGATACAAATCTGTAGTGCAAATAAGACTGATTGATCACCCTCTACAAAGCAAGTCAAGACATAACAATATGGGAAAAACTTAGTCCCACAAAGACTTCAAACTTATGCCGATAGTTCCTCGTGTCTAGATCTAAGAACTCATGATTGAAACTTCCCATTAATGATCCAACCTCGAAGGCTTGGAAAGGTAACTAAATCCTTGTTATATCTAAATTTTAAAATATGGGAATAAAATGAAAAATCAAATAGAGAACCCATTGGTTTCTGGAGAGTTGCTCCGTTATACTTCAAAGATAAAACTTCACAGTTAAGCATGCTCATCAAATAGTAATATCCTAGCAATTCAAAGTGACTAATCACCCTCTACAGAGCAATTCAAGATGTCACAATATGATTGGGTGTATATTTTCTATCAAAATTAATATCTTGCACATAAAACCAGCTTGAAAGATAAAAAAAAATTGCAGTTAGATGAGAATAATTCAAAACTGTCTGAGAATAATTCAATACTGTCTCTTGCATATCAAATTCAATATCATGAACATGATTTTGTGGTCATATAAGTGCATTACTCATTTAAAAGCAAGCTACTGTCTCTTGCATATTAAATTCAAGAGCATGGCATTCAGCTATTTTCATTTAGTTCTCTTCTGGTATGTAAATTGATTGTGTGTAAAATGGCCATGCTACAGAAATGTAGAGAAAAGAAAAAGGCATATATCAAGCATTTGAGGATTTTCAATGAGTTGGAAAATTGCAATTGAAATTGTATAAATTGACTCTAAAAAATGGTACATAACACTGAAAGACAACTTAGTATGTAAAATCAAGCCACCAATGGGGGAGGGCATGATTCATCTCCCAAGAAAATCATATGTAACTGAAACACAATAGAAGAAAAGAAAGAGAAGAATTAGCAAGGTCGCGGGAATCACATGTCATACTCGTTGAATCACAAGTTTGACTCAGATCCGGCCAGTAAATAGATTTTACGGTTCAGCACAAGTCAAATTCGTGGTTGACCAAGTTTGACTCAGTCGGAATGAGTTTTACTCGTGGTTAACCGTTAAACTTGGATCACGGTTAATCGTGTGTTTAACTCAGCATTATGAGTTTAACTGGATTTGACCAAGTTAAACTCGCCTAGAAAAACCCCGATTTGACTCATTTTTTATCTGTCTGGGTGAATTTCTTCTCTGCCACAGTGACTGCAAGTGACAAACAGACCAAAAGCAGGACACGGTTATGAAACTAGGGCATCAAAACAAACCGTGTATTTCAAAGTTTTACTCAGCCAGTCACTGTTACAGCTTCTTATTCACCCTTCATGATACCTCTACACAATTTTTTCCTCCTTTCTTCACTGTTGTTAGCTATTTAAGTTATAAAGCAACCACTTTTTAAGACTTTTTGTTGCTTTTTGGAGTTTTGGAGTTGTTATTCAGGTTTGTTTTTTATGCTATTGTTTTTTCAGGGGTTTCAAGGTTGTTGCCTGCTGTCGACACTGTTGCATTTCATAACAGAGATTCACCGGAGAAGTTAGCAACCACCAGTAAACCCTCCTCCCAACAAAACAGTGGCAAAACATTAAACCAAAAAAGTGAAAATGCCAAGAGAGGACTTTGCTTGGAATTACTCCGAAAAAGATTCCAGGATCCGCTAAAGATTAAATGTTAATTTTGCAAACTCGTAGTGGCGGCATAGATAGATTCAAATACCACCTTGCCCAGATTACCTGCCATGACATTGGTCCTTGCCATGGTTTTGACCAAGATGTTAAAACTTAAAACCAAGCCAGCCTGGACATTGATACTCTCAATGAGGTTAAAACTTAAAAGCAAGAAAGCAAGAATAATGCAGAAATGGCATCACTCGGAGTTGACAAATCTTCTTCTAATACACCCTTGTTGCCTCCCTCTATTAAATCCACAATGTTTTCCATACATCACTCAAACTCAAAGTCCAAGCCAAATGCCACATCCTCCAATTCCTACAAATCCGAGCTGTGGAGGTGGAAATATAAACACATTCTTTGCTCCCCATGCACAACCCAGCTCCCAACCTAGCTTGGATGGCAAGGCATTGAAGAAGATTGTACAGCCATTTAAGACTGTTCGTACAGAGTACTTCTGGACAGAAGTCAAGGTGGTTTTTGGTTGCTGATTTTGAGACAGCTGCAAAGATTTTGAGGCATCTTCTGTGGGTAAATCCGTACTGTTCGTACCTGAAGTACAAATGTTGGGCACAGATTTCAAGGTGCTGTTACAGCAGTTAATGGGTCGGCCTTACTTTGCTGGTTGACTGTTCTTGCTGCACTCAAAAGAAGGTGTTGTTTTGGGCACGAATTTCTAGGAGTTGGACTGTGTACTTGACATAAGTACAGTTGTATTTAATGCTGAATCTACTGTTGTTGTAAACTCAAAAATTTTTCGTAAGAGCTCAATAAGAAGAATCTCCTTGACTGGTTTTCCACTTGTGGGTTTTTCCAGGAGCATTGCCCAGAAATTTTCTGTGTTAAATGTGTGAATGTGTCTTCTGTTCATTTATATTTCCGCTGCTATATTTTCAGATCTTAGTCATTCTGTGTTTCTGCTCATAAAGTACAGTAGTTTACTGAAGTCTTTATTGGAGGTTGAAATCTGATTTGTGACTAAGTGTTTATCTGAGTAATTTCAACATGGTATCAGAGCAGGAGCTCTGAGGTTCAGCAGACAAGAGATTTGGCACTTGATTTGCAGTGAGTGCAGAGGGGTTTTGCCTGAAATAAGAAAGGGGAAGAGCTGAGTTTCAGTTGAGAAGGTCATGGCTACTGGCTTGAGGTTCAAAGATAGGTTGGATTAGGCAGCGAACTTTAGTCCTTGGAAGGAGAGGAAGCTGAATTATGGGACATTGTGAACAGCACACAATCGAATCCCATCACTGTTCCTACGGATGCAACTCTTTTGGCAGCATTCCAAAAGAAGAACGTGAAGGCCAAGAGGATTATTCTTGATGCAATCAAGGACCATGGTATTCCCCATGTTGCAAGAAAAGCAAATGCCGACAAGATGTGGGCATCTTTGACCAAGCTATACCAAAGTTCCAATGAGAACAGGAAAATGGTATTGAGAGAGAAGCTGAGAAACATAAAGATGACCAAGATTGAAAAAGTGTCCTCATATCTCACCAGAATCACTCAAGTTCGCGATGAACTTGGCGCAGTTGGAGAGGTTATATCAGATGGAGAAATGGTTAGGACTAATCTGAATGGAATTTCAGAGAAGTGGAACACCTATGTTAAAGGTGTTGTCTCCAGAGAGAACCATCCCAACTGGGAGAGATTGTGGGATGACTTCATACAAGAAGAGACTCGTGAGGAGGCTCTTTGTAGCAAACAGTCAAAGGGTGAGGAGAATGAGGAGAATGTTGCCCTCATAGCAGCAAAGAAGAAGGACATGAAAGCTATATGATGGGAGAAGTCCTCTCATGGCGGGAAGAAGGAAATGAGCAAGGTGAGATGCTTTGCATGTCATAAGTTGGGGCATTATGCAGGTCAATGTCCGAACAAGAAGAGAAACAAGAAGGATGTTGAGACAGCAACATCAGCAGAAGTGAAGGAGTTCACGGAAAAGTTCGAGAAGGAGTTTTCCCTAATGGCTTGTCTTGCAGGCATTGGTTGCCTAGGGTGTACAGGTACTCTTGCATGGTTCTTGGACAATGGGGCTTCTCAGCACATGACTGGGATGAGGTCTATATTCCTCAATTTTTCAGAGATTGGCTCAAGAAGCTATGTGGTGTATGAAGTTAGCACCAGACATGTATTATATCTGGAGTCAGGAGAGTATCTGGAGTTGGCCGAGGTATTATATGTTCCCAAACTACCGATGAACTTGCTCTTTGTATCGTCATTTGAGATAGATGGATGTGGGATTGTGTTCTCTCAAGGACTACCATACCTATATCCAGAGGGAATCTCTTCTGACCCAAGTGTGTTGCTTGGTGTCTGCTCGGAGAGATTGTACAGAGTGCTTGGTTAGCCTGTAGGATCCAGTGGGTGGGTGGAGCCTGAGTCTGATAGTTGTGAGGCTTCAGAGAGAGGACCTTGGATGAGTAGGACTCTTGATCAGAGTTCAACGCAGGTAGTTGGAGATGCTTCGAATTCAGAGGGAGCAGAGGCTTCCAATGCAATGGGAGCGACTACAACAACAGAGGACATGATGGGGTTGGAGACAGATCCAAGTGGAGGCTCCAAAAGTGTCTCCCTCGCTAAGAGAGAGTCTTAGATTTTGTAGCTCGGAGGTATTTCTACATTGTCGGCACTCAACATGTAAAAGAGACCAAGCAAATGTTTCTTCTCTAGTGACTTTATAAAGTGATTTTATAAAGTTAAGTTGAGCCTTTTAATATTTAATGGGTAAAAGTGACTTTATGAATTTTGGGTCACTTAAGTGATTTAAGTGAACTCAACGGACAATTAAGTCATGACCATTGTTCTCATGAGGGCAAGATTCAATCTTGACCGTCTATCTCATTGGAAGACCAAGGGTTAGGGAAGTTACTCATTAATGAGTAATAAAGGAGCTCTATAGGAGAGGTGGGGCGCACATTTCCTAACAAGAGCTTGAGTGGAAGTTGAAGGGTCACAATTTCCAAAACAGGAAGATTGAGCTAGAGGAAAAGAGTTACAGCACAGAGGGATAGGCACTCATCCCAAGGAGACGGGGCACACATCCATAGGAAAGATTCAGTCATTGAATCAGTCCATCCAGCAAGGAATTAAAGAAGACTATACAGCCATTTAAGACTGTCCATACAGAGTACTTCTGCATAGAAATTGAGGCAGTTATTGGTTGCTGATTTTGAGACAGCTGCACGGATTTTGAGGCATCTATTGTGGGTATATCCGTATTGTCCCTAGACAGCTGTGTGGGGTGCACAGAAAAGGATATAAGTCTGTATTTTTTATTGCTGATGATCACTGTTGTAAAAGAAACTTTCTCTAAGCTCTGAATAATAAAAGCCTCCCCTCTCTCATTGGTTTTCCCTTGCAGGTTTGTCCAGGGTCTATTTTGACCAAAACTCTTGTGTCAAATTTTTTATATGCTAACTAATTTGCAGCAGAAAATGCAATGTGGGTTGGGCATTAAACTATTATGAATCTCATTGAGACTTGAAACCGGGTTGGGGTCTGAATTTCTACATGGTATTAGAGCTTCAAAGTGGGAAAGAGCAGAAACATATCAACCACAGAGAACATAGAATTTGTTGAGGGAGAGAGGTACTTAACCAAGCAAAGATTTTGGACTTGTGTTTTAGTTGTGAGGGCCAATGGCCACTGGTTTGAGGGTTGAGGACAGATTGGATGGAGCTGCTAATTTCAGCTCATCAAAGGAAAGGATTGTGTTGCCTCTGCAGGAGTGTGAGTTATGGGATATTGTGGAGAACACACAAACGAATCCTGTGACGGTGCCTACAGATGCTACTCTTTTGGCCGCTTACACTAAGAAGAATATTAAGGCTAAAAGAATCATCCTTGATGCAATCAAGGACCATGTGATTCCACATGTGACAGGGAAATCGAAAGACTATGAGATGTGGGATTCCTTAACCAAACTTTACTAAAGTTCCAATGAAAACCGGAAAATAGTATTGAGGGAAAAACTGAAAAGCATTAAAATGACCAAGACTGAAAATGTTGCCACCTATCTTAACAAGATAACTCAAGTGAGGGATGAACTTGGTGTTGTTGGGGAGGTTGTTGCTGACAGTGAACTTGTGAGGACTGCTTTGAATGGGGTGACCAAACAATGGGTTGTCTTTTTTGAGGGCATTGTTGCAAGGGAAATTCTGCCCAAGTGGGATCGTCTTTAGGATGACTTCATATAGGAGGAAACTCGAAGAGGATATGTGCAGGGGAGTTCATCCAATGGTAATGAAGAGGAGAATGTGGCACTTGCAGCTAAAGGCAAGAAGAAGTCCAAGAAGTGTTCCAAGGGTGGGAACAAGCAGAAGGGTAAAGGGAAGAAGGACACGAGCAAAGTCAAGTGCTTTGCATGTCACAAGTTTGGGCACTATGTTGGACAGTGTCCTAATAAGAAGAAGAAGCAGACTGCAGCTTCAGTAGATGTGGAGGAGATTTCCCACAAGTTCGAGGAGTATTATTTGTTGGTATGTCTTTCCTCTAGAGCAGCATCTGCTAATATTTGGTACATTGATAGCGAAGCCTCCCGCCATATGACAAGTATTTGTGAATATTTCGCAGATCTTACAGAGATTGGGGATCTTGAGGTGGTGCTTGGAGATGACTCAGTGGTCAAGGCAATTGGTAGTGGTACATTATCCTTTCAGAGGGAGTCCCTACCTCCCATGTTGGTGAGAGATGTTCTATTGAGAGAGATTGTTACCGGGTTACCAGATTCCAATACAGAGCACCAAGAGGTGTGCAAAGGGTGTGCTCTGGGGAAGTACACCAAGACTGTTTTTCCAAGCAATGATAGCAGAGTAGCGGGTATTCTTGATCTGATTCATTATGATGTATGAGGTCCTATGTCTTTTGCATCTTTGAGTGGATTTGTGTATTATGTCACTTTCATTGATGACTTCTCCAAGAAGTCTTGGAATTTCATCATAAAGACCAAAGGACAAGTCTTCCAGTGGTTCCAAGAGTTCAAATCTCTTGTGGAGAACCAAACAGAGAAGAAAATCAAAGTGTTGAGATCAGACAATGATTTTTGTGCAAGAGAAGGCATTAAGAGAGAATTGACAATTCCTTACAACCCGCAGCAGAATGGGGTTGCCGAGAGGAAGAATAGGGCCATAGTTGGGGCTGCGAGAGACATGTTACATGATCAGGGGCTACCACTCTTTCTTTGGGCTGAGGCATGCAAAATTGCAATTTATCGACAGAACAGGAGTCCACACAAAGTTTTGGGTAACAAGACTCCTAAGGAGGCTTTCTCTGGGAAGAAGCCTAAGGTTGGGCACTTCATAATTTTTGGGTGCCTTACATATTCACAAGTCCCTTCTGAGAAGAGGACAAAACTAAAACCCACGACAAAAAACGACATTTTTGTTGGGTATAACGAGACTTCAAAGGCTTTCCGCATATACATCCCCTCTTTAAGGAAGACAATTGTGCGACGGGATGTGAGATTTGAGGAGGATAGACCCTTTAGGAGGTCACGAGATGTTGAGCAGGGGGAGCAGCAGGCTCCTCAACTTCAGGTGAGTCCATCACAGAGTACAGTGTCACAGAGTTCAGGACCACCTACTTCAAGGACGGCTGGTTCACAGGTGACAGGGTCACAGATCACTGGTCCTTAGATTACTAATTCACAGGGTACTATTTCTCAATCTACTGGTTCGTAGACGACCACAAGATCATCATCTTCAGCTACTCAGTCTTCAAATGGTGGGATTGAGGAGTCGTCCCCTCCATAGAATGTTACTTCAAAGAAGAGGAAGCCAAATGGCTTTAAGACACTTTGAAGGAAGCTCAAGGATCTGTGGGGAATCCCACAAAAACTGTGAGGGAGAGTAAACCTCCTGAGAGATTTGCAGCTATTTAGCAATGGTTAGTAGCATCAGGGAGTCTAAGCCTTCCACTTTTGAGGAGGCAGCAAATCAACAGGTCTGGAAGAATGCCATGGTGGAAGAGTACAATTCCATTGTGAAGAATGATGTGTGGGAGGTTGTCCCGAGACCTAGGGAAGTCAGTGGTGACTTTCAGGTGGCTCTATAAAATCAAGTATGATGTTGATGGCAACATTGGAAAGTACAAGGCTCGATTTGTGGCTCAAGGGTTCTCAGCGGTAGAGGGAGTTGATTCTGATGAGACCTTCACTCCGGTTGCTAGATATACCTCGATCAGGGCAGTGACCTCCATTGCAGCAGAGATGGGTTGGAAGATCCATCAAATGGATGTGAAGACCGCATTTATGAATGGTCTCTTACAGGAGGAGGTGTACATTGAGCAGTGACAGGGCTTTGAGGTGCATGGGAGAGATTCTCATGTGTGCAGATTGAAGAAGGCGCTATATGGACAAAAGCAAGCTCCCAGAGCTTGGTATTCGAGGATTGATACATACTTGCAACAGATGGGTTTCGAGAAGAGTGAGGCGGATCCCAATCTTTACTTCATTGTGGTTGGAGAAGATCCACTTATTCTTGTGCTATATGTTGATGATCTTTTCATTACAGGGGCAGAGAGACTCATAGTTGGTTGCAAGAAGAGTCTTGCTTCAGAGTTCGAAATGAAAGACATTGGACTGATGCATTATTTCTTGGGATTAGAGTTTTGGCAGGAGCCAGGACACATCTTTCTGGGACAGGGAAAGTATGTTGTTGATATTCTGAGGAGATTTCAGATGGAGGATAGTAAGTCATACTGTATGGATTTTGAGCAGGTCATACAGTTGTAACTTGGCACAGAAATCGAGGAGGTGGTATGTACGAATTTCTGGGCAAGTTTGGAATAGAAATCGAGGAACTCAGCTGCCATAAATTTCTGGAAAAGAGAGATAGCAAGCAAGCACGATTTTCAAGGGATTCATACAACATTAATTGTTATGACAGTAGTGTTTGGCACGCATTTCAAGGCTATGTGGTGCACAAAAAACGAGGTAGCAAACTTCATGTGTTTCCCGTTATGATTTATTTTTTATATGCTAACTAATTTGCAGCAAAAAATTCAATGTGGGTTGGGCATTAAACTATTATGAATCTCATTGAGACTTGAAACCGAGTTGGGGTCTGAATTTCTACAAAATCTGATTTGTGACTAAGTGTTTGTCTAAGTTATTTCAACATAGAAAATACATTCTAGAAAGTGCAACCAATTATCACAAAAGCGCTTAAATGACCTTGTATTTCTATTACAATCTTCGACTTCACAACAAGGAAGTACAAGGTGAGAAATGTGAGACTTGTCTTCGTTTATCTAAGATTTTGAATGTGAAGGTTTAATTTAAACCTAAGTCACATGGTTCAGGTTCGCGTTTGAGTTCGGCAACAATTAGGTTCAGTTCGAATTCAAATTTTCTAATGAGGTTCGATGAGGTTCGCCTATATATATATATATAAACTTTAAAATGAAATATAAAATAAAAGAATAAGCAATCAACATCAATAAACATAATAATATTATGATGGACATGGAAACTACAAGGATAGATTACGAGCTTGAGCTGTGACAAGGTTTATAAGGGATAGGGAAAAGAAATGAGAACTCAGTCAATGCCCATGAGGTTCAACAACCCTGAACGAACCTTAAATGTTTTTTTAAGTTCGCCAAATTTCGAACCCCAAGGTTGAAGTTCAAAAAACCTTGTGACATAAATTTAAACCATCATTGTTGGGAGAACGAACAAAGCAAAAGCACAAAGGGGGAAGCAGGGATGGGAAGTGCAAAGCACCAATTTCCAAAAGACTCTGGAAGTGAAGCATTCAAGAAGAGTTTTTTTTATAATATATATATATATATATTACTATATTTTGATGCATATATATTCAACAAAAGCATGCAAAATTGTGCATTAGTTGCAAAAAATATGAAAATATAGGCATTTATAGTTGATTAATGATAATCATTAAAGAATCATCCATTTAGTACACAAATAGCATCAACCATCTAGTAGTTATAATTTATAGTATTGTCCTCAAATGATCAACAATAACATAACCTTCAAGTTTCAAGCTTCAACAAAAGAACATTTGTCATCAACAAGTTGTAACAGATAATATTAACAATGAAATAAAACAAGGCATCATGACCAAAGAATTGTACTATGCCATCAATAGTTCAAACTTCAACTGTCATATAATAATGTTTACAAAATAGGCCATAATAAAGACAAATAATTATAAATTCTAGAATATAAATTATAAGCTGAAAAATACAAATAATTAATACTTTCTACTAAGATTTCTTAAGCCTCTTTCAATAAGAAATTTCTAATTTCTTATCCCGTGGTCTAGTAGCAACAAGAACCATGGTATGGTAGTAACATGAACCATTCCATGGTCTAATTTCTTATCCCATGGTCTAGTAGCAACACGAACCATTCCAAGAGTGTAGGGAATAATTTCAGAAGCGCACACCCTTCTAAAGCGAGCTTCGGGACAAGGAGAAAGAGTAGGAAAGTTGGGGGGTACACCCTTCTAAAGCGAGCTTCGGGACAAGGAGAAAGAGTAGGAAAGTTGGGGGGTGCACTTCCCCGAAGCTAGTATTTAAACTTTAAATAGAAGAGCTCACAGTTCAATGTTTCATGATGATGACGGGTTTGGATCATGAAGCAAGTGCCCTAGACAATGTAGATCCTACATCAAATTGGCTCCCCTCTTGGAAAACCTTGAGGATCAAGCACCCCAAGAAATAAGAGAAGCTTCTTAGTTTTTTTACTATTTAGTAAACTTTATAGATATTGTAAATTTATAAGCAAATGCTTCCAATTCCAAATCTTGATAATTATTYGACTCATATCATATATGAAATACTTATTGATACATGAGATTTCGGACATCTATGATATTGTGCATTTTATGGACGTGGATTTATTGAATATCAATGAAAAATATTTTTTCATCAAAATATTTGTATATCTTTATAATTTTGTACTTGTTGAGTTTTTCTTGAGGTTTTTCTAGATCTGCATTAATTAGTTGGCTCTTCTACATCGCCAACTTTTTCCGGGATTTTGAGTCTGTTAACTTTGAGAATTAACATTACAGAAGGAGTTGAAATCCTATAAAAGTACCTCACTTCTCTCAATGCAATTATCATAGTTACAACACCCGCTGAGTCTTTTGGGCACTAGGCAAATCTACTCAACTCAACCTAGAAAACAAGTTGAGTATGCTTGCCTTCATAAAGCTCAAGCAACTTTGGTCAACTCAACAAGATTCACTAAGTTTGACCAAACTCACATAATACTTTTGGCTTGCTAAGTTCGACCAACAGACTAGGCCAATGCCAAATCTAAACCCAAAATGCACAACAATAACCCTCATTCTTCGTCATTTCTCATTGTAGTTTATCTTGACTAGACATGCAAAAAAGAAAGAAAGTGCCAATGTCCATTAGTGACTAAAGTGGGCCCATGGGTCTCAACTTTCAAGTGTACACCTAGTATTAATAGCCAAGCAACAAAGTGCTTAGTGCATCTCACCTCTAGGGAATGACCAAAACAACACAAAAATGTATGCAAAAGTATATAAGTATGTAGTGAGGTTGAATCCTCAACCATGAAGTGAAGAATGTCACTCTAAAGTTATCATGCAAAAAACACCCCCACACCCCACATTTTTAGGCTAGGAACACATTTCGAACGGCCTAGAACATCTCGAAACATTTCAAGGGCATTTTGAGATTTGAAAATGTGTTCTCAAAAAGCGAGCCCCCATTTTCGACGCATTTCACTCAAATAGTCTACCTTTCTACCCAAACAGGGCATGTTTCAAGACAACAAAATTCATAAGAAGAAGGGCACGACCTGCAACAAGCATGAAAATGCCTAATGACGTAAATAAATAAAGGAGTTTGAAGTACAAGGAATTGAGGTTGAATCCTCAACCATAGACTAAAGAACGTCATTGTAAAGTTAGCATGATGAAAACACCCCTACCCCCTGTGTTTTCAATATGGGAACACATTTCGAACGGCCAAAAACATTTCAAGGCATTCTGAGATTTAAAAATGTGTCCTCGAAAAGCAAGCCCTCGTTTTCAACGCATTTCACTCAAATAGTTTGCTATTTGACCCAAACAGGGCACGTTTCAAGACAACAAAACCAATTAGAAGATGTCCACAATCTGCAACAAGCATAGAAATGCCTAATGGCGTAAATAAATGAAGGAGTTCAGAGTACAAGGAATCGAAAGGGAGGTAGGAGCTCAGAAAACTGAATTGGGCAACAATATTTCAAGATTTGCAAACAAGGGCATACCAAACTTGTAGTCTAAGTCAATATACCTTCCCCATGCAAACTTTCACCAAAAATTGGAGTACCTGCTGATTTGATTTTTTGGGGATTTCTTTGGGGATTTTGTTGGTTATTCTTTTCTCAAAAAGGCTTGAGGATTGAAGATTAGAAAAAAACAACTTGTGGAAATGAGTAGGGAAAGATACTTTGTCTAGGCTTATTGTGAAGAGCTAAGTGAGGGTAAAAGGCACTGCAATTACTACAATAAACCCATGGATGGTGGAATACACAATTTAAAGCACTAGTTGGCATAAAGAGCTCTCTTGATGTAAGATAAAAGCTCTCTTGGCACAAAGGACGCAAAGGATCTTACAAATATTATACAACAACAAATGCCTATCTAGCCGCAATTAAAACACAAAAGCAAAGAGACAAGAAATGAGGGTTGAAACTAGACAAGGCTCATTTTTGTCATAATTTTACATCAACATGATACACAGATTTGCACTAAAAGAATTTGTCCTACAATTAAAATAAAAGGACTGAAACCGAAACACCAATCAAAGCTCCAAATTTGCATAAACAAAGGTGTTGAATGGTGGTGTCCCCCATGTTGTCCTTTGAAATCCTATAAAAGCACCTCACTTCTCCCAATGCAATTATCATTTGGGCACTAGGCAAGTCTACTCAACACAACCTAGAAAACAAGTTGAGTATGCTTACCTTCATAAAACTCAAGCAACTTTGGTCAACTCAACAAGATTCACTAAGTTTGACCAAACTCACATAATACTTTTGGCTTGCTAAGACCAACAGACTAGGCCAATGCCAAATCTAAACCCAAAATGCACAACAATAACCCTCATTCTAGTTTATCTTGACTAGACATGCAAAAAAGAAAGAAAGTGCCAATGTCCATTAGTGACTAAAGTGGGTCCATGGGTCTCAACTTTCAAGTGTACACCTAGTATTAATAGCCAAACAACGAAGTGTTTAGTGCATCTCATCTCTAGGGAATGACCAAAACAACACAAAAATGTATGCAAAAGTATATAACTATGTAGTGAGGTTGAATCCTCAACCATGAAGTGAAGAACGTCACTCTAAAGTTATCATCCAAAAAACACCCCTATGACCCACATTTTTAGGCTAGGAACACATTTCAAATGGCCCAGAACATCTCGAAAAATTTTGAGAGCATTTTGAGATTTGAAAATGTGTTCTCGAAAAGCGAGCCCCCATTTTCAATGCATTTCACTCAAACCTTTCAACCCAAACAGGGCATGTTTCAAGACAACAAAATTCATAAGAAGATGGGCATGACCTGCAACAAGCATGAAAATGCCTAATGACATAAATAAATAAAGGAGTTCGAAGTACAAGGAATCGAGGTTGAATCCTCAACCATAGACTAAAGAACGTCATTGTAAAGTTATCATGATGTAAACAACCCTAACCCCTGTGTTTTCAGTATGGGAACACATTTAGAACGGCGGAAAACATCCTGAAACATTTCAAGGGCATTTCGAGATTTGAAAATGTGTCCTCGAAAAGCAGGCCCTCATTTTCAACCCATTTCACTCAAATAGTTTGCTTTTTTACCCAAACAAGGCACGTTTCAAGGCAACAAAACCAATTACAAGATGTCCACAACCTGCAACAAGCATAGAAATGCCTAATGGCATAAATAAATAAAGGAGTTCGGAGTACAAGGAATCGAAAGGGAGGTAGGAGCTCAGAAGAATGAATTGGGCAACAATATTTCAACATTTTCAAATAAGGGCATACCAAACTTGTAGTCTAAGTCAATATACCTTCCCCATGCAAACTTTCACCAAAAATTAGAGTACCTGCTGATTTGATTTTTTTGGGATTTCTTTGGGGATTTTTTTGGCTATTATTTTCTCAAAAAGGCTTGAGGATTGAAGATTAGAAAAAAACAATTTGTGGAAATGAGTACGGAAAGAGACTGTATGTGCTTATTGCGAAGAGCTAAGTGAGGGCAAAAGGCACTGCAATTTCTGCAATAAACCCATGGGTGGTGGAATACACAATTTAAAGTACTCGTTGGCATAAAAAGCTCTCTTGATGTAAGATAAAAGCTCTCTTGGCACAAAGGACGCAAAGGATCTTACAAATATTATACAACAACAAATGCCTATCTAGACACAATTAAAACACAAAGGCAAAGAGACAAGAAATGAGGGTTGAAACTAGCCAAGGCTGATTTTTGTCATAATTTTACATCACCATGATACAAAAATTTGCACTAA
>ML790546.1:342134-365232 GCA_009831015.1 Picea engelmannii
CCCAAGAGAGGTGCGCACTTTTCCCAAGAAGTAAGTACTTGCTGAAATTTCCAAACTCACACTTGTGTTGTGTTTCCTCAATGGGGAATTCACCTTTACTTATATTAGACTGAACCTATCAACAGTGGTGTCTATTGCCACAACAGGGCCGACCTCAATAACTCACAATATAATTAATAATTACCATATTAATTATCTTTTACATTAAGGTGGGCCGACCTATACCCTTTACATTACAAATAGGGTTACAGGTAAGTCTAACTCTTGAACAATATAGCAAGGGATCTCATACACCCACTAGTGCTCAACCACTAGGGGCACATCCATCTGTGCTCAGCCACAGATATGTCTCTATATCTCACTGCGTCTCACAGGAGAACCACACTCACTAGTGCTCAGCCACTAGGATCACGTTCAGGTGTGCTCATCCACGAGCACATCTAACTCAGCAGATCTTCTTTCTCACCACATTACATGGGAGAGTCATCTGGAGTTCATCATCTCAACTCTCTGCTCAGAGGAGGCTAATACATCGTTTCATCTCTGTCTTAGAACAATGCACCCAGCTCATGGGCTTTTCCACACGTTCACCTATGCTCAGCCACAGGCACGTCTAACTCAACAGATCTTCTTTCTCACTACGTTACACAGGAGAATCATCTCGAGTATCATCTCAACTCTCTGCACAGAGGAGGCCAGCATAACGTTCCAGTTCTGTCTCAGATAGGAACCACACACCCAACTTAGGGACTCTCTCTCAGGTTTGTGTCCTGGAGGATGTCTCACGCAGCTGTAATCATCGACACCTGAAAGGTTCCAACGATCGAAAAGTTAAGAGAAATTAGGCCAAGTGTGAAAGAACCCTTGAACTTGAATATGTGAAAACTATGAAGGAAAGGCTTGGTTTCAAATGTAATTGGCCAAGTAGGTGCTTTGGATTCAACAGGGTGATAACAGGCTTGACAAGGTGATAACAAGCTCTCTTCCTAAACTCTATGGTAAACTCCTACACGGATTGCCCCTGCCTCTAACTGAAATAATGCCACAAAATTTGTTGGTTCTCCTCATAGCCAATTGGGTAGAGTTGGGCTTTGATCAATCTTAAACACTTCCATCATTGGTGGCTCATTTTCAAGTGCTCTTCCTACAACATCACTCTCCCACCATGCCAAAGCATGTCCTTCAAGCTTCAACTAGGAAAATGCAATCCTGTCTTCCAATGACTTTGTGTACATTGAAGCACACCTCCATCTGTTGTAAACAATAGTTCAATTTGATGGCATCAAACTCTCCTACATATGATTTAATGTCGACCTTTGCCTCTACACGAAAAGGTATTGAGTTCTGCTATGGTTGCATTCTCCCATCTCTGTTTCAACCTTAATCTCTGACTCTAGCTCTTTTTTCTTTTTCTTGGGATCTTACTCCTCATCTGTGTTTGTATCAACTCCTTTACAGTTGTGTTTCTATTTCCCTTGCTCACATAGCCACTTAGTAAACAAGCTTATCATCTCTACTCCTTGTTCCTCTAAGATGAGCATCTACAACTCAACACTATTATTCTTGTAAAAATCCCAACCCTAGATGATTGTTGTCCTTATGATCTCAATTAAACAAATAAATTGTTGAACTTAAATGATGCGAAAATTAAATTCAAACCATAGCATCAATCACACAATAGTTGGAAAAGTAAATAGTGGAAGCATAAAACACATACACTAGGATTTCTCCTTCAAATCAACTTTTCATTCCTTCGAAAAAACTTACAAGGAAACCTCCACAGTCTACTACAAACCAATAGTTGCATAATTACCAAAATCACCTTGAACAAGGTGAACGGCCTGCCTAAGAGAGGTACGGCCTACCTGAGAAACAACAAAAACTACTAATCTGGCCCTACCATATGACATGTCCGTACAATTGTACGGATCTGCCCTGTAAGCTTGTTGTTGTACAACTAATCCTCCTTCGCGAACCAATCTCTCTCTCTCAACCTTGTCCAACTATGTGTTTGACCCCTCTATCTTGACCTGGCTTTATACTTTTGGCTGAAACCCTAATCTACCAGTGACATCTACAATTGAGATTAATCCTAGTCTAAGTCACAAATGCATGAAAACACTTTATTAGTCTCAACAACCAAATATAAGACTTTTCACTTTTTACTAAACTGAATTACAAAATAGAATTACTTTTCAAAATAACTCAAACTAGTTCGAGCACGTTCACACTAAACCTGTGCAGAAGTCCCTGTCCAAGTTATATTTCTCAACACTCCCTCTTAGCAAGGAAGGAATTATGCACCAATCCAAGTCTGTCTCTAAATGCTTCAAGCTTCCCTTTTGCCAAGGGCTTGGTCAGAATATCAACTACCAATACCGGAGCTTCACTACTCCCTTTTAAACCATGTCTCGTATGAAGAGATATATGATCTCTACATGCTTGGACCCGTCATGAAAAACTAGATTCTCAAATAGTTTGATATAACTCTAATTATCACAGTAAATGAGTGTGGGTTCCAAATCATGATCAAACAATCCTACAAGTAACTTGTGTAGCCAGATGGCCTCACAACTAGTAGTACTGTCTACCATATATTCTACCTCTATTGAGCTAAGTGCCACAAAAGTCTACTTCCTGTTGAACCAGAATATCATCGTTGATCCCAAACTAAAGCAGCACCCTAAGGTGCTCTTCTTGTCTGTTGCACCTCCTGCCCAATCTAAGTCTGAATACCCTTGCAACTTCACTTCATCGTCTCCAAGATATCTTCCAGATCAAGCATGCTGCAGATATCATTCTCTTCTAGTAAGAGTGTAACCCTCACCTTCCAGATACCATTCTCTTCTAGTAAGAGTGTAACCCTCACCTTCCATGATAAGAAATTCGAGACACCATCCAATCTGTCCTCAAACCTGAAGCTAGCTAATGCCATCTCTGAGATCTACTGCACAAACTCCCACATCTTAAAATTACTTTTGAAATCGTCTAACTGTTGGTCCTTCTTTCCAGTAGCTGATTTACTGCTTCAAATCCCTGAGAATCTAAATCAAAGAAGTTAGCTCTGATACCATGTAAACAATTCCAGCTCTAGATGACTATTGTCCTTATGATCTCAATTAAACAAATAAATTGTTGAAATTAATTAATGCAGAAATTAAATTCAGACCATGGCATCAATCACACAATAGCTAGAAAAGAAAATAGCGAAAGCATAAAACACATACACAGAGATTTCTCCTTCAAATCAGCTTTTCATTCCTTCGAAAAAACTTACAAAGAAACCTCCAGTCTACTACAAACCAACAGTTGCACAGTTATCAAAATCACCCTGAACAATATGTATGGCCTGAGTGAGAGAGGTACAGCCTACCTGAGAAACAAAAACAGCAAAACCTGCTGATCTGGCCCTGTTGTACAACCTATCCTCGTGACTCTACTGCATGTGCGTACGACTGTGCGGAACCGTCTGTACGGGCCCGTACAATTGTACGAAACTGCTCTGTACACCTGCTGCTGTACAGCTGATCCTCCTTCCTAAACTGATCTACTCTCTCTCTCTCTCTCTCTCTCTCTCTCTCTCTCCTAGACACTCAACCATGTCTGAACCCTCTATCTTGACCTATCTTTATACTTTTAGCTGAAACCCTAATCTCTGAATGAGATCTACGATTGAGATTAATCCTAGTCTAAGTCATAAATACATGCAAACACTTTATTAGACTCAACAGCTAAATATAAGAGTAAGACATTTCACACTACTTCTAACACGTTCACACTGAACCTGTGCAGAAGTCCCTGTCCGAGCTGTATTTCTCAACAATTCTCTAGAGATTCATCAATGGTCTGGTTTGAGCAATGCTTTCAGTACCATCTCTCCACCTTCTTGTAGCTTCTTCAATCAAATGAGCATCCACCATCTGCTTCCCTCCAAGGTAGGACTCAATCTGCTATAACACCAACATGATCCGTAAACAGTGGACTTATGGCCTGTCCGTTTCACCAACACAGTCTCTGCAAAATCAATAAGTTCACTTGGTGTCCCTGAAATATACAAGACATAAATTCTTCGCCAGCATGTGTCTCTGTGTTGTTCTGTTTTTAATTGTTTAAATCATGCAATGCAATGCTTGAACCAATGTCCAAAGGAATGAGATCTTCTTGCTCTGGCTTGCCAACTATCGATACAAGATGTTTCATGCCACAACAAACCCAGCACTCCAGTTCTCTTTACTCGAAAGAATGGTCATCTACATCATGGCTCAATTAAACAACAAGCATCTCAATGGGCATTCTCCGGTTCTCTTTACTCAAAAGAATGGTCATCTATATCATGGCTCAATTAGGCAATCAGCATCTCAATGGGCATTCTCTTGAAGGCAACAATTCACTCCATGCATTTTTTTAAATGGAAACAGCAAAACAATGCCCATGAGAATATTCTCTTGCTTTAAATGATGTATTTATCAAAGTCATTCCTGCATTCCATATGACCCAGCATTCTTTACTACTGCTCCAGCCACAAGACATCGATCATTCCAGCTCATATAGGGAACAGAAATGCTTCCTGAATGTCAGCGTTTCCAAAAAAAATGTCATTAAAAAGGGAATGGACAGCGTGTAAATTCCCATACAATGCTTCCCAACATTCATCTGCAGCTCAAAAACCAAAAAACTTTTTTTCACTACATCTAAGTCAAAAGTCAACTGTTAATTACTTGAAGGACTGAGATTACCAGCTAATTAATTAGCAAGGTAAAGAGCCATGAATTAGAATCTACAGGCAATCAAATAGCAGAATTCTATTTTAGATAAGTATAAAAGTGAAATGGGGGGTTGTGGGTGGTAATTCCCCTCAGGATGCTGAGTATGAGCGACTCAATCAACCTTTGGACAATTCCCAAGCAGCCAAAGGAATGCATATGGCCATAATAAGTGTCCAACAGTCAGGAAGAGGAGTGAATTGCTAATTCTAAGAGGCTGAGAATAGAAACTCAACCAGAAAATTGCAACAAACAGTTTATCACTGCCATCAATCTCAATTCACACAACTGAATGGACAGTCGACCTCCCTAGCTGTTGTAATGAACCCAACTATTGCCAGAGATCGTTTCTAAGCAATAACTATCAATAATATAGTCTGGAAATCTTCATTACAGTCCATTAAACACAACTAATAGCAGAAATACCTTCACACAGTAACTACACAACAATCACACGGGAAATTCATGACAGTGAACACAATATCTACCTTGGAAACCCAAACAGGAAAACCAGCATTAGAATGGCTTCGGTCAGTATTTTGTTTCTCAGCAAACATGCAGGTTCATTCGGAGTCTTCACACGGGAATTTCATCAACAATCCCTCTCAATCTCTGCCCAAGAACACCTACAAACTTGTTCTGTGTGAACTTATTGAAGAATGGCTCTACTGGGGGTTCAGCTAGAAGGCCAGGCATCCCCAATTCTTCAGCTTCCCCCAAGTCGCGCCTTCCCTTCCATTTTTCCATCTTTTTCAAGCACCTCTTCAATGTTTAGCTCTCTTATGATTTATTTCTCTTTTTTTTCACTTAATTTCTTCATGCTTACATTGGGAATACAACATCATGTGGAGGTATGGACACCGGTCAATTTGGCATGGGGCACTTCATGCCATCAACCACATCTCCTACCTCGTCAATATTCACAAACTCAGCTTCTGTCACCAGAACAATGATTTGCTGAGTGCCTTGCATGAACCTAAGCCGAAAGCTAAGTTACCAGGATTCAGATACAGATCCGCCAGATTTTTGAAAAACCAGGATCCGGATACGGCTGGGAAACGGCAGGTACAAACAGTTTAAATATATTTTATATAATTTTTAAAAATAAAATTTTTATAAAATTTTAAATATATGAAAATTTTTAAATTTAGAACTTTTATATAAATTTGTAATATATAATATTCATATAAAATAATTAATATTTAATACTTTTAAATAATAATTAATCTAATCCATACATGCTCCTTGGGGCTACAGTTTACCCCACTTACCATCCATGGATCATGGGGAAGTATTTGGTGGGTTTTCCGCGAAGCTTTCTTCAGAAAGAAAATAATCTAATCCATTAATTATTTTATATAATTTAAATTATAAATTTATAATATATAAAACTTAGAACATATACATTAAAATTTAAAACAATACTAAAGTTAATCGACTAAAGTTTTATACACTAAAATATATTAACACAAAACTATAAGTTTAATTTATTAACTTGTAGTTTTGTGTTAATATATTTTAAAGTTAAACATAAAGTTAATAAATTAAAGTTTTATCCAATTTCCTATTCTCGACTCCCCACTACAAGCCGCCATTTGCAAACTCTCTCATTCGTGTCGTCTTCTCAATACCGACAACAAGGCCCCGTCTACAATCTCTTCCAATTCCCGTCATCTTCCCTATACATAGAATTCCTTCTTTAAGAGAATTTGTTGAGATTTTATGAGTTTACGAGACTAAATGTGGACAATTTACACTTACGAAGGTGAAACAAAAATGCTAATCCCAATGAAACAATGCCGACAAATGACAGTGACAAATTGATTGTGAATACTTGCTCTAAGTGGTTATATCTCCAAGACAAAAGGGATCACAAAAAGTTTGACTCGACATGGATTGTTGTCCAAGTAGTTCAGAAATTCAAGAATTCCATGGATTTCAAAGTTCGAGAATTCAAGAACTAGCGAATTCAAGGGCTCTACCCTCACAAAAGTGACGAGACAACTTGATGGAGTACCTACATGATTTCAAAACCGTGGACAAGTGAAGTTACTTAAGAAAAGTTTTCTTTTACGTCCTTTTCGTGTATAATCAAAAAATCAACAAAAGCATAAGCTAAAAGGAGCTAAACTACTGAATGACAGAAGTAATCAAAAAATGTAACCCTCGAAATAACAAGATAAAAAGGTACACATCATAAGAGGCAAGTGCAAAATGAGGGAGGGAGGGAGAAGCCCCTGCACCCATATGATAGATAGAGATGGGCATAGAGTGATTAGTGAAAACTACAAAGATAGAGGTGGACTCCAATTTTTTGTCCTTTCTAAGTGTTACCCTCTCATCTAGCATGAGGAATGTCCACTTTGAAGACCCTACCCAAGCAGATTGAGTTTGGAAGATGTTGCCTTTTGGGCCAATATGTCATTGTTTTGGATGCATATTTGTTCATGGACCATCACCTTTTGTCATCTTTATTTCATTTTGGAGGATTGCTATGATGCCCATTTTGGCATTGACTATTATTGTTAAGGCATCATAGTATATATGATACTTTTGGAGGTTTCACTCACATAGATCCATGCATGTACACATATTTGGAGTCATCTCACCTACCTTGTGACACTAGATTGATGGAGCACATGAGTTGACTATCTTTGACAATCATCCATGCATCCATATGAGGAGCGCTTGGTAGTTGGAGGGTTATTTGGAGCCATAATCATGTTCACATATGCTCTAGCTCGCTTCTTGAGGAGAGCACTCCATTCAAGGCCTTATTGACGGTTGATTTGACATTTTGGTTGCATTCACACTTGTCTTTACACAAAGTTCTAGAGCGCCCTCCTTCTTGACCCATGGTTTTGAGATGGTTGATGGGTTTGGCACATGGTTTCACTTTATGGCCCATGGTTTTGATTATTATATACTTATTTTGGGAGCACCCCTTCATTTATGGTGTTTGTGGGATGATTTGACCACACGTGTAGGGGTTTTCACACTCTTTAAGATAGCACTCCATCTTTATGGCACACTTTCCTAAGGTGCTTTGCCTTGGGGTCCTTTTTGGAGGTTATTTTATTGCTTAAAACGTCGATCATTTACTCCTAGGGAGATTGTCGTGACAATCTTTTGACCTTGTGGGCACGCCTACTCATGAGATCCATCTTTGGTGGAGGTTGTTAATGCATTAGAGAGAGCACCCTATCTTCTTTTTCTATCTTTGGCATATAGTAGATTTACATTGATGGCAGATCACTTGTTTAGATGGAGCGCTCCTCTATATTTGGCATATGGGCATGTTCTTTAAAGCATTATTTAATGAAGCGCCTTGATTAGAGGAGGTCGAACATTTACTTTTCCTTGGATCCTTGCATTTATGGAGGAGCACCCTAGTGATTTTTTGAATGTGGAGGGCTTCTAGAGGGTATTGACTCCACCTGAGGGAGTGTTCCCTTGGACACTTCACCATATCATATCTTTGAAGACTAGCTTATGGAGTGCTTTGACTTGTTGATAAGACATGTGGCACATTATTTACTACAGCCCTATTATTTTATTATTTTTGCGAGGAGAGCCACTTTTGTAATAGTATTTTTCTAGCAGTAAAAGCTAGATCTAGTGGATTTTATCATTATTCTATTTATGAGGGGTTAGGGCTCATCTCTATTTAAAGAGAAGCCCCAAAGATTGTAATGGTTGTTAAAATTCTGAGATAAACTCTATTGGCTTTGCTTGTTCTTGATGATCTTATGAAGGTTTCTTATGGAGCCAAGAAGAAACCCTCTTAACAATTAGTCTATTTCATTCAAGGATTAGGACTAAGAGATTAGAACCAATGAGGAAGAGAAATCCCTCATCTAATCAAAATTAACAATGGAGATCAAGACCCAACAAGAAGGGATCCTCAAGGGAACAACCTTCACCATCAAGATCAACTATGGCTTGACAAACTTACTTAATACTTCTTGTTAGGGTTCCAAGATGGTTAGACAAAGCAAGGCACCAAATAATTGCCAAACAAACAAGGGAAGAAGGAGAGGAATTACCCAAGAATGTCTTCCCTCAAATGGTAGAAAAATCCCTGCAATGGATCAATCTAGTTAGCTTGTAGAAGACTTGGGCATTTCACCATTAATCTTTATGCACTAAACAAGAACCAAGTTAGAGAAGCTTCAAGAAATGACAACAATCATCCAGAAAGAAAGAAACCTTTACACGATCATTTGCTCCAAGAAAGTTATGTCAATTAAGCTCCAAGACGTGGAAGCTCCAAAAATCCAACCACAAGTGATAATAAGGATACCTCTTTATAGAGTGTTGCTCAACTTCCTTTACAATAAAATAACAATATCTCATTTGAGATCCTTAGACCTAGCCTAGAGAGGGATAACATAATATTTCCTCCAACTATCTAGTAAAAAATACATAAAAATGAGGTAGTCAAGCCACATGTATAATAATCCAAGTGAAATGGCCCCAAGAAAGATGGACATCTCCATCAAAGAGAGAAGAAAGTGAGTCCAATGTGCAACGTATAGCTTCCAAAGGCCTCCAAAGGGGTAGATCCTCAACAAACTCCTCAAAGTATGCAAGTAAACCCTCATAGTTCTCCTCCAAGGTGGACGTATAGGTCTCCAAGGTGACGAATCCCTACAAACCATGAGTAAAACCCCTTAAAAGGGGGAGGCCCCTCTAAATCAGCTCCACAAGGCCATGTGTGAAGTCTTCAAGGTGTAGCAATCCTCCTCAAATCATGTGAACCACCTCCTTAAATCAAGGGAGAGCCAAATAGGTCCACACGTGCCAAAAAGAAGTCCCCATGACTAGGTAATGCATCCTCCCAAGTGGACACCCTATAAAATCAACTAACACGTGCCTCCAAATAGTGAACAAGGTGAGTGCTCAAGAAACTAGGACATGGCATGGCATGAGAAGTCGAATGCATGAAGAAGTAACCCCAAACTGTTTTGACCAATGCCTTGGGAACCGTGAATTTCCTGGAGATATGTGAAGATGCCTTGGGAATTGTGGAGATGCCCAAAAGAAACTATACATATGATCAACCAATATGCCATCAAACCCTCTAGCTCATCATAATCCATGAGACTAGGTGAGCGCCCCAAACTTCCAAGGTTCTTAGTGATGAAAACCACTAGGGTAGTGAAGAAATTCACCCTATGCAAAATAACACCATCCACAAATCTCATAGTAGATAGAGAACCAAAAAAAAATTGACTTGGTCTCTTGCACATGACATCACTAACATATCATGTCCTCCCATGAAATTTGATGCTCGGCCTCAAATTGAAGCCTATGAAAAAGCCCAGGGGTTCCTAAGCGCATGCATCCAGTGTAATAGTGTGTAGGGGGGTCGAATAGTAAGGTCAACACTTGACACAAGAAGTGTTGTGCATAGAATGCCATCTTGGGCCTCCATCCTCCTGGTGAGTCGAGCCAAGTAACCTAAACATACTACCCATAAATGTCATCTTTGATAATCCTATTCATCTTTTGCTTGTCTAGCAAGAGACGTCTCACTAGCATATCATGTCCTCCCACGAAATCTAATGCTCGGCCTCAACCCAGAGCATATGAGAGCCCAGGGGGATCCTAAGCGAATGCATCCAGTGTCGTATTGTGTAGGGGATCAAATAATAAGGTCAGCACTCAACACCAAGAAGTGCTTTGTGTAGAATGCCATCTTAAGCCTCAGTCCTCCTGATGGGTCAAGCCAAGTACCCTAAACATACTACCCGTAAATGTCATCTTTGATAATCCTATTCATCTCTTGCTTGTCTAGCAAGAGAATGTCCAAGGGCATTCAAAGAATACTTGAAAGGAGGGAGGCGATCCACTGAGATGCCTACTAATCGAAGAAGGCACGAGACCTCTAAAAACCAACAACCACAAGCACACCCTGTAGCTTTATTCAAATCAATAGCCTCTGAGGAGCAATAAGCAAGGTATGGATAACAATCTTTACTAACAAAGGAATCATCAAAACCCCAAATATGGTGTAGAAGAAAGACTAGTTTGAAAATGGTCTCGAGTGAGAAAGGGTGGGCTGCAAACTCAACCTAAATAATGGTGTGGGGATCTATCCTCTTACTCTTGATGATACATCAGAGCATGAGACTTTGTACACTCTTCGCCTTGGCCCAATTCCAATCACACAAACTAAGCCCCCACACCTCTAAACTATATAGAACCGCAGGCCAAATGATAGAGTCCATGAGGTCCAATTTCAACAACATGTCCTGGAAATGGTTCTAGAAACTATCGCTCAAGGAAAGTGATGGAGTCGAGACCCATACCCCTTATTAATTTGGGGATGGGGTGCCTTCCTCAATCCAAGCCAAGGCCCTAAAAAATAGACTTCCAAGTATGTATAACTTATGGTTATCCAAACCAACCTCTTCACCTTGGAACAAGAAATAGAAATTTGTAAGGACATTCTTCGAGCCACTGAAGATCATCACCTTGGTTTAACCCAAGTTGTCAACTGTCGAATATCGCAAAATATGGATAAGGCATCCAACTATCTCTGCAAGCCCCTCCAAGGTGGAGGCCAAAAGGATCATGTCGTCTACAAGAAGAGGATGGAGATCAAGACCCGGTGAAGCAAACAACCATTCTCATATTGTATGTGCTCTCCTGAAGGAAGGGCTCCAACTCATCTTTATAAATCTCAAATAAGGTTGGTGGGGAGAGGGCACCCTTGCTTTACCCCGATGGTGTTGGAAACCCCATGTGCAATGCGAAGGAATCAAACTTGTAAAGGCAATGACACTAGTGATGAGGGTCTCTAAGATGCCAATATCTCGAAATTGAGTCAACAAACGACTTTTAACAAGCGGTGTCTCACCTCCTCAATGATGGTTTTGAGGGTGAGAATATGGTCAATAGTCCGATGCCTAGGAAACAAACCTGCAATGTCTTCTAGCCCACACAAGTGACAACTCTCAAGCAGCTCTCATAACTACAAATGAAGGGCAATATGCCAAAAGTTCTACCACGGTATGCCAAAAGTTTTTGGGGGAGTGAAGAAGAGAAGTGCGCAATCCACATCTGTGTGAAATAAATAGACATTTCTTGCAACAAAGGAGGCAATGATAAGAACTCTAAAGATGGGGCTAGGAAGCGGGATAATGAAGAAGGCCGTATCAGAGTTGCCATTGGTGAAATTTGCATTCCTCGTCATACTAACGGTTGATAGGGAAGGATCTAGAATTGGGAGATGAGGAAGGAACTATGGTGATATGGGGGTAGGACCTCAACGTCGCATCCCAAATAACTAAAGAGAGAATATCATATTTGAAAGAGGCTGAGTCAAGGGATAAGAAACAAGTAAGAGGGGAAAGAAGCTAGTGGAGGCAGGAATCAGGATGAGTAGTCATCTAAAAACCCATTTTTGAAAAAAGGGTGGTTTGAGGGGGGCTTGAAGGGGCCGTGGGGGGGAGGGTGGGCATGGAGAGAGAAGGAGAGGAGGGCATGATCTGCTAGCGAAATGGGGTAAACAGAGAGCTGGCAGATATGGGGAAGCAGGTTCTGATTGGCCATAACATAGTTGACCACACCAGCCCCACCACTATGGGGAAAACATGAACATCTTGATAAATTAATAATACAGAGTAAATTCATTCTTTATATCACCAAAAATCTTATCATCGATGCCTAAATAAATTACTCTGATCTATAATGCCCAACTTATAACAGGGGCTTCTGGTGACTAATCCACTGCCCTAAAATTATGTGGATACCTCCATGATGACTAATCCACCGGACTACTTTCTATATGGACTATCATGAAACAACTCTGAAAACAAAATCTGCTTTCTGGAGCTTTACTAAATGACGCACTTCAAGGTAACCCGTCAAATGCAGTCTGGAAATATAAGATCAACCATACAGCTGACTTGAAAGGAAAGAGGAATGCTAGAAAGAGAAAACCAATACTAGGCTTACTATCCTCTACAAGCTGTACTTCATCCCTTTCAAGTTCCAACAGATTCTTATGATATGCAATAGCARGGAAAGTGGACTCCTTTCTGTGTTGTCACTGGTCAGACTGTTCACACCTACCCAAAAAATCTGTATAGAAAGCCTTCAGGTTTAACCTCCATTCAATCCTTAGGGTGGAATGTGAACCTCGGTGAATGATATGAGTTTCTATACCACTCTTGGAGAAGCACTTGACTACTAATGAGACAATTCAAGAACTCTATCTGGAAATCTTAAAACTTAAATTACTATGAAGCAAACTAGCATTGCAGGCAGCTAAAACATCAATAGGAGGCAGCAAGCATGACATAACAACAAAAGAAATTGCAGAAGTGACATCCAGATTGAGTAAACCATTATGATCACACAACAAGGTCCAACCCAACAATATAGAAATTGCAGAAGTGACATTGAGACTGAATAAACCATTCTGACCGGACAACAAGTTGCAACTTGCAACCCATCAACATTAAAAGCACTAACATAAAAAATATTATAAGCAAGCTCAGAACTCAGAACTGAGAACTGCAAAGCCAAATTGCAATGGAAAATACCTGGGAGCTGGGAAAGATGATGATGATGCTCTGTAGATAAGCATTGATGCCACTCCAACTTCAGACAGAGCTCCAAGACTTGACCCTAACAGCTGCTTCAAGACTCCAACAAAACACACATGGGAAGCTCACCAAAGTCTCACACACAGGCATATTTTTCATGAGGATGAGGTAAGTTATTTTTTGCTTTTTAATTACTAAATTGAGCAAAATTCAGATTTGGGACCTGGGTTGAGTTATGGGGTGTTGGTGGCAAAATCTACAGGGTTTTTCATGTGTTTTGGGACCCACATGGCCTGGAGCACACAGAAGCTCCCTGTCTATCGATGAGCATCCAGACACTCCTCAACAGGAAGGGAGCTTCTGCATGCTTGTGGCCACAACAATTTGATCTAGGAGTGGAAAATGTTCAATTTTAGGGAAGAAAATTACAGGACAGCTGCAACTATAACATAAAATAAAGTCAAAATATGACCCTTGGCAAGGGCAAGAGGATGGATTTCCAGTTCTACACATCAGAACGAAATATTATGCATGCATTCGAGAGCCACATACATAAAATTCAAGTCAGCGGTCAAACTTCAAATTCATTCACCAAAACACTCGACAAAGATGAAAGGTCGCTTAAGTAAAATTGGAAAACGATTCCTCAAAAGCACAGCCAGAGATAATAGAAAAGAAAAGCTGGCTTTGAACATCACTGACAACAGGGATGAGAAAACCCAATATTATATGCTAGAAGAAAAAATTACTCTCCCTGTTCAGTTGAAAATAAAACATAGAAGGCAGTTAAAATAATCTACTTACACGTTTCTCTTATATTGCAAACCTAGTCCTTATGTTAGGCCATCCATCAAGGTTCAATTCTGCACAAGGGCAACTATTTCGCCCACCCAAAATTGTAATTTCTCTATTTGAATATTAAGGCAACCCTTAAACTAAAAAGAAAAAGCAAAACCAGTGATCACAAACAAAGACCGCGTAAAATAACATAGACCAGCGCAGACCCATCTATCCTCCACCTCGAGGTTGGCAAGAAGGAGGATGCATGTCTTAAGCTCCAATATTTGATAGGTCGCCCATTTGTGGAAACTTGTGAAGAGAAGATATGCATGAGCTTCAAAACCTCCAGTTGATGTATCACCCCCAATACACCCGGACTGTAGAAGGCAGCACACTTCTCTCGGTGCACAATTAATAATTAAATAAATAGCTACTCGCTGTTATCGCGCCTAAACCCTATTTTCTTCCACAGATAGAGTCCTGGCGTTCCTTACGCAATTAACAATTGAATTTGAATTGCCCCATATACCGAATTAACGATGGCCCTAAATTGTGTGAAGATCCTAGTTTTTATGTTTGCTGTAAATTGAAAATATATGGAAAAATTCTAGGTTCAATGTATGCCGTAACAATATTTGCCCTAATTTGAGCAACAACATCAAAAATTAGCGAAATCAAAGCGTACCGGCTTCTTTCTTGATATCTTCTCGTCTGCGCTTCCTGTTCCTGGCCCAGTCCGCGATACTGTTGCAACCCTCGCCGTCCGACTTGCTTTCCGTCGGCCCGGACATGATTTCGATCCTCAGAATACGATCGGAAAAATTGCTGTCGTTGAACGCGAAGGCGAAATTCGGTGGAGCGCTGGCGCTCGCGCTGTACGGTGAATCCGACTCCATGAACGCCCCTCCTCCACTTCCTCCGATTCTGTTGGTATTTCTCGATTCAGCCGTCAATGGCTGAACCTCCGAGGGTTCCAATTTCATAACAACAATACCCTAACAATGAAACCCTCCCGCCAGAGAAAACCGCGCACTAATTAATCATCTGAGGCCACAGAGAAGCGCCACAACGCACTACTTATCGGGCCAGATGTTGGCCTCTGAGAAAAAAAATTATCAAATCCGACCGAGTTGCAGTATAAGCGAACCACCACCAAACTACCCACTCTTTAACGACTGCGACCAGATTTCATTATTTCCTGTTCGTCTTCCCGTTTCCCATTATACAACATATTTTTTAATGATCAATTTTGTTGTTGAGAAATAGGAAAATAGGATTCATTTGTTGTTATCGACTAGTCCACGTGGCGGCTATCAGATTTATTTTTACAAGTTATCTCTCCTTGGGTTTTTTTTCAAAGAAAGTGGACTCCATCTTTGGCATTTGATCTCACACAACTGGATTCGTTGGCGGTCGATATTATGAAGGGCTTTTACTTTGGACACATCAGCGCAATAATAGTAAATCACTCTTCGATTGTTGTCTGAAAGTGTTCTGGGTTTTATTGTAAATCTGTTGTTGACTGCGTTAAAAAAAAAAAAAAAATTTAATCTTGAAAAATTACAATTAAAAATAAATATTTTATTTTTATAAATGAGTGGACCTTATGTGGCAAACATCTCAAACTTAGGATTTCAACTTTCTTTCAAAACAATGGGACAGCTATGATGAGCTTTGATTTTGAATTTTATCTTTTTATTTAGTCACTTCCATCACTGTATACCATGGTTTTATAATGGAGGAGTGTATGATGGTGGCTTGATTGATAAATTTTAAGAAAATAAAGGAAATATAAATAAAATTGGTTTGATTTACTATTTATTATTTTTATTTTATTTTTGAATTAGTAGAAGTTTGGTGTTTATTTAAATTTTGTATGTGTTAACATCATTTTTTATGTTGAATTTTTGAACGTGTAAGTGTAAGAGATTATGTTTATTTTTTCGATGAAATGCATATTTTGGAAAATTTATTGGGCACTTCTCTTCATTTTGAGGATGGTATCCGAGATGTAAATCAGTCGATTGTAGTTTTGGAAAAGTCTAGCATTCACAGATGTCGTTGACCCAAAGACTTGACCCCTACTTATAATTCATCGCACATAACCTCTCGAGCTAATCCATCGGGCTAATAAGAGACCATATTCATATTTTCATCATGTGAACGTTTTGTTTTATAATTGATATTCAATTGATATTGGTTAGAAAATGACTAATGTTGGTGTTAAATGAACGTGGTACATACTTTTTCTAGTTCTTTTTGGAAAACCTTTACATTGTTGTCCTAGAAGATTTCAATAAAAGTGTACTTTTCTAAAATTTGTTGGAAAAATAACCACTCAAGCTAATCCACTAGGCTAATAAGAGACCATGTTCATATTTTCATCAATTGGATGTTTTGTTTTGTAATTGATAATCACTTTTTTTTATATTGGTTAGAAAATGACTAATATTGAAATCCGATGAACATGGTACATACATTTTCTAGTTCTCGTTGGAAAAAATCTACAATTGTTGTCCTGGAAGAATTCAAGAAAAATGTACTTTTTCAAGACGTGTTGGAACGATAACCTTTTATGTGATAATGATGTTTACCATCCCATCCCCTTGGAATCGAGAAGGTCTATTAGAAGAAAAAAGGGAGATAGACTAAATATTCTTCATAATGTCACTTTTTATAATTGAACATGGTGGAAATGAAAATATCAAGGTTTTGTAAACCATGGATCTTGAAGGGAGTAAAGTTATGAAACTAAATGAAGTTGTGTCTTATATTATTAATGGTATTGCACATTAAAAGGAAATGTTGTTCATCCTTCACCTACTTTGTATCACAAAGTTTACAAATCTGTGCATCTTAGGGGGTTTTAGGTTAGATTTACCATAGATTTCACTATAGAGGATATAGACACCCTAATGTTAACAATATTCATTTACTTTTTAATCTCGTCATGTTGGAAAAATGGCTTTGATCACCAAAATCATGATCAATCAAAGTTAATTATGCTTTGATTCCAGCACCACACCACATCTAAGTACATCTTAGAGGACCAAAACATTCTTGGAATTTAATAGTCATGTCATCATGTACAACTAAAAATAATAATTGTCAATCTTTAACACTACAAACAACTTAACCTCTTAATTGTGTTTGTGACATTTGGAAAAAAGATCCAAAATGTTATTATAAATCTTGGGATTGACGGGATTTAATATTGCATATTTATTGTTTATACAGTGCACCCATGGTTGCCCAACAAACAATTGATGTGCCCTTAACATTTATATCTTCTTATAATATGAACAAAATTTGCAAAAATGAAAAAAACATAATAGCAGTGATGTTTGTAGCGAAGCATGACCAACTCCACCAATGAATCACTTTAAAAGTGGCATAATGGTTGCCAGATAAGTCCATTCACAACATGGACTCATGCAACTAATTGACTAAAAACAACCAACACCAAGGAAGGGCTAAGCTCTTGTCCCAAGGTCTCAAACTGTAACCATTAACTTCAGTGGAGATGTTTATAGCGAAGGCTCGTAATTATTCCACCCACTAATCACTTGAAAAGTCACTCAATGGTCACAAGCTAAGTCCATTCATTCACACCAAGGACTCATGCACCTAGTGGACTAGCACCACATCTAGCATCTAAAAGGACAAATAATTTTTTCTATGATTTGAAACTATAAACATTTACTTAAAAGGAGATGTTTGTAGTGAATCACTTTAAAAGTGATTCACTCCACTAGCAAATAACTTTAAAAGTGACACAATGGTCGCAAGCTAAGTCCATTTAAACTACAGACTCGCACACCTAGCCAACTAATGCACAACCAACATCGAGAAAAGGCTAAACTCTTGTCGCAAGGTTTGAAACTGTAACCATTAATTTTAGTGAAGATGTTTATTACGAAATTTCATAACCAACTCCACCCACAAATATGTAACACCCTGTTTCCCCCAATTTGTAAAAATAACTAGACTCGCCAAGAACTATGGCAAACTCATGAATGTGAATATGTGATGTAAATGGACCTTGAGGAAGAGGTCAATGAATGTGAATAACATTTTGAATTATTGCAGGACTACTGAGAGGGGATGTGCAGAAAAAGAGACCACGATGGCGGTGGAAGGCACCTAGAAAGGTGGTGTTAACTTCCACCGAGAATTAACACCGTATTTGGACTCCACTGGCCCGGAGAACCAAAAGCGGCTCGCTGGCCCCGAATTTAATGTCTCGCACGCTGGTAGGCGGATGGCTTAATGAGGGATGGGATGGTGAACCGCCCATCCGTAGAGCCGTCAAGCCTGATCAGCGCGAGGGGAATCGCGCCACACGCAACCTCGCAAGAGGATAAGGCGTGAGGTAGAAGCGATTTCGAGGGGCAGACGTGAGGGGAACTTTGGCATTACACAGAGTGAGTGATAGCAGAGAGGAAGGATTGCAACCTTCGCTCCTGGTCACTGGCAGACAGAAAGACGCAATCTCACGGCATCGTGGTCTCAGCTCAGGGGTGGCTAGTGGTAAATCTGTTGGGAGTCGTTGAGCCTATGGTTGGGTGGAAACGAGCACCCCTCTCAGCAGTTGCACTCACTCCTGGTGTTATTTCTGATAAGTGTTTTACATATTGCATCTTGAAATTCATATGTTGACATATATGCTCATAAACTGTGAAATTGTGAACGACTACAGTAAAGAATGTTTGTGCAGTGTTTTGATAAGAAAGGGTAGATATATGCTTATAACAGAAAATGAATGAATTGGCTTATGACTGATAAATGAATTTAATTACGCATAAGTTGAACCAAGTCAGACTTCTGGCCCGTTCTCGGGAAGTTGTTTCCCCTTATCCATCTCCAGGAAAGCCCCGGAATAGATCTCTTTGTAGAGATTCCCTCCTTGGAAAGGTTTACCAAGAACCTGGAAAAAGGACTTGAATGTGCAAGTCTTAATAACCCTGTACGAGGAGGAATGACCCTCTTAAAATTTCGAAGTAGCAGCGTAGGGATAAGTAACGAATCGACGGATGAGATCCTGTCGGAAGACCCATGGTCATTCACAACCGTCAGATTGACGAAAGTAACAAGGGCGTTACATACCTTGCCCCTTTTTCTCTCTATCTTCGTGAATAGCGATGAAATCGGGATCGTAGACCCCCCCCTAAGGTCCATGAGAACATTTGGACCGTTGATCTTTCCACATCCTCGAAGTAGTAGAAGAATGCACGAGGTGGGACAGACCTGAGCCGTCAGATCTTGATCAGATACCCGTCATCCATCGGATCTGACAGAAGTTGCGCGAGGGTTAAGCTCGTGAAGAGAAGGAAAAATCCCGAAAGGAGGGTTGGCTCATCGGGGTTTCACGTATCGAGAAATCGGAAGTCTCGATGACACGAGATCAGGAATCTCCATGGGAAAATTACCCGGAAACGATCTGGACCGTCCATTAGTGGGGACACGTGGCGGAGATCGAGGCGTCGAGAGTCAGGATATCGGCATTCCCGTGGACAGGAGATCGGGTAAGTCCACCTTGAAAACCCTGACACAAATCTGGGTCGTCCATCTGAGAGAGGACACGTGTCACGCGATCGTCCATTCCAGAGATCCGGGGACTAGACATCGGGATATCGGCATTCGGGAAATCGAAGTTCCTAAGGTCATGAAAGTCGGGACATCAGAAGTCTCGAAAACGCAAGGAGCGATTTGATCCGTCCATTCACTTGGGACGCGTGTCAGAGATCTAAAGGGAGTCTAAGTTCGGCATTACACGAGTCCTAGGGACGAGGCGTCCAAGACATAGAAAGTCGCGAAATCCTGAGAGTTAACTAGGACCGTCCATCAGAGGAGGACGCGCGGCATCAATTGGAGCCGTCGGGGAAAGTCCCGACAGGAAGTCGTCTATCGGCATTTGGGTCATTGGGATATCGGGAATCCCGGTGACAAGGTGTTTATGCAATTCGGAATCGCGAAGTCCGAAACCCCGATGAGGAGGAAAGTGCCATTGCGGGCCAGCTGTCAGCATAGCGGAGAATCAGGATCTGAGGGATCGGCAATCCCGTGGGCAAATGCATTTCAGCATTTGAAACCCCGAAGCCCCGATAGGTGGTATGACTGCGATCATATAGAGGGAGGTCGTGTAGACCAAAAGGTCTAGCCCAGGGGACTAGCGGAAGCTGACGTCATATCGGGATATCGGGGATTCCGAGGACAAAATGTTTATGCATTTCGACATTGCGATGTTCGAAACCCCGATGGGAGACAAGGTTGGGGTCTTGTGAGATAGTGGTCATGTGGGCCAGGAGTCTAGCCTGGAGGGCTTACGGGAGTTGGAGCACATCAGGATTTTGAAGCCCAAAACCCCGAAGGAAGAATAAGGTTGCGGTCTTATGAATTAGCGGTCACATGGACCAGAGTTTAGCCAGGAGGAGCTAAGGCTGAAAGGAGCGCATCGGCAAGTCGGAGTTCGAGGATTCAAGAGGACAGGAACTCTGTACATCGGGAAAGACGAAACCCCGAAACCCGAAACTGAATCGGGGAAATGTCACAGACGCGTGAAGAAGAGGTCGTGACAAGGAATTAAGGACCTATGGATCGGGTTTGGCATTTCACTATTGCGAGCTTCGAGGATTCTCATTGTTGAGAAATCAACGAAAAACTTTGATTTTAGGTAGTGGGTATGTTACAAAGTGGTAACAGAGCATGGTTACAACACTTGACCTGATTGGGCTCATGAACGAGTTGCGCATAAGCTCCGTTCGAAGCACTCCTACGAGGAGTAACCCCCTAACTTAACTCTCTTGTCTAGGATTAAAAACTTGAAAAACGAGAACCCGACTGTGTATGCATGTGAGAGAGTTATAAATTATGTGCAAACTATAAAATGTATTTAACTCTTGACTAATATCCAGTGTTTGTCTTTTCACTCAAGCGGACGATCAACCGCGAGAATCTACAGAAGCAAAGTATGGTGACTCACCAAGAAATGGGAGAAGGCTCCCACAATAGAGGCGAAGAGTTTGACGAAAGAAGAGCAATAGGAACCCCTCCAGACCTAGCCGAGACTGTGAGGAGTCTCATGGTTGAGTTGCAAAGCTACAAGGCCGACAATGAAAGGATGATGAAAGAACAAGAAAAGCAAACTGAAATTAATGTGGTGTTACTGCAAAGCTTATCCGACCTAAGCGACAAATGCAGCATGAACTCGAAGTGCAGAAACATGGTCGTGTCAGTGGCCATACTGAGAGAAGCATGTCAAGAAAGGTCCACCCCAGAGGTAAAGGTCCAGTGCCAAATGATTCCACTGAGAAGGAAGTTGGCGATTCAGAAGGCTCTTCCAGCAACAGGACCAGTTCCTATTCTCAAAGAAAACAGAAGAAGCAAAAGTCTTCCAAGAGTCATAAATTTGAGGAATTCAGAAAGGCCAAACCTCCCTCCTTCGACGGTGAGATAAAGAAGGGAGAGGAAGCCGAGACTTGGCTACTTGGACTGCAGAAATATTTCAGAGTCCATGATTTTTCAGAAAATTTGAAGGCCCGAGTGGCCACTTTCAATCTGAACGGAAAGGCTTCCATCTGGTGGGAAGACCTTAAGAATATGAAAGGGGTCCGCGAGGAGGACCTGTCTTGGAAACGGTTTGAGAAGTACTTCCGGAAGAAGTATTTGTCGGAAAGATATTTCGATGAGAAGGCTAAAGAGTTTTATGAACTCAAACTGGGACAACTTACTATGGAGGAACATGTCAACAAATTCCTCGACTTATTGAGATATGTACCCTACATCAAAGCAGAGAAGGCGAAGTCACAACGCTTCATCAGTGGGCTACCTAAATGAGCCAAAGACCTTACAAGACACTATACGAAAGGAAACATATTGTATTGAACAATATGGACATCGGGCAGAGTCTCGTGGAGACTGGAAACAGAAGAGTGGTTCGAGATTTTAGAAAAAGGGGAGCAAATCCTCAGGATTTAAAAACTACAAAAAGAACCCCAAAATGAACTTCCCAACCCGGAGTGTACTCCAGCAGAACTTTCCCTCGGTGGACGAAAATAAAACTTATGGACCTATACCAGTAAAGACTAATAACCCAAAGAAAGAACCTTTGAAATGTTGGGGTAGCGGAGAAGAGCATCTCCTGAGAGACTGTCCACACCGACAACAGAACAATCGAAAAATTTATAACATGCAGGAAACTACCACAGTCAATGATGTGGCAAGGAGTGTGCCACAGATTTATGCAGCCTTGGATAATAACCAAGCTGACCACCAAACTTTAGTGGTGGAAATAGAAGGTATGATTTCCAACCATCTGGTGTCTGTTTTGATTGAGACTGGTTCAAATTTAAGTTATATAGCCCCTAGAGCTATTGATAAGTGTAAACTATAGCCACATAAGCAAACTAAACCACGGTTGGTACAGTTAGCCACTGGCACCAAAAGAAAGGTAGTAGAGGTCATATCAGCCTGCCAATTAATGTTGGGTGAATTCCCCACCCAAGCAACCCTTAATATATTACCCCTGGGATCATACGACCTGTTGATTGGTATGGACTGGTTGGCCGCCCATAAAGCCAAAGTGGACTGTTACCATAAAACCTTAGAATGTGTGAGCAAAGAAGGAAAAAGGATAACCCTCCAAGGGATCCGAAAACCGGTCTCGGTGAGACAAATATCCGCCCTGCAAATGAGGAAGTATTGCCGAAAGGGATGTCCCCTATATGCAATACAGGTGCTAAAAACAATCGAAGGCGCTAAACCCAGCCCTGATGATCACCCTATCCTGAGAGAATACAGAGATGTGTTTCTGGAAGAGGTATCGGGTCTACCTCCGAGAAGAGACATTGACTTATCGATAGAACTCGCACCAGGAGCAGTGCCGGTGTCCAGGACACCCTACCGGATGAGCACACCTGAATTAGTTGAACTCAAATTGCAATTGAAAGAAATGATGGATAAGGGTTATATTCGACCCAGCGTGTCCCCATGGGGAGC
>ML790546.1:372413-404035 GCA_009831015.1 Picea engelmannii
ATGAGGAAATATTTCCAACTACAGAACTATTATTCTCATGTAGAGGGAAGAATTTCCATTTACCAACTTAAAGGAAAGGCATCCATATGGTGGGATCAACTTGTGCAAGTACAACACGTCAGAGAGAAGAATGTTACATGGAGGGAATTCAAGGGAATTCAATAGACATTTTGAAAAAAAGTACTTGACTAAGAGGTATTATGACAAGAAAATGAAAGAGTTCTTTGAACTCAAGCTGGGAAGTATGTCCATTGATGAGTATTAAAGAATATTCTTGGAGTTGTTGAAATATGTCCCCTTCATGAAGGGCGATACAATTAAAATTCAAAGGTATCTGAGTGGGCTGCCATCTTCCATCAGTGACAAGATCTGGTACGATGGCCCGGAAACTATGCAAGAAACTATAAGGAGAACAAAATGCTTATATGATCAACAAAGATAAAAACCCACTTTTTGGATGGCTTGGGAAGACAAGAAGAAATTCAAGATGGATCAAAGGAAGAAGGGAACTAAGCCATCCTTTTTCAGAAATATCCCTCAAGGACAACCAGGTTTTAGAGAACCTAAGAAGGATGAAGAAGGTTGGAAAATGCCAAGGCAACCACCTATGGAATGTTGGGGTTGTAAAGGAAATCATAGGTACATAATTTGCCCCCACATAAATGACAAAGTGAGAGTTGTCCATGTTGGCCCTTGACCAAGTTTTGGGATATCCTTGGTCAGGTTGACCTATTTTGGGACTTCAATAGCATGTCGAAGACAGAGCGAAAGACGAAGCAGAGATCGCGGGATCTCGACCCATTTTTGGGTCCTTTTTGGGATTTGGGAATATGTAACATGAATGGGATGTCGGCCCATGGGTTTACCCATGTTTAGGTATATTTTGTATGTATAAATAGAAGGCTAGGCAATGTAAGAAGTAGTGGAATAGTGCGCAAGTGTTGTGCAAGTTGGCTAAGTGCTAAGAGTGGGATCTGTGTGATCAATATTTGTAAGGCTTTGTGCATATTGTATGAGACTTGCAGAGCTAAGTGCAAGTCATTGTAAGAGACCGTGAAGGCTTTGTGCTGCAACGCAAGGAAGGAGGATCTAGCGAGCTGCGCAGATGTCCTGTCTTATGTGAAGTAAGGGTTTTTGGTTCTGTGCATGTAGATGACGGATCAAAGCTAATAAAGAAGAAGAGTTGGTGGACGTATCCCCACGGTGGGGGTGAACCACGTAAATACCATGTTATTCTACTATGTGCGATGTTATGATGTGTTTATGTGTTATGTGCTAAGTTTTTTGATATAGATAGATATATATGTTTATGCTTTGTGCTTATGATGAATCTGGATGTTAGATCTAACATCTGTGAACTTGCTTAGTGCTTGAATATGTTAGATCTGATCTAATTCCTTTGCTAAGTGCTTATATACATTAGATCAGGGTGAATGCTACGATGCTTTGTTTTCTCTGCAAAGTAGATATTGGTTAGATAATGATGAACTAACGGTGCTAAGTGCTCTATTAAGTGTTATAATCACAGATCTGTGTCCCAACTAAGGTTGCAGACACTTGAGTCCTTCAACCACCCCTGCCTCTACCTCGGGTGAGACTTCATCTGCTTCGTAGGTGTTGCTGAAAGGGCCGGTAGTTAGGGTTTTGTTGGTGCGTTGTTGTAGCGTTGAACCCTGGGTCTACCCCTATGTGCTAACAAATGGTTTTGTTGTCAGGAATGAAACTGTGATTGTTGGGAACTGAGGAAGAAGAAGCTTTGTGCAAAGATCTGATCTGAAATTGTGAAAGCTTTGTGCATAGATCTATTGCTCTAGTGCGCAGTACTCTACTAGTTTGGAAAGTTCTGTGCTAAGAAAAAGAAGTATGATCTGAATAAAAGAGGTAATATCTGGAAGCTTTGTTCCCTAAGAAAGGTAAAAGTGAGAATTCTTGATTAAAAGAGGTAAGATCTAAAAGCTTTGTGCTCTTATAAAGGTAAGAATAGGGAAAAAGTTATAGATTTGAAAGCTTTGTGCTCTGTAGAAGTAAGATTAGTGGAAGTTTTTGTTTCAAAAGTATGAATCTAGGTATGTTTGATAGATTTTGTCCTAACTTGAAAACTAGAGTATTAATAGACGAAAGAAGATTTGATATGTCTAGATCTGATCAGAATAGTGAAAAATATGTTATACCTATGCATAGAAAGGATATTTGGACTAATAAGTGTATGCAGGATCGTAGAAAGAATTTTTTGCATGTTAGCTACCATGATCCTGGTGCGCAATACAAGAAAGGTTGGGAATCATTTAAACAAAAGAGAGGATTAACCCTTTATTACAGTTGCAAAAAACCCAAACATTTTTCTAAGGAATGCCCTGGGAGAAGACCTAGTTGTCTTTGTTGTAAAGCTAGGGACCATGAAGTTTTGGATTGCCCTAGAATGATTGCTAAGGTTGAAAAAATGAACATGAGACAAGAAAACCCTAAGGCAGATCCAGAAACTAAGATTATGACAAAATCCCATAAAGAATCAGAGACTATATTATTGCAAATTAAAGAAACCCCGAATGACCACTGACATATCAACTTATCAGAGATATTCAAAGAAAAAGAATGCCTTGAAGCAAGAATAGGAGACTTCGACATTGACTGTGTTCTAGATGAGGAAACACAGGTGAATATCATGATAGAGAAAAGTTGGGAAGCTATAGGGAATCCTACTATGATTCCTTCACTAGGAGGAATAAGACTATTCAAAGGAAAGTTGATAAACCTATGTGGAAAGCTCACCCAGATACCTATGAATGCCAATGGAACTTCGACAGAGGAAGATTTTGAGATTATTAAATTTATCGAGAACAGTGCCCCATTTACCATGCTACTAGGAAAACCTTGGATTGAAAGAGATCAGGCCAGGAGGAAAGAAGAAGAAGAAGTTTTAGAACAGAAGAAGCAAGAGTTAAAAGAATTCATGACTAGAAGGATCACACACTTGATTGTAGAACAGAAGAAGAGATCAAAGTCATTTAACACCAGAGACCCGTATGTCGAAGTTGCAAGAACACTAGAAGAACCACTGAAGATTGATGTACCTATTCCAGATGAAGAAGAAGGGTTACCCTTGAATCTTAGGAAAGAATCTCAACAGTGTGAAGTAACTATGCCAAAAGAAGCTAAGGATCATGATGGAAAGAGGAACACCGAGACGAAGCTCACTGGGAAGAAGGCTAGAAAGCTAAGTAAGAAGCAAGCTAAGATCAACAACTTGCATAAGGTTCCTGAGGAAACCTCCCAGAAGAAAAATTTGCAAAATTGGAGCTTCGCTGGGATATCAGAACAACGATGCATGGCACTTCACCATAGCAAAGCAATATAGCCGTTGGGGCCATTATAACCGTTAGATCAATGCTCCGAATGGATAGAAATCCATTTATGGAAAGCCAACTCACCATCCGACTGGTGGGACCGCGCCATAAGAGACAGAACATAGTTCATGAAGGCTTCATACTTGTTGCAAGCAACCCGTTGTCGAGTTACCTATTTATCCCATCGTGCCATGCACCGAGAACACTTTTGCCAATTGAGAATTTGAGCCCGCAGACTAAGTTGCTTTTATACAGTGATCATCACACTCTTGTTGTCTATCCTATTACAGTGTCTAAGTTATTCCCCAAACACGAGACTGTTAACCCCGAGTATGTATGTCGGACGAGTTGAGCGTTGCCGAGAAAATTGTTGAAGAATGTTTGATCGACCTCATGACTGAAAGAGTCATGTCGATGTCCATAGGTATACAAGCATCATCCACGAGAGGACCGCTAGCCTCTCCATCCATTGCTCGCAGAGCCAGACCATCCCAACCATCTAATGAAAAGCAAGGCAAGCACATGGATGATCTAGCGAATGCTAAATTGATCTTGACCATCTTACCCACCTATCTACCACCTCTGAGCGACGCAATAAATCGAGACAACGTGCCTAAAGATTTTGAGTACGCCTTGGTCACTGCGTACCTCCTGAAGGGGATACACGCAGTTCGGGCAGACCAAGATAAGATTTTGGCGTTGAATTTTAGCGACTACAACCTCGGGGATCACAAAGTTTACAACATGCTCACCCCACATAAGTACCTGACCCTGCCTAAGGGGAAGAATTCAAAGATAATCCCCCAGATGTGGATGCATAACTTCGCGCAGTCCACCCTACTCAATGTCATGAAGATTCCTCACTTCAAACGACACCAGGAGGTGAATGCATGTGTCAAACTACTACTGTCTTGTTACCATGGAGGTTACTTGTGACTAAACTGTCGTATAACAATTGATCCGATGCTGATCAATTGGATCATGGGTTAAGTATGCAAGGACCTTATCCACAAGATTTTTACCTCGAAAAACCATGGATTGCGCTCTAGCACAGCGGATCAAGGACACTTATGGCGATGTCGAGAAGGGAACGCGAGGCTACAAGGTAGCCTCTATCTAGAGTGGTGCAGTGTGCCTCGCCTGCCAATTGATTGCAGGGAAGTTAGTACGAAAAAACCGACCCACCCAAGTCATTGGTTTTGGAGTCGACCTCGCAGGGAAGTGTGCAGAAGGACTTCAGATGAACTGGGTGAAGTACCTGGTGAACCAATTATAACTTGACTGTAGAGAAGCCCAGGATCAAGGATATGAATTTCATTTCAGCTGGCTATTGATCCTGATCGCTTTTATTTCCTCGGAGATGACAGAAGGTGCGACCTTCCCGAACATCAAGCCTTTCGAACCATTGGCTGCGAATTTCAGTACACTATGGTACTCAAGTGATATGAATAAATAGTGGTAGTCCAATGTTGTTTTTCATACCTATTAGAACCAGTTGAAGACAACCATCCAGTCCAAACCTCGCATCACTCTGAACACTCTACACTGGTTCAGGCCCTTGATGAAGTTCAACACAGATCGACATTTTATTTACATCACAACGCGTGCTGACGGACACAAGCAACAACTCCAGTCCTACTATAAGCTAATGGAGGAGGACTTGGAGGAGATCACCAAGGACTGGTTGGCGGACCTCCTTATTCTAGTAGAACTTGTGGAGATATCTGACATCGATAGCCCAGAAACTGCGCAGGATACACCCGGACCTAGCAAGACAAAGAAAAATGAAGAGGTTTTGGATTTAGACAGTGCATCTGTGAAGACTACTTCCATCTCACCAGAGTAAGGAGGTGATGGTGAAGAGTTGAATGCTAAAGAGGTTGAACAACAACAGGGTGACGAGGCTAATCCCTTGAAGAAAAGGAAAGGTTCGCCTCTGAAACCTTCCCCCCGGAAGAAAACAAAGGCCACCATGACCAAGATGCAGACCGTCCTCACCTCTGATGACTTCGACTTCCTCATAGAAGCCCTACAAGATGCTTCGCTGGAAATAACAGAGAAACAAGAAGCAAAGCAAGAGGAGCTGTATGATCGAATTGAGACTGAAATTCGAGGGGTACAATAGGCCCTACAGTCTAGCCGCACAGTCTCCACTGTGCCAGGGGAACCAAAATTGGGAGATGAGCCAGCTCAACTCCACCGCCTAGCTGATATAGTCAAAGCTCGTCTTCGACGAGCACAAGAAGAAACAACGCAAGCCACCTAAGCTTTGACACAAGTACAAGGAGTCAATGTAGAGAAACACAGTGCTGCAGAATGGGAAAAGCTTGCTCTCCAAGCGAAGTTGGATGAAGAAAAAGCCCAACTATAGCAAGAAAAGGAACAGTTGCTCGCGGAGCAACTCAAAGTAAAAAAAATGGTCAACATAGCACTTCACTTTGTGACAGTCGTAGAACTAAAGGCCGAAGAGCTAGTTCCACAACAAGTAGCGCAACTTGAAGAAGTGATCTAGAAACTACAACAACACATAGCAGATTTGGAGCTATGCGCGGTTCCCGAGACCCCTCAAGATGTAAGAGGCCGAAGGGAAGCAACCGCCAGGAGTGTAGTTGAGAGGCTCAAGGCTCTTACCCTGGAATGTAAGCAACTCACTGATCGTAGTGCGCTGACATATGAACGACTCGTTGAGAGTCCAGAATTAAGAGCACTAGAGTCGCAACTCCAAGAGGTGAAGTACCAAGCCAAAAAGATACAAGCGCAACTGAAGTCCCTGTCAGCTATGGAAAGAATAAAGCGCTCCCAAGAGAAACACACTGCACAACAACAAATCCATACTATACAAAGAAGAGTTATGGAGATAACTCAGAAACTCCAACATGTGCAAGATAAGGCCTATCAATTGTTTACAGAGGTAGAAGGCCAAAGAGCAGAGCTAGAGCAAGTTGTCACTACATTAGAACAACATCTAGAGGGACCTATTAATGATACAGTCATCCACGAGTTTGTTGAAAAGGAGGTCGTAGCACAGCAGCAGGTCGAAGCAACTTGAGGCGTTCGAAGTAGAACTAGTCAGACCAGAGTGACTCGGGATGAGTCACAGGTGAGTGTTGGGGGCCTGTTGGCCCTTGACCAAGTTTTGGGAGATCCTTGGTCAGGTTGACCTATTTTGGGAGTTTGACAACCTGTCAAAGATGGAGCGCAAGACGAAGCAGAGATCACGGGATATCGACCCTTTTTTGGGTCCTTTTTGGGATTTGGGAATATGTAACGGGAATGGGATATCGACCCATGGGTTTACCCATGTTTAGGCCTATTTTGTATGTATAAATAGAAGGCTAGGCAATGTAAGAAGTAGTAGAATAGTGCGTAATTATTGTGCAAGTTGGCTAAGTGCTAATAGTGGGATCTATGTGATCAAGATTTTTAAGGCTTCGTGCATACTGTATGAGACTTGCAGAGCTAAGTGCAAGTCATTGTAAGAGACTGTGAAGGCTTTGTGCTGCAATGCAAGGAAGGAGGATCTAGCGAGCTGCGCAAATCTCCTATCTTATGCGGAGTAAGCGTTTTTGGCTCTGTGCATGTAGATGACGGATTGAAGCTAATAAAGAAGAAGAGTTGGTGGACGTAGCCCCAGGTTGGGGGTGAACCACATAAATACTGTGTTATTCTGCTCTGTGCGATGTTTTGATATGTTTATGTGTTATGTACTAAGTGTTTTGATATAGATAGATAGATCTTTTTATGCTTTGTGCTTATGATGAATCTGGATGCTAGATCTGACATCTGTGAACTTGCTTAGTGCTTGAATTTGCTAGATCTAATCTAATTCCTTTGCTAAGTGCTTATATAGATTAGATCAAGGTGAATGTTGTGATGCTCTATTTTCTCTGCAGAGTAGATATTGGTTAGATAATGATGAACTAACGGTGCTAAGTGCTTTATTAAGTGTTATAATCACAAATTTGTGTCCCAGCTAAGGTTGTAGACATCTAAGTCCTTCAACCACCCCTGCCTCTACCTCTGTTGAGACTTCATCTGCTTCGCAGGTGTTGCTGAAAGGACCGATAGTTAGGGTTTTGTTGGTGCGTTTTTGTAGCATTGAACCCTGGGTTTGCCCCTATGTGCCAACAATCCACAATGTTCAACAGACAAAAACAATGGAGGACATGGGCAAAAGTGTACCAAGGATCTACACAGCCCTGAAAAACAAGCAAGCAAAATATCACTCACATATGATTGAAGCGGAAGGTATGATCAACAACCAAACCATTACTATTTTAATTTATTCAGGAGCTAGTCATAGTTATATAGATCCTATAATGGTGGAAAGTTTGCATTTGCCAAGAAGTAAGCATGGAAAATCTTGGTTAGTGCAGTTGGCTATAGGAGTTAAGAGAAAGGTTGTTGAGTTGGTTAAGTCATGTCCAGTGGACATGAATGGACTGAGCACAAGAGACGAATTGAACAAGTTACCTTTAGTTTCTTATGACTGTCTAATTAGGATGGATTGGTTGGACTAGCACTATGCCATATTAGACTGTCGTAACAAGGCATTCACTTGCCTGAATGAGGAAGGAAAGTGCAGGGAATCCCAAGGGCAGGTACTGTTAGAGAAATCTCAGCAACGCAGTTGAAGAAGTGTTATAGGAAAGGCTGTGAAATATATGTAGCTCATATGGATGAAGCACCTAAGGATAAGGTGTAAAATATTGAAGACCATGCAGTAATAAAAGATTTTGAAGATGTATTCCAGGAGGTACCCAGACTACCACCGAAGAGAGATATTGATTTCTCTATAAACTTGATTCCTGGAGCAGCTCCAGTGTCAAAAACTCCTTACAGAATGAGTACACCAAAGCTGAAAGAATTGAAATTGCAGCTTGAAGAACTTTGGAAGAAGGGGTATATACACCCAAGTGTGTCACCTTGTGGTGCCCCGGTCTTGTTCGTGAAAAAGAAAGATGGGACATTAAGATTGTGCATCGATTTTAGACAATTGAACAAAGTGACTATTAAGAACAAGTATCATTTGCCAAGGATCGATGATCTCTTTGATCAGTTGAAGGATGCCAAGATATTTTCAAAAATAGATCTCAGGTCAGGGTACCACCAGGTAAGGATAAAGGACGAAGACATCAATAAGACCGCCTTTAGAATAAGGTATGGTCATTATGAATTCACAGTGGTACCATTTGGGTTATCAAATGCACCCGTTGTTTTCATGTGCCTAATGAATGGTGTATTCAAAGAATATCTAGAAAAGTTTGTCATAGTCTTTTTGGATGACATCCTGGTGTATTCCAAGTCAGAGGAAGAGCATGAACATCATCCGAGGATGGTGTTGCAAGTGCTAAGAGAGCACCAACTGTATGCGAAATTGAGAAAGTGCTCATTCTATCGAAAGCAGATCCATTATTTGGGGAATACTGTTTCAAAAGATGGGATAGTCGTGGATCCTGAGAAAATAGAAGCCATTAGAGAATGGCCAGTGCTGAAGAATGTGTCAGAAGTCAGATCCTTTATGGGTCTAGCTAGCTATTACAAAAGGTTCATTGCAGGGTTCTCAAGGATAGCTCACCCTATCACTTCCTTGCAAAGGAAGGAGAAGAAATTTCAAAGGAAAGGAGAACAAAGTGGTTGATGCACTCGACGGAAGAGTGCATGAACTTTGATATCAAGCATATCAAAGGAAAGGAGAACAAAGTGGTTGATGCACTTGACAGAAGAGTGCATGAACTACATGCTACGACCATTAGCATGTATCAAACTGATATTGAAGGTAAGATTTTGGAAGCTGCAAATGCAGATTTGCAGTACATGGAATTGGCGACAAAGCTACAACAAGGTAAGATGCTACAGAAAGTGGAAGATTATAAATTGGAAGCTGATGGAACACTCCTATACAAAAACAAAATTTATGTACCTAATTTCGAGGAATTGAGAATAATGATCTTGAAAGAAATGCATAATGTGCCTAATGTTGGGCACCTTGGATATCAGAAAACAGTGGCAGCAGTCAAGAGCCATTACTTTTGGCTAGGTATGAAGAAGGAAATTGTCGAATACATCGCTAGATTTACGGAGTGTCAGAAGGTCAAGGCTGAGCATAGGCACCCAGCTGGGTTGCTACAACCATTTCCCATTCCTGAGTGGAAGTGGGAAGTGGTGACAATGGATTTCATCACAAGATTACCCAAAACAAATAAGCAACATGGTTCCATCATGGTGGTGGTGGATAAGCTTACAAAAGCTGCCCATTTTATTCCATTGAAGACCACTCACAAGGCAGCTAACGTTGTCGATATCTATATGAGGGAAGTAACACGATTGCATGGTATTCCCAAGACAATTGTGTATGACAGAGACTCGAAATTTACCTCAAAGTTCTAGAAGGGGTTATTCAAACGGTTCAGAATGAATCTGAACTTTAACACTGCTTATCATCTTGAGTCTGATGGGTAGACAGAGAGGGTGAACCAAGTGATAGAAGATATGCTAAGGATGTATGTGATGGACAAACCATCTAAATGGGAAGAATACCTACACTTGGTAGAATTTGCCTACAACAATGGGTATCAAGCATCGTTGAAGATGAGCCTGCTTGAAGCACTTTATGGCAGAAAGTGCAACACACCAATAAGATGGGACAACCCAACTGATAGAGCAATAATTGGGCCAGAGTTGTTCAAGGAAATGGAAGAGAAAATGCTGAATAATAAGCATAATTTGAAGGTTGCCCAAGACAAACAGAAAATCTATGTAGACAAAGGCAAAACCCACAGGGAGTTTAAAGTTGGCGATCATGTTTTCTTGAAAGTGAAAGCCAACAAAAGTTCCCTGAAGCTGGGAAACTGTTCCAAGTTGGCGACAAATACTGTGGGCCATTTGAAATCCTAGAAAATATTGGACCACTTGCATATATGCTTGCATTTCCTCCATCCATGAGTGTACATAATGTGTTTCATGTTTCAATGCTTAAGAAATATATACTTGATGTTAATCATGTGATTGATTGGAATGTTAATCAGGTGGAGCAAGAAAGCATCTTGCAAGTGCATCCAGTGTGCATACTGGACCAGAAAATCAAGCATCTCCGGAATCGAGCCATAGGTCTTTTAAAAGTCTAGTGGACATGGTACGGTCCTGAGGACGCAACATGGGAGCATGAAGATGCCATGCGGGTAGAGTACCCGCATCTTTTTGAAGATTTTGGAAATCTTGTTGTTATGGTGCAAATAAGTTGCACTGAGGACAATGCAAAAATAACGAAAGGGGTTTGTAACACCCCAAGGCCGAGCCCTTGTTGAATTGTAATTATGTTTATAGGCTGGTGAGCCAACTGGTTATAGGATGAGAGACTTATGTGTTTATTAGGCTGGTGAGCCAGATGCTAAGCCAACGAGCATGATTTTGTAAATGTAAACACTCGCATCATTAATAAAATTACATTGTTGCGTGTAGACCAACCACGAAGAAGAGTTATGGGGGACTAAACTCTACTAGGTAGGGTAAGGGAAGGGGGCTAAGTGTCTAGGCCTAGGGGCTAAGCTAGAGGGCTTACATCTAAGGGAATAATATTTTATTATTATTTCCCAAAAGTTATGGTTGACATAAGCCATGTTGTCCTAAGTTCCTGGGAGAAAGGGGAATGACTGCTAAGTGGAACTCATGTGGCTTCAAGAAGACATGTGTCAACCTGGGTGCATGTTGTTTATAGATGGGAAGACCAGTTCGTTAGGGATTCGCTTCCCACTCTGGTGTGGTTCCCATCCTTGCGTCTGGACCAATTTCGAGTTTCCTCATGACCCTTACAATTCTCTTGAAGTCTGTCACCTTCCTGATTGACCAGGGATTCACGCATTGAACCAGTTCTCCATCATCATCACCTTTATATCTAGCACGCACCTTTGGAATCCTGCAGTCACACTTGAGTTATCTCGTGTGTGTCATGTGAATCCCGACACAATTGTATTCGCCCGAGCCGTGTTGTGTCTCAGCGTTTGGCTGTGGCCATTTTCGATGTCCATACCTATTTTCTGTTGCTATCGTCATCCATGTGTAGCTAAATGTTGTTGCTTGTTGGTTAGGAGATGAATTGAAGAAACAGGTTGTTAGGCCTATGAGCAACTCTCCCAGGTGAGAGACTTTGTTGGGAAGTGAGTTCTCTTAGAAGGGAGTCCCGTAGCAGCTACAGTACTCTGAGATTTATGGTCCAGCCTGTTGCTGAAGCCTAAGGTAAGGGAGGTGTAGTAGCCAATGGACTTGTATTAGTGAAGGTGTACCCTCCGGGGGTGGAGCAGGTGTGTGGGGAATGAGGGTCTGTGGGTTGTGGGTTGTGGGTGTAAGTGGTTCTTGGGATAAAATATCCTTCCTATTGTTTTGTGTAACTTCCTTGTTTTCCTTGCCAAGCCTAGAATTCGCTTGCCTAGTGGAGTTTAGTCCCAGCTCGGGGGTGACCCACTGCTAAGTGTGATGAGCAGTGTGGTCTAAGGCTAGGAGGTTTGTGGAAGGTCTGCACAGATTTAGTGGTCATCTATTAAAAGATAAGTACCAATTATGTGTTCATTGTATATTGTGTATTTGTATTTGCATTATAATTAATGAGTATTGCTTGTGTATGTTGTATATATTTCATGTGTAGGCTTACTGTTATTTCTCCATTAGTATGTTATATATATGTAGAATAGTCATTCTATGTTTATATGGATGTGTATGTTTTTCCACAAGTATCTCTGTGTGGCATAGCCCAACATGTTATGGCTGGGTATGCCAAAAATTGGTATGAGAGCTAGTTGAGCTAAGTGAACTGTCTGAGTTGTGGCATTTCCTGACATGTTGGTGTCTGGGGATATTACATTCCAAGTTCTGAAACCATAACCATTAGCTTTAGTGGAGACATTTATAACAAAGTCTCATAACCAACTCCACCCACAAATCACTTGAGAAGTCACTCGATGGTCATTAGCTAACTCCATTCATTCACACTATGGACTCATGCACTTGGTGGATTAGCACCATGTCCAACATCCAAAAGGCCAGAGCTTTTATTCTATGATTTGAAACTATAACCATTTTTTTTTTACAGAAACAATTATATTTTTTACTAAAAAAGGGGTTGTTCCATGGAAAAAACAACCTGGATATAGAGCAGGTCATGATGGCCAAAAGCCTGAAGCAAAATTATTGATTTACACACATCTCGTCTTCTCTTAAAGCTTCCCATATACATCCCAAAAATACTACAAGTTTGCCAGAGGTAGATTGCTACATAGGAAAATAACAAAAAATAAATTTTGCAGTGCATCAACTTGACTTAATTGAGTTTAAGCTCAGTGTCCACCTCATGAGGAGTAGCTTCCAAAAGTTTGTGTGCATTATGAGCCGAAGGGGGTTGAATTAACTCACAAGACACAACATAACTTTTATTGGGCTGAGGGCGTTGCAATGCCTGAGCATCAGAGGAGTGTTTCTTAATCTGACAACATTTAGATTGCATTTGGGTTGCTCGACGATTGACTACACGTAGAATCATGGCCATTTCTTCATTTTTTTTAGCCTCTTGTTCTTGTATCTGATAAGCTAATTTGGCATTTGAACTTCGTAATACCGTCAGTTCTGATTGTTGTTGATTGTATTTCTCTTGAAGGCGCTCTTGTTTGCATTCATTTCAATCACATGGAGTGTTGATTCCCTTCCACATTACGAGAACACATAATTTAGAATGCAGACGATGCAGAACCAATTCCAAAAAGAACCCGAGTGCTTGTTCCTATGCTTGAGAAGTGAAATTGTCCATATTTGAAGCACCTCACAAAATCCTCCCATATCTGAGAAATCGATCGAGCTTAACATCGAATCCCAGCAGAGAAAGGACATTTCCCAATTATGAAAGAATGAGGCAATTAACATTATCGATGTCGAGATCGTCCCTGAAATTGTCAATCCCATGTGTTTGCCAACTCTCACCAAGCCGAGGGGGATTAATAATTGCAGGGGAACCTTAGCTATAGGCAATTTCCCACATGGTTGCGTTAATCCACATGAGATAGAAGTAATTACTAGTGGGCGAACTTAAAGTCATATGTGTGACTGTAGATGGAAGCCTCGTGTCACCGGTAAGAGGAGGTTCCTTTGAATGTCGTAACTCTGGATGACACTTGCTGCGTCCAATCTAATGCAGACTAAGGTCACATCCTTGCCCTCTCCTTTGAAAAAATCATTAAATACTTTAATCCAAATTATTAACTTTAAGGGACTGCATTTTTTACATAAGATCATTGACATATTATGGTAAGTATTGTTGTCAGTAGCTCTCATTGATTCTAAGGGTGCTTTGAGCAAATTCCTTTCGTTCCTTAGCCAAGGAATCCACTTGTTTATTCCAATTTCCAAATACATGATGATAGCTGACTGACTGGAATTTTTTCTCCAAGGATTTGATTTTATGATATATCTGCATAAGACTGGGATGAGCCTTTTTTTAATGACTCTTCGCAACCCTTTAATTATTAGATCAAAGTCACCAATGACAACCATTCTTGCCAGATTGTCTGTTTGAATGAGATTCAGTCCCATATACACTGCTAAAATTTTTGCTTAGTTGTTTGTAGCATTGCCTCCCATGAATACTCAATATTCTTATTTCCTTCATATTCGAAAATGACTACCCCCACGCATGTTGCCCCTGAAACTATAACCATTTAATTAAAATTAGGTGTTTGTAGCGAATAACTTTAAAAGTTTCACTCCACTAGCGAATCACTTGAAAAATGACACAATGGTGGCTAGCTAAGTCCATTCGCACCATGGACTCATGCAACTAGCCGACTAACACACAATTGTTACGAGGAAAATCAGTCTATGGCATGGGGTAAACCACAACAGACAGAATGACTTCAGAAATCGACTCTAATCCCAGGTATGCTATATAAATGAAAATGCTAACAAGAAAAGATAAAGAGCCTACCTTGTCCGAACGTTCGATGAAGACCACCGTTGAGCACGTGACTCAAAGCTTTATACCTGCAACTTGTCCTCAACAACCAAGATACTCAAGCATATGGTGATAATATATAATGCTAGCACATACAATAACATAATCCATTAACATTCATAACAAATACGCCCATGGAATAATAATTCAAATATTTGCAAGATATCAATTGGATGAGAAATGCGCATTTCTATTAAAAAATGATCAACATAAGTGTATAAGTGACAAACTTTCGTGTCGGCACGTCTCGAAACTGAGAAACTAAGTCCCTTCGAGTTGGGCCTCCACCACTTCAATCCTCCACCGAAGGCAAGCTCGTATAAGAGAGACAATGAGGCTCTCTATCAAAGAGGGAAGAGCTTGGGGGTTGAACAATGTGTTCAAACTTTAAAGTACAAAAGAATGCATACCTAATGTGAAGTGAAAATTTCTCCAGAGTATCTTTTCTCTCAAAAGTTGAATTCTCTCCTCTTCCACGATTTAGATATGGCCTAATTTATAGCTTTCAAATGGAACTGAAGGGTCGAGTCATAAAGTTTCTAGTAAATGGAAGGTCAAGGATCATGGATCTCAGGACGTGACATGGAAACCCGACACAATTTTTAATTTTGGGCACAAAACCCAATGTACGCGGTCTGTAATGGTGCAACTCGCATATACACATGTTGTATAATTGTTAGGGTGCATATATGTGGAAAAATATGATTTTTGGCTCTGCGAAGTGCAAAAGGGGACTTCAAGTCTGCACAAGGAAATGGAAAAGGCCCTCTGAGCAAGTTGCATGGGGTGAAGCAAAACTTGCTATAATAGATGCCCCTTAATGTGTGAGGTCAGAGGAGTATATGTGATGGCCGAAATACATTATAATTCCCAGAAATGGAGTAATGGAGACTCAACTGGAAGAACTAGTTGTTCATGAGAATATTACAATCCATAATGACTTTGTACGCATGGATGCCAATTTGAATTACACTACAAATCCATGTGGAAATATACCAAACAATTGTTCATGGCCATGAATAGGCAATAGAAAGTAGATACATACCATAGGTTGTCATAGTCACGAACAAGGCCCAGTGAAAACCAGTCTCAAAATCAATCTAAAGATATCTGTATATAATGGAGTACAATCTGATCTCCCATGATCACTGAAGTCATATAGGTACTGGTCCAATGAATGATAGCAACAACTCAGGAAAGATGCTACTATAAATTGATGTCTTTAAGTCTTCTACACAATCTGCCAAAGGTGCAAGTCTACATCATGTGAATAGAGGAGTTGAGGTTGAACACAATGAGACTTTGTTTGATTATCGATCATTAATATATACCATTAACAAATGCGAGACAACCTACCGATAATGAAAGTAGGTATCAAGGCATTGAGTACATTCTTACAAGTGTTAATAAAGGTGTTAAGGTCGAACTCTTGAAGAATCCATCGATCAAGAGACATTGATGTATTCCAAATTGTCGATGGCGGGAGAACCTGCCACTGATGACTGGAAGCCTCTAGGTACTCATAGGACACTAGGCCTCATTTCCAGAATAGATGAGTTGATGTTGATGGAAGGAGACCTGCTGAAAGGAGAGCATTAAGGCATCTCTCATCAGTCAACACGAGGTACAAAGCAATAACTTGATGATTTGGAGGAACTCAAACAAAGAGTATGTTCATGAACCAACAACCATGTGTGTCTCTTGCCTGCACTAGATGCAAGCAGTGCACGAAAGAGACCCTCTGAATAGCAACCGATAAGGAAAATTGTCGACAAAGGCGAGGAAACCACCAATAAGGCTAATGGCATCCGAGACACAACACAAATCCCAATGTGTGAATAGATTTCTTGTCATTGAACACAAGGGAAACTCCCCAGTCAACGACCAATGAGGAGATGCCGACCGCTGGGTTCAAGGTTACCTACCCATAATGAAAGTAGGACTACAACTTCATGTGATTCCGAGACACACTGAGGGTATGGCCGACATGCAAAGTCAAGAGTTATGAGAAATGGTTGACACGGGCTTATAGACATCCTTTGAACAAGAGCAAGAGACATATGGAGGACTCCAACAACATAGACTTGATAATGAAACTTTGTGATGCAAGAGGAACCAATCAAACTCTCCATAGGGACTGGAAGAGTAGCCAATCAGATGAGTAAACTCTAAGTAACGAGCTCAACTTCATAAGGTCATGCTAAACCCAAAGGCAACACAACTGTTGTCAATATGAGATAATATTCTTTTCTTGCCCCTCTTTTTTTTGTTTTTTAATAGACAAATGAATTCGATGATACAAGAGAGAAAATGAGTGGCGCAAGTAAGCAACTAGCTCCAAGTGATGGAACATACATATGCTCAATGCAAGGAAGTGCATACAGGACATGGACACTCGGGGGAATGTCTCCTCTTAGGGTACAGGGTGTCAAGCTACAAAGGATATAAACAAGGCTCTGCTTGGATGGTGATGCAAATTGTTGAGGTAATAGGCTTAGAACGCGAAAGCGGGAACCGAAAATAGGCTCAATACTGCAAGCAGGATAATGGAATGCAATTACAACTTAACTCCAAAGAATGTTCTTTTTCGTAAATTTAGTCCTGTGGGCCCGAAAAAGTATAAAACAATACCCAAAAGAACTCTTCTAGCCACCAATGACTAGAGTATTACTTTTTCGAAATTAGTCTACTTGGTCCGAAAAAGGGTTAAACTTACACCAAATAGATGTCCTTTCAAAGCCAATTAATGAGTGTGAAAGAGACGAGTTTACTCGGCAATATTTTCACTTTTTTATAGAGTCAGAAAAGAGCTTAATTAAGACTTGGTGGAAGTCCCATAGGTATAGGTCAGAATGCTTACGAGTAAGAATATGAGGTTCAAACGCCAAGTCATATTGGAACTATAAGGGACTCCTGGTCTTATGGAATAATCTCTGCATGGGCACCAGATGTCACATAGGTTCTAACTAGGGTACCCATGTTTGTTAAGTCTCTACCATTCAATAACGACACTTCTAATAACAGTAAGAAGGTTTTGTGTCGCTAATAAATGGGTTTGTACTTAAGGCATACATATTACAGTCACAGGATAATGCAAAAATGCAAAATGGATTGACGACCTATCCTATATGTTGGAAAATACTTGCCGAAGTCACGAACGAGATACATGATGCTAGAAACCGCAAAAATCCTTCGACAAAACCACCAAAAGGAACTCCTTCCACTGCACTATTAGTCCACTAGGTCAAAATATTAGACAAAATTATGTAAAGTTGATAAAATGTTTCTATTAATAGTAAAAATAACCAATTTTACCATACCATTTGAGTTTTTTACCCACATAGTGCATTTTGGACCAATTTGCCCACGATATTCAAGTGCTAATTGCGGGAGCTACGAGCTACGAAATTGACAACCGTCTAGACCAAGTAAGTGCTCTTGCCCTCCTATTCATTTCTAGTGGTTTGAATTTCAAATTAAGTCCCCATTTTTTGAGCATTTGAGGGCGTACTATATAAATTAGGGTGTACGCGAGCTATAATTTATAGGGTCTCATATATGTAGACATGTACGCATGTAAAGCAAAGCTTGCCCGTGTATATGTGGCCCTACACGCGACTGTTAACACTGCAGCCCACGTACAAGTTTGCAAACAAGTTTTTTTGAAGAGATTGACTCAAAAAATGGTTTTCCTTTTGCAGGATGGTACTTGAATGGAGAGAGAGAGAGAGAGATGTAGGGGGGCAACTTGCTCTAAAAAGATGTGGGCTTTAGAATTTTTGGGTTCTCAAAGGAATGATGGCTCAAGTGAGACTGCTCCAAATGCTAGTAAACTTCTAGGATTTGGATACAAAGGCCTTCAATATTGATGGGAAACCATGGAGGATTGAAGTAGATGACATATATTTCATTATAGGATTGTCTTGTCGGGGTGAGGTGGTGAACCTAAAATCTCGGGGGGTTGGGAGTGGTATGAACATAGAGGATTACATTTCCACTCATTGTGTTGCAGGCACAAAAAAAGTAGGGAGCCAACTCCCCATCAGGGCAATTGAGAACATGAGTTTGAAGATCGACGTTCTTGTACTTACACGTATCACATGGTCGACCTCATTGCACCAGGCATCGAGGCCACTCATGTTTTACGCAGTGGAGTGTTTACGACCCACAGTTTATGATTGGTGCACCTCACTACTGGCTAATATGAAGAGCCACTTGACAGATTGCAAACAAGGGAGGAAGATGAACTTTGGGTTCGCATCTGTCTTGTGTAGTTTTTTCTTTGAGCGGGTTCTAGGTTTGAGCCCTAGAGTCGAGATCGTTCCACATGGACCGCGCTATCTAGCCATGTCACGGTGGACCGAAGTGATGAGTCGGTCCGGAGGTGGTAGGGTGCCAACACCCTACAATGATGAGTTCTTATTTTGGTGGCATTGACAGGTGATAGACATAGACGACTACCCTTATGTTGGGATCGACTACAGAGGATATCCAAATATGCCACTGCCACTAGGCTCCACCTACAGTGCTATAGGTATGAAACAATTTTATATATATTTCATTTTTTTTTTGTTTTTTCACAAAGGATAAAAAACGCAAATATTTTTGGATGGTATCAAGTATTGACAATTACTTTATTACGCAGATGTGGGTCTGTGACAACTAGATGGATTCCCATGACATCGGCAGAGGAACTGAGGAGGTGAGCCAGCATGAGGAGATGCAGAGAGAGTGCTACAAAATGTATGGGGAAACTTGTCTCGTTTGACCGACTGTGTTGTTAATCCCACAAGGGCCCTTATAACTAATTCTGATACCTCCAATCTTTTGAAGGGAGTCTCAGGCCCCTCTTGGGCGAGGCATACCTAATCTAGTGAGGGAGGCCCCTTTTCAGCTACTATATCATGTTTTTGTGCATTTGCCCCTTTTCTTTATTTTGGTGTTCTCTTTGATTGTTAGTTGGCCCTAGGATTTTGTTTCTATATCTCGAGTCTTGAGTCATCGTGGAGCGAGACCACCTTCTCTGCAGGTCTCGTCGTTTGTTGAAGTTACCACTGCACCTTTAGTCTTTTCCTTCTAAAAGGCGTAAAGTTATCAAACGTGGTACACACACCTCCACCTACCAGACTTGTGATCATGCAAGTATGAGTACCGAGTCGAGTCATAAAGACACGGGGAATCCTTCGACTCCCATGCCTTCTGTAGTTAATGGAACCGCTTCGATGCTTTCAACCACCACGGTTGTAGTGCCGAAGGTTCCTGTCATCACTTCTATCCAACCTAGTGTTGCTACTCAACCGATAGTGACAAACCCTTTTGGGTCTATTTTTGGTACGCCTAGGTACAATACTCAGTCCATTCCTTCGGTCTCTAACCCTTTCTCTTTTGGTACGCCGAATATGACATCACAACTTTCATCTTCCATTCCAGCGAATAATACAAGTAGGGTATTGGACTTGGGGGCATGGCTCCTCCGCATCTTCCACTCTCATTTTGGTGGAGCTCATAATCCTCAAACGACACCTACAACTGAAAGCTAAATCCCTTTTCCTCTTGGGTGTAATCCTAGTCTTAAGGCTCCTGGATGGAGTAATCAACTGGGCAAACAAGCTCTTTCTTATATTCCATCCTTTCCACCTTCCTCCTCCACATTGATTCCGACCAACACGTTTGGTACGACGAATTCACCTCTATCCTTCGGATTTCCACCCGGGGGGAGTCAGTTTCATACCATGGGCAACCCCCAGCCTGGAGCTCCTCTAGTTGGGGGCAATGTTTATAACCCTCATTATAACATTCCTACAAGTATGGTGCCCACACAACCTCTTATGAATCAGTTTGGAGGAGGATATTACCATATCAGACAAGGCCATGCTGCATACCAGAACCCTGGCTGGGCCGCAATCCCTCAGCAACAACCTTTCCCAGGAGCATGGGCTCAGATGCTACAACTCTGGCTCCCTTTTTTGACCATGCTTAATTTTCCAAACTTGTCAATATTAATGAATTACCCGATGCATCATGATCCATCATGGCCTCTCGTCCCCACCAAGCTTCCTTCGGACATTCCAAAATTTGAGGGCAAGACCGATGAGGATCCAACTGATCACGCTACTTTTTTTTCATCTTTGGTGCTCATCTAATTCTCTTAACAACGATTCTATTCGTTTGAGACTATTTCAACGCACCCTCATGGGGGTCGCAGCAAAATGGTACATTGAGTTACCAGGGGGAACTTACAGAAATTTTAATTAGATGGTTTTAGTCTTTCTCAACCACTTCCAGTTGTCGGTTCCTTATAATGCTGATATAGAACTTATGTCAGCCCTCTGCCAGGACAAATCCATTCATATCTTAGACCATATCCAAGAGTGGCATAGACGGAAGAGGTTGATCAAAGCCTACATTCCTCCAGAGTTCTTGTTGGAATGTTTTTTTAAGTCTTTATTGCCTTATATTTCGAAGGATGTTTCTACATCCAGGGTAACATCTGAAGAGGAAGCTATTTTCAAATCCCACCAATTGGATCTCATATATGCCCAGTCTGGGATGTTATACGAAATTCTTCCTGACGCACCAAGGTCAAATTATGACCCGAGACAAAAGCTTAGGCCTCATGCAGATGGTATTATAGGCTCTACAAATACTAAGTCTGTAGAGTTGGTGACGAACCAGTTGAAGGAGTTGTCTCTAAGATAGTCTGTAGTAGGACAAGCTTCGTCTGTGTCCTCCACTCCCACTCAGTCGACAGATGTGCATTCTGTACAATCGTCGACCAACCCGAATGGTAACCAACAACCAGGAGGGAATAGAAGGAAAGGATGTGGTAATAATCGTAAAGGTGGGATGAATAATAATAATAAACCCAAGGACAATGCTAACAATGTAGATAAAATAACAATGTTGGTGAGGGAAAGAAAGAAAAGCGGAAGGTGAAGTTTCCTTGTAAACTTTGTACAAATAATCACCTTACCCACTTATGCCCCAAACTTGAGGAAGTCGCAAGGCTCTTATCTTAACCGCCCGTTGTTTTAACCAATTTGTTTCCACATAATTGGCACATGGCCTCGAGCTCCTCTAATGCCGAAAATGCATCGAGTGGGAATCAAAACCCCCCGGTGCATGATGGTGACCATCTATGTGTAAATATGGTTAAGTCTCAGATTCATGTAGCCACTCGATCTCTTGATGATCCGGATTATTTTCGGCACGAAATGAGAGCGAAGATATAATAAAGAAATGCACAGATATATTGTATATATTTAATAATATAACATAAATGTATCAGAGATGCAACCATAAACACAGATATACAGTAATACACGATTTCTATTAATCAGAGAAATGTACAGAGACTGTAAAAATACAGAGTGAAAGACTCGCTAGAATGGTGGCAGCTTATCTCTGAGAGATGTGACGACTACTCGCATTCACAAGAAGATGATTACAATGATGCTCTAAAGGCCTTTTTTACAATAAACAAGAATGCCAAACGTCCTAGACATCCAAAAACCTAACCCTAGGAGATGAAGCGCCAAAAGTCATGTGGGCCCTGTTTGGGTAAGTGAGTACATCAACTTCCTGGGGTCGTAACTTTTGCATACGATCTCTGTTTTAGGCATGTGATAGCTCGTTGGAAAGGTATCGTCAAGGAGATTCATTTCGGGGGCTCAATCATGCCTTTAGATATCATTGAGAACCTAGATCTTGAAAAACCTTCATTTGGAACCTCAAAATGGCCCTGGAAGTCTAAACCTGCTAAAAATAGTAAATTGCCAAAATTGGCAGAAAGTCGTTTTGAGCCATTTGGAAAAGGTGGGTGGCCATCGATATCCACCTGGATCACTTGATTATGATTCTTCACAGATTGTTCCAGGTCTAGAGTCTCCCCCTCCCTTAGAAACACCTTTGCAAATCAAAAATCCAGATCCTCTACCTCGTATTCCGAAAGGAGTACTAAAACGCTTTGCCCACAACCCTAATGCTAGAGCTGCCCAGAACTATTCGATTGTCGAAGATCTGGTCAAACCCCTTGTGCGATGTCGACTTTCGAGGTGCTCCAGATGTGTCCTTCACAGAGGAACGCCTTATTATCTTCTTTAGGAGCTCTAGACCTGTGTGGCTCTAAGGTTATCAAGTTTGACATCTCGGATGTTAAGCCTCACTTGCCTTACCATGTGGCCTTTCAAATCCATGTGGATGACTCAACATATACCATCAAACATATTATTATTGATGAAGGCGTTGCAACGTGCATGATGTCCCTAACCTGTTGGAAATCCCTTGGCTCTCCAACCCGCTCTTAATCTCCAACTATGTTGACCACATTTGATGGTCATTCTTTCCGTCCCCATGAAATTATTCTCACCTTTCCGGTCCAGTTAGGTGGAAATATAGTGGAGGTGGATGTTTAGGTGGTTGATGTGCCCCTTGACTATAATTTATTTCTAGGGCGTAATTGCACTTGTGCCGTGACTGCAGTCATGTTGTCGGTTTTATGCACTTTATGTTTTCCTCACGAAGAGAAAATCGGACGATCGATCGGTTATCCTTTGCACATGCTAGTCCCAATGCATTAGTTGGAACATCGATCCTAGTGATCGACAATTCTCAGTCGACAACTGAGGATGATGGTGTCATAATGTATTCCTCCCTCATAGGTACCTTTGATTTTTTGGCACCAATTCATCACATTTATGCCATGTCCAGTAGGTCTTCTTCGTCAATGAGGTCTGTTCCTTTCTGTACTTTGTATTTCAACGATCCTTGGACCCTACCTTTCCCGACCATGTCTTGTGAAGGTCAGTCACCTATTGGAAGGGCAATGCCACTGTCAGTGGCATAGAAAGCATATCAGGTTGTTTTTTACTCTACTGTTGACCCAGATCTTGTCTCCTCACAGACATACGAGGAGGATCTTGTTCTCAAGCTCGTATGGGCCACCTCATTGTCTTGCTCACATGATTTCCTCGACGATACTTTACCTTTGGATGAAGCCATCTTATAGGTCATGAATGGTTCCAATAGGCCATGGAACGATATGCACCATCGCTCTTACTTCCTCCCAGAGCTTGTTGGGTTCGAACAAGATGATTTTAGATCTATCTTGAGTGAGATGGTTGGTCATCTCGTAGTTCCACTAGATACACATGGAATTTATGATAAAGGAAACATGACAAATATTTCTCCTACCATTACGATTGACATCTCTCGAATTCCTGGAAAAATCGAAATGTATATATCGACACAGATTTTTCGCTTGAAGAAATTCAAATCTATACCAACCTCTTCAAAGAATTTTGTGATGTATTCGCTTGGTCATATGAAGAGATGCTAGGAATTGACCCTCGCATTATCAAACATGAAATCAAGACTTATCTGGATGATAGACCTATTCGACAACATCTTAGAGCTATTAATCCTAGGAAGGCTCCTGCTATTAAGGCAGAGGTGGAGAAACTACTTAATGTTGGTTTCATCTACCCAATTCCTTTGACCGAATGGGTGTCCAATCTCGTTCCTGTGAATAAGAAACAAGGAACCATTCTTGTATGTATGTATTTTTGAGACTTGAATAGGTCTTGTCCTAAAGACAACTTTACAACATCTTTCATTGATCAGATTCTCAATGAGTGTGCGGGAAGCGAGGTTTATTATTTTATGGATGTATTTTCATGATACAATCAAATTCAGATCAAACCCGAGGATCGACATAATACGACATTTATTTGTCCTTGGGGTACTTTTGCATACTGGAAAATGTCTTTTGGCCTTAAAAACACCGGAACAACCTTCCAACGCACCATGACCTTTGCTTTTCACGATCTCAAACACATTGTCGAAGCTTACCTCGATGATCTCGCTGCTCACTCTCGCAAGAGAATAGATCACTCTGCTCACCTTCGACTAGTATTTGAGAGATGTCATTGTTATCACATCCATTTAAACCCTCACAAGTGCATCTTTTGCGTTAGGTTTGGACGTCTCTTAGGGTTCTTAGTCTTTGAGAATGGGATCATGGTGGATCCTATGAAGGTTGAGGCAATACTTCGATTGCCTCCCTCGCACAACATTTGTCGACTTCATGGTTTACAGGGGAAGGCTAAATTCTTGTGTTGGTTTATAGTAAACTATGCGAATATAAATAAGGGTTTCATGTGTCTTTTGAAGAAGGACACTATGTTTATATAGGATGAGCGAGCCCATGAATATTTCGATGCCCTTAAGAAAGCCTTGGTATCGACGCCTCTGTTGAAGCCTCCAGACTACATTATAGATTATTTGCTTTATATCGCTGTGTCCGAAGGGATAGTTGGTATGGTTATGGTTTAGGAGGACGATGAGCTCCATGAGCAGGTTGTCTATTATCATAGTCGAAACTTAGTCGGTCCTGAACTTAAGTACTCTCACGTTGAGAAGATAGCCTTGATTGTTGTACATGCGGTTCAAATATTACGACATTCTATATAGCTTTTCAAAATTACCATAGTTGTTGATGTCAATTCGATTCAATATGTCCTTACCTGGCATATCATAGGGGGAAAATACAATAAATGGATTGTTATTTTGCAATAATTTGACCACGATTTCGCTTCGGTAAAATCTAAGAAATCACTAGTTTTTGTCGAGCTGATACCAGACTTCTCTAGATTAGATGAGGATGTTATCCATGTCGATTCGTTCCCAGATGAAAATATTTTCCTTATCTAGTCTTCGGACCCATGGTATGTGTTATCACTCGAGGAAACTCTCTTAGGTTGTATCTTATAGATGCTTGGTAACTTAACTAATATTGCAATGGGTCACTCAATGATGGGTAATGATTGGATCAAGATGAATATCTAACTCACTGGATTGTATCCATAAGACAATCTAGGTATATTCAAACAGTACAAGGCCTTCAAGAGCTATTATCAAATAGGTTGTGAATCAAATGGATAAGAAACTAATCAATTAACCAGAACATACATAAACAATATATATGATGGGTCAACAAACTAACAGTGAATTCTTATGATCCTTGCTTAATAATCAAAGGTAAGATGACAGTCACCATAGGAAAATTAAACAGAGACAAAGAAATAATTTCAACTCATAGGCATAGAACAAAGATGAAAAGAAAGTCTGACAATAACAATGAAAGAAGCTTGCAGGCTGAATATATTAAAGAAAATGTCTTAATCACAATAGCAGTATAGTTTAGAACTCAAAGTCGAACCCTCTGTTTATCAAAATTTTTAGGCTTTATAGCCTTTACATCAGATTCTCCAGATCCTGAAATACTGGATTGAACTTTCTAAAAATAGACAGTCAACAACTGACCCAAGAAAATAGGCAGAAATCCTATATAATAGGTCAACCGCTTATCTCAAGTGATCATCACGTCCTTTAACGTCGTTGACAGGTGTAATAAGCCTTCTAAGGCTGATAGGTCTTTTTGAGATATAAGATAATTCAAAATTGCCACCTGTTAACAACAAAACAATGTTTTCCCAGAAAATAGGTAACCAATTTAACTTTTCCACCTTGTTGGGCGTCTCCAAAATCAAAATAGACTCTTGATAAGGATGCCTTTAATTATTATCTATCAATTAAGACTATTATTGAGGCATTTGGATAAGAAAAACTTGGATCTATGCAAAAACAATACCTCTCTGCCCTGTCAGTGCTTTCGGTGGCTAGAACAGACAAAACTTGGGCCAATTAGCTATTGAAAGCCCCTCTTTCGGTGGATAATGAACAGTTGAAATGTTTGCTCAAGCCACCAAAAGTTTTGTTTTAAACAAAATTGCATAATACCTTTTGGATTAACTCTAAAACACCTTGGGCCGATCTTCTGAAGCCTCTGCACCTTGCTCAAGTTCTGGAGAGGCTGTAGGATTGTTGGATGCCTCTGGATCATCGTAATGAATGGCTACCTCTGCTAGGGTTTCAAGATTAGCATGTGGTTGAGACAGGGGTCTTGAAGATATAGTTCACAATCTTAAAGCCATGACCTTTTTCTTCAAGTGCATAGCTACTCTCCATAAGGTGTTGTAGTCTTTTACAATCTTCTTCTTCTTTTTCTTTTCCTTTATGCTTTCATGTGCTAATTTTTCTAAGGTCGAACTAACTTCTGCAAAATTCTTCGACAAAGTTTCGCATCTGGTTTTAATTACCCTTTCTATCACTTCTTGTTGAGCTAACTTCTTTCTAAGTTTCCTGATTTCCTTTGATTTTTCCTGCTTTACTTTTCTGCTAGATGAGGCATCTGCAACTTGCAACTCTTGTTCTTCTTTGGGTGTAGGTGATGGAAGATCTTCATACCTCGTTGTGAATGTATTTACATACACTGTATCTTCATGCCCTGTGGTAGCTGGATCTTCATGCCCTGTTTTAGCCTGGTGCTCTTCCTCCTCCGAGTCTGTATAGGGGAGATTGAGAATCCTCTTGTTTACTGGGGGTTCTTCTACCTTCTCTGCCTTACTGCTAAAATTTAGTTTCTTCTTAGTTTTTTTAGGCTTAGAATATGGAGAGGGCTGATCAACTGGAACTGGAGAAATGGATCTTCTCCTCCTCTTTCCACTTCTGGGAGTAGAAGACTTCTTTGAAGAAGGACTCTTCTTATCCTCTGGCTGTACATCAGTCTGAAAATCGTTCCAGAATAAGAAGTATTTCCATTCCTTTCTCCTTCTCTGCAATATCTCATAAACAAAGAGTTTAATCAAACCATGATGAGATAACCTCCTACAACCTTGTTTATCTTAGCCTTGACCTGATGAGCCATCTTAGTTAAGCTTCTGTGGAGGTAATAAGGCAGATTGAGTGGGCTTCTACCAGTGAAATGGTTCATGAGTTTAAAATGATAGATCATAACCCTATTGTATCTACCTTCACAAGTTACATAAACAAAGATGAATTTCAATAAATATTGCCATTTATCTTCAAGAAAGGACATAGGAATGTCTTTCTTCCATACCAAACATTTGTGTTCTGGTTTCAGGTATGACCTAAATTCAACATCTTTTGTGACAATGGTTTTGAACCAGTTTTCTCCAGTCCTTGGAAGTTTTGTTACTTCAACTATGAGGGCTTCATCCACTTGGAATTCGTCTTGGCCAATAACTGCTTTTCTTCAATCAAAAGTCAGAGCAAAATCTTTCGCCACCTGTTGGTGAGAGCTCTGTAATTTTGCACGAAAATTGTAGCAACCAACGTCCTTGAAGAGTTGACACACATTTGGGTGTGATTCCAGGTAGAGAATATCATCAAGTTCCTTTCTCAGAGTTGGTCCTCCCTTCTTCATTTGCTGGAATGCTCTTGTACACCTGCAATTGGAAAGTCGGGCATGGAGGGAGAATGAACAGTGAAAAATTAGGGAGCTTTGGCTTAGCTGCGACAGAAACGAAAAATGTGAGATATGCACTAAGAAAAGACCTTGTTTACAAGGAACGTGAAAGATTTGAAGTCATCATGATTTGGTAAAATTGAATGATGGGAATGTACACAACCACGTGCTTTAATGAAACAAAAGTTTAAAAATATTCGATGTATCATGCCGGGATAAGATCCAAGTCTTCAAACGACTTTCTTTCTGTCTTTTCGATGGTTAATTGCAATCATAACATATCAACCCAACGGTTTCGGTGCGTGAAAGGATGTGTTGATTGTTTCCAAGCTGCTGCGCTTTCAGTGGCTAAATAGCCCCAAATTTCAGTTTTATGCCACCGAAAGCTAAGGTTTTCGGTGGCTTAGAAGCGTTTTTGGAGAGGCACTTAGCCACCAAAACCTGTGTTTTGAAATTTTTAAAATAAAAATCAAATCTGACTTTTTCAAAACTTTATTACAAACGTAAGGTTCTAAAAAATGAACCTTGAAAAATTTAGAACTACATTTTTCAATGACTTCTTATCACTTAAATCAATAAAATTGACTGTGTTATTTAAGGAGATAACATCTGGCTCCTTCTGGGGATGAAAGCCTCCTTGTGAGGTTTCAAGAACCTTATTGACTCTGTAGCCTTTCCTATCACATAAGACTCAAAACTGACTGACTCAGTAGTCCATTGGGAATGGAGTTATTGTAACACACAGACTGAAAAAGAAAAACTGAAACTAAAAATTTACAGATAGACTAAGGCTTGAGAAGGCCTCAATAAAAATAGAGTTTGAGAAAACGCCCATTGAATGGGCCACCTGTGACTTCATCACCTTCCAAATTTCGGAGAACAAAAGTGTTGTTCTGCTGCACTGATGATATAATAAATGGACCTGTCCAGAGAGCATCAAACTTACCATGTTTACCCTTTTCCTGCCTTGCTGCATCCCATTTCAAAACTAGATCCCCTGCTTTAAAAATATCTGCCTTCACCTTTCTATCAAAAGTGTCCATCTTTCTCTGATGCAATTCAGTCTTTTCAACCAACTATTCTCTGGTCTGCTGTAATTCAACCAAATGAAAAATCCTCCTGGTAAGATCATTTGGCTCAGAATCCGCCTCCTGAAGAAATCTAGCTATTGGTAACATGAGTTGGATTTGAAAAACAACTTTTGTGCCATAAACCAGATTGAATGGAGATGTATCAACAAATTTCTTATTTGTTACTCTATCAGCCCATAAAGCAAATTTTAATTTAGAGTCCCAACTCTTTTGATTCTGCTCTAGTAATTTTTTAACAATTCTTATCAGACTCTTATTTGAAGACTCGGCAAGGCCATTGCCTTGTGGATAATAGGCTGTAGAATGAACTAGTTGGATTCCGATGTCCTCACACAACTTTACTAAGGCTTTATCGTTGAATGTTGTTGCATTGTCTATAACAAGTCTTTTGGGACAACCAAACCTAGCAAAAATATGATCATATAGAAAGTTAATGATTATTGTATGATTGGCGTTCCTAGTGGGAATGGCTTCAATCCATTTCATGAAGTAGTCAGTAGCAACAAGAATCCATCTGTGTTGACTACTAGAAGGTGGATGTATTTCTCCAATGAAATATAACCCCCATTGTTGGAAGGGACCTGTAACCATAACAGGTTTAAGGGGCAGAGATTTCAACTGTTGCTTACCTGAAAACCTTTGGCATTTATCACATGATTTGACAAACACACATACATCGGAAAATAAACAAGGCCAATAGTAGCCAGCTCTCAAAATTTTATGAGCAGTGGTTTTCCAGTAATGGTGTCCTCCACATTCACTACTATGAAATTATGTCATTGTTTGAACTGATTCTACCTTGTTAATGCATCTCAAGAGTACCCCTGATGGATCTTTCCAAAACAACATCTTGTCACTTATGCAGAATTTGATTTCCTTAAGCTTCAAATCTCTCACTTGTGTTTTGCTCATGTCTAGTGGAGCTGTCAAATTCTGCAAAAAATGAATTATGTGACTGTACCATTCACAATCTACCAGCTGAAAGGATACCTGCGAATCATAGTTGACTTTCTCTGCTGAAATTTGATGTTGATCACTTTTTGCATTTAGCCCAACAAAATTTATCTCTAACATTCTACAATTGTCTTGTGCAAGAAGTTTGGCAAGCCCTTGCCCTCTTATAAGTTTTATTGGCTTGATCTCTATATCAAATTCAATCATTTTAGCTATCCACTTGCTCCTCTTACCATCAATGTCAGGATGAACAAGGACATCTTTCACAGAACTTGAGGGTACATATGCTATTACCTTGGCCTGTAGTATATAGATCTTAAAATATTTGAGTGATTTGATTAGTGCATAGGCTTATTTTTCAATTGGTTCATACTTAATTTCAACATCTCTCAAAACTTTGTTGTAAAATGCTATTGGCTGCTCGTGCCCATCTTCATTCTTCTGTAACAACACTGTTGCAATTGTATCATTAGAGGCAAATGAGAAAATATAAAAATCTTTACCAAAATTCGGACTAATTAAGACAGGGGCTGTCATAATAGCTTTTTTGATAGATTCAAAAGAATGTTTAGCTTCTTCTGTCCACTTTACTTCAGAATATTTTGTCAACATGCATGTGATATATTTGGTAAGCTCAACAAAATTTGAAATAAACCTCCTGATGAAATTTATGGTTCCAAGGAAAGATTGGATTACTTTCTTGGATCTTGGGAGAGACAATTTATGAATTGCCTCTACTCTTGCTGGATCAATCTTCACTCCATCTGCAGAAACAATATGCCCAAGCAACTTGCCTTCTCTAAGTGCAAAATGGGATTTCTTGGGATTTAAAGAAATACCATATTTTCTACATTTCAAGAAGGTCTTTCTTAGATGCTGCAAGTGATTTTCATAGCTGTATGAAAAAACTGTTATATCATCAAGATAAATCAAGGAAAATTTGTCTTTTTCCGCCACGAATGCAATATCCATTGCCCTCTGGAATGTTGTTCCGGCATTCATCAGTCCAAATGGCATTTTTTCGTACATAAATGTACCCCATGGTGTAGTAAATGTTGTTTTTTCCCTATCATCTGGATGGACTTTGTTCGACAACACATGTATTCCAACAGAGGACGAACACCTTCAATAACCACTCACATAACCAGATCAAAGATCAACACACCGATGTCTTCACATGGTAAAACCCCTATGGGGAAACATCCACGGCCCCAACCAATGTGGCCACTTGGAGCAATTTATTAATGCAAAGAAAAAGATTACAGAGAGATTTTACAAGAGAGTTTCTCACAATCGATCATCGACAAATGACCCTCCATGCTCTTTAAATAGAGATCATGGACCAATTGGGTGTTAAGCCACAAATCAATGGTCGTTAAGATCGAGGAGAGTATGAATCGTCGGATCACTCTATGTCGGGAACATATCGTGACAGTCGAATTTCCTAACTACAAATGCATACTAATGCATACTAAAGAAACACACTTTTACCTAACGAAAATTTAGACCAAGTAGATCTTAACTAACTCCTAAGTGTCTAAATATCCTAACATCCCCCCTTAAGAACAACTTGGGATAGGATTGAAGGATTTACAATAATGACACAATAGGAGAAGGAAGGAGGCATTAGAGCCTATCCCCCCTTAATGACAACTTCCTGAACTCCTAACATAGATCAAAGTTTGGAAAACTTTGCTTCTGTAAGAGACTTTGTGAAAATGTCTGCAACTTGATCTTCTATAGGGCAAGAGAGAACTTCAATAACTTGATCATGAATGAGCTTTCTGATGAAGTGCATGTGTAGCTCGATGTGTTTGCTACGCTGATGTTGAACTGGGTCTTTGGCGAGCTTGATGGCACTTTGATTGTCACACCAAAGTTTGGTCGGATGCTGGTGCTGGAATCCAAACTCT
>ML790546.1:409428-421734 GCA_009831015.1 Picea engelmannii
TGTCTGAAAGGTTTTGTGTCTTTGTTCAAAGGAATTTTATGTTGAATAATCTCTGTATTGTATGTCTTCAAATCACTATACTACCATGCAAATATATCAAAAAATTCCTTTAACAACTCACCATATTCAGATTTCTGTTTATCAGTCAAATGAGAAGCTAGATTAACATACTTAGGGCTTTTTTCATATGCTACATTAAACTGGAACACATCAAAATCTTCCTCTTTCTTTTCTAGTTTAACGACAACGTCATTATGATAAAAAAGTCTCTCTAAGGGGACCAAACCTTTAGGAATTCTGTTGGTGGACAATTGAACAATTTCATGTGCTCCGATCTTACTCTTGAACTTAGGTTTCTCTGTTATTTCATCATGTTCATTTTCTAAATCAATTTGTAGATCTGTAAATTCATCAATCACTCCAAGAAATCTAGTCAACTCTGCATCATCTTCAAATACTTTCCAAAACTTCACATGATCAGGTAGAGAGGGCCTATACCTCACTTGGATTTCATAATTCAATTTGGGGGGTAGAGGAGGTATAAAAGCACAGGCTGAAACATCCAATGAATCAACCAATTCATTCATAGCTCTAGGTACATATGAAATCTTGAAATCTGTAAAGGCAACAATCATCTTTAGCACTTCATCCCTATAGGATTTTTAGCCTAACATGTTTGGCCTAGAAGGATTTGTTCACTTGCTGAATTATTAAATCTTCATCTCCAAATACCTGCAATTTCTGAATCTTCATCTCCTTGCCTGCATCTAATCCTAGGAGCAATGCCTCATACTCTACAATGTTGTTGGTCACCTTAAAATCAAGTTTAAAAGACAAGGGAGTAGTTTCTTTTGAAGGTGACATGAATACTACCCCTGCTCCAGTTGATTCTCTAGTACAAACTCCATCAAAGAACATGGTCCAAAGGTCATCTTCTGCTACTTCTGTGGACTGAATTGCAGGCTTCTTAAGCAACAATGAATCTAACAATGAATAATCGAACTGTAATATGCAAGCTCCCATACCTGTGTCAACTGAGTAAATAGGATGATTGGCTGGATTTTGTTTGTCACTGATAATGTAAGCAAGCTGCAACTCTTTGTAAAGTCTCTTGTTTACTCCTCAAAAAACATGAATAGTAGTATATGAAAGGTCCATTTGAAGAGTTCCTCCTAACCTATTCATCCATGATCTTGATAACAAACATCCAAATTTGGGTGGTATGTCTGCTACAACTATATCCATGAGCATAGTTTTCATAGGTGCTTGAGTTAAAGTCACTGCCAAATCTTTGATCATCCCGAGACATTTAACTTTTCTAGAGTCAAATGAGAAAAGATCATGGTAATTTTTAGTAATGTCTAATCCAAGCTCGTCCATAACTTCCTTTGGCATTAGATTGTGAGAGGCTCCAGAGTCTAGCAGGCAGTTATGCAATGTTTTATCATGAATGTTCAGAGAGATATAAAAAGGTGGACAACTTTCATCTCTATCCTCTATCATTTGACCTAAGACAATGGTGGCCTTGTCATCATATATATTGAGAATATCAGCAGAGGGAGATATGGATTTGGGATCAATAGTCTTGAGGATATCTTTCTTGAACGATTCATTTTTCATTAACTCGACCAAAGGGATGGGGATTTTGATCTTCTGTATTTCAGCTTCAAAATTTAAAGAATAAGAAGTTTTATCAGAAAGTTTTACCTCAGTTGAAGGGGCTTTTAAAGAAATCTGCTCCTTTTGAATTTGTTGGTTGGCAGGGGCAACGGTCTTCTTGGGAGGAGGAGTTGGTGCATTTTCCTTTGAAGGGGTTTTCAAAGCAATTGGATGGTCATCAAGAACCTGATTTTTTTGAGTTTGTGGCTTGACGAAGACAACTATTTTCTTGGAAGGAGGAGCTGGTGCACTTTGCTTGGCAGTATTAGACTTAGATCTTAGATTGTATTTGTTCCCATCATTGGTTTGAAAAACACCATTATCAATAGCAATTTCGTTTATCTGTTCAGTCATTAATGCCTCTTCGTAATCATGCTGTGTCAAATAAGATTTCCTTGCATCATCTCCAACACAGTGAATATTATCTTCTTCTTCTTCTGGAAAATCATCTTCATCTTCATCCATCACAGTATTTTGGAGAGGGGCTCTTACCTTTTGATCTTCTGTGGGATTTCTCTCTCTTCTCAAAATCTGTGTTTGTTGATTATTCCTCCTGAAAGTATTAGGATTTTATTTGGATTTCTTTGAGGGTATTCATAGGAGCCTTTTCCCTTGGCAGGCTGCTTATTTTCAATTTTTAACTTGGACATTTCAGAGGTTAATGACTCTAGCATCTTAGCCAATTTGTCTATCTTGGGATTTTGAAATGATGAGGAAGAGGCTTCTTCCTTCTGCCTTTTTCTATCAACATTTCCATTTAACTTATAAGCAGCTAAGATATTTGACTCAACTTCAAGGGCAACATCTTGCATCAAGGAAAGTGTAGCAGACCTTCTCTCTCTCAGTAGCAAACAACATTCATAATCAAATGAGTTGGCATAAGTGATTTGGGTAGAAGTCTTTGTAGGTTTGATTTATGCAGTTATTTTACTATACACTCTGTTGAATCTCTTGGTGAAATCAGACACAGATTCACCATTTTCTTTCTTAAGGTTTCCAAATTCTGTGATATAGTACAAGAAGTCTCTCCTATCTCCCCAGTGTTTTAAAAAGACATCATCCAACTCTTCTATTTCGGCTACAGAACCAACATGAAGTTCCTTGAACCACTTTCTAGCATGACCATCCAAGCTCTGAACAAAGACTCTAGTCCAGACATCAACATCTTCTATGTTTAGGTTCTCAGCATAGCTATAGAAGGCTTCTATATGTTCCTTTGCAGTTACATCTCCTTCTCTGGTAAATTTTGGCATATACTTCTGGTAGTCACCAGTGGGCATAGCTGCAGGTTGATTTGGCAACACAAGAGGTGCATATCTAGCAGCTAGAATTCGTTGCATTTTAGTCAATGGAGGAGGTGCAACCATACTGACTATTGGTGAGAGAGGTGATAGTCTTTTCTCAGATTCTTCAACGTTGGGGGGATTTAATTGAAAAGTGGGTGAAATTTTTGATGGGAAAGAAGTTTGATATGAATCTATATAGAAATTTGCAAGTTGTTCAACCAATTTTTCTTCACCTTTAGCAGACAGTTCCTACAGAATATGTTCTACAACAAGAAGGTTAGTGTGAATGTTTATGTGGTCTTCTTCCTGCTGTGAGTGGAAGGATTTAAGGGATGAGGAGCTGTGATTTATTTCTAAAGACTTAGATGCTTCTTCAACCAAATTAGAGCCCATCACTTCTTCTGCAATGACATTTTCCTCTCGATAAGAAACAATTTGTTGCTCTACATAAATATTTTCAGCAAATGATCCTTCTACAACTGTTACATTTGATTTTTCACTGATAATCTTAGAGGAAGAAGAATCATTTTTTTTGGCTTTTGATTCCTTAGAACAAGAAAGAGGATTACTTTTAATACTTGGTTTTGAAGTCTGACCTTTAAATGATATTCCTCTTCTAAGAATCAGTTATGGGTTGGGCACTGGTGTGACAGGTGATTGTTGTGGATTTGCCCTGGTACTGATTTTCTTTGAAGCTAGGATGAACACGTGGAGTCGGCAGATAGATGATTACAACCAATGTAATGTCTAATCCTTGTCTATCATCAAGGATCAACTCTGTGTCATTTCCCAAGAAAGTTGAGCTTGAACCTCTTCCTCGGCAACAACGCTAATTTGTTATCACTCCAGGAAACTCTCTTAGGTTGTATCTTAGAGATGCCTGGTAACTTAACTAATCTTGCAATGGTTCACTCAATGATGGGTAATGATTGAATCAAGATGAATATCTAACTCACTGGATTGTATCCTCAATACAGTCTAGGTATATTCAAACAATACAAGGCCTTCAAGAGCTATTATCAGATAGGTTGTGAATCAAATGGATAAGAAACTAATCAATTAACCAGAACATACATAAACAATATATATGATGGGTCAACAAACTAGCAGTGAATGCTTATGATCCTTGCTTAATAATCAAAGGTAAGATGACAGTCACCATAGGACAATTAAACAGAGACAAAGAAATAATTTCAACTCATAGGCATAAAACAGAGATGAAAAGAAAGTCTGACAATAACAATAAAAGAAGCTTGCAGGCTAAATATATTAAATAAAATGTCTTAATCACAATAGCAGTATAGTTTATAACTCAAAGTCGAACCCTCTGTTTATCAAAAGTTTGTGGCTTTATAGCCTTTACATCAGATTCTCCAAATCCTGAAATACCGGATCGAACTTTCTAAAAATAGACAGTCAACAACTGACCCAAGAAAATAGGAAGAAATCCTATATAATAGGTCAACCGCTTATCTCAAGTGATCTTCACGTCCTTTAACATCTTCGACAGGTGTAATAAGCCTTCTAAGGCTGATAGGTCTTCTTGAGATACAAGATAATTCGAAATTGCCACCTGTTAACAACAAAACAGTGTTTTCCCATAAAATAGGTAACCAATTTAACTTTTCCACCTTGCTGGGTGTCTCCAAAATCAAAACAAACTCTTGATAAGGATGCCTTTAATTATTATCTATCGATTAAGACCTTTCTTGAGGCATTTGGATAAGAAAAACTTGGATCTATGCAAAAACAATACCTCTTTGCCCTGTTAGTGCTTTCGGTGGCTAGAACAGACAAAACTTGGGCCAGTTAGCGACCGAAAGCCCCTCTTTCGGTGGCTAATGAACAGTTGAAATGTTCACCCAAGCCAATGAAAGTTCTATTTTAAACAAAATTGCATAACACCTTTTGGCTTAACTCTAAAACACCTTAGGGCCGATCTTCTAAAGCCTCTACACCTTGCTCAAGTTCTGGAGTGGCTATAGGATTGTTGGCTGCCTCTGGATCATTGTAATGAATGGCTACCTCTGCTAGGGTTTCAAGAGTAGCATGTGGTTGAGACAGGGGTCTTGAAGATATAGTTCACAACCTTAAAGCCCTGACCTTTTTCTTCAAGTGCATAGCTACTCTCCATAAGGTGTTGTAGTCTTTTACAATCTTCTTCTTCTTTTTCTTTTCCTTTATGCTTTCATGTGCTAATTTTTCTAAGGCCGAACTAACTTCTGCAAAATTCTTTGACAAAGTTTCGCATCTAGTTTTTATTACCCTTTCTAGCACTTCTTGTTGGGCTAACTTCTTTCTAAGTTTCTTGATTTCCTTTGATTTGCTCTGCTTTACTTTTCTGCTAGATGAGGCATCTACAACTTGCAGCTCTTGTTCTTCTTTGGGTGTAGGTGATGGAAGATATTCATACCTCGTTGTGAATGGATTTACATACACTAAATCTTCATGCCCCATGGTAGCTGGATCTTCATGCCCCATTTCAACTTGGTGCTCTTCTTCCTCCGAGTCTGTATAGGGGAGATTGAGAATCCTCTTGTCTACTGGGGGTTCTTCTGCCTTCTCTGCCTCACTGCTAAAATTTAGTTTCTTCTTAGTTTTTTTAGGCTTAGAAGATGGAGAGGGATGATCAACTGGAACTGGAGAGATGGCTCTTCTTAGTTTTTTTAGGCTTAGAAGATGGAGAGGCCTGATCAACTGGAACTGGAGAGATGGCTCTTCTCCTCATCTTTCCACTTCTGGGAGTAGAAGACTTCTTTGAAGAAGGACTCTTCTTACCCTCTAGCTGTACATTAGTCTGAAAATCATTCTAGAATAAGAAGTAATTCCATTCCTTGCTCCTTCTCTGCAACAACTCATAAACCAAGAGTTTAATCAAAACATGTTGAGATAACCTGCCTGCAACCTTGTTTGGCTTAGCCTTTACCTAATGAGCCATCTTAGTTAAGCTTATGTGGAGGTAATAAGGCAGATTGAATGGGCTTCTACCAGTGAAATGGTTCATGAGTTTAAAATGATGGATCATAACCCTATTGTATGTACCTTCACAAGTTACACACACAAGATGGCTTTTAATAAATATTGCCATTTCTCTTCAAGAAAAGACATAGGAATGTCTTTCTTCCATACCAAACATTTGCGTTCTGGTTTCAAGTATGACCTAAATTCAACATCTTTTGTGACAATGGTTTTGAACCAGTTTTCTCCAGTCATTGGAAGTTCTTTTACTTCAGCTATGAGGGCTTCATCCACTTGGAATTTGTCTTGGCTAATAACTACTTTTCTTCCATCAAAAGTCAGAGAAAAAGCTTCCGCCACCTGTTGGCGAGAGCTGTGTAATTTTGCACAAAAATTGTAGCAACCATTGTCCTTGAAGAGTTGACACACATTTGGGTGTGATTCCAGGTAAAGAATATCATCAAGTTCCTTTCTCAGAGCTGGTCCTCCCTTCTTCATTTGCTGGAATGCTCCTGTACACCTACAATTGGAAAGTCAGGCTTGGAGGGAGAATGCACAACACAAAATTAGGGAGCTTTGGCTTAGCTGCGACAAAAACGAAAAATGTGAGATATGCACTAAGAAAAGACCTTGATTACAAGGAACGTGAAAGATTTGAAGTCATCATGATTTGGTAAACTTGAATGATGGGAATGTACACAATCACGTGCTTTAATGAGATTTTTTTTTAAAAAGATTCGATGTATCACGCCGAGATAAGATCCAAGTCTTCAAACGACTTTCTTTCTGTCTTTTCAGCGGTTAATTGCAATCATAACATGTCAACCTGACGGTTCCGGCACGTGAAAGGATGTGCTGACTGTTTCCAAGCTCCTGCGCTTTCGGTGGCTAAATAGCCCCGAATTTCGGTTTATGCCACCGAAAGCTAAGGTTTTCGGTGGCTTAGAAGCGTTTTTGGAGAGGCACTTAGCCACCGAAACCTGTGTTTTGAAATTTTTAAAATAAAAATCAAATCTGACTTTTTCAAAACTTTATTACAAACGTAAGGTTCTAAAAAATGAACCTTGAAAAATTTAGAACTGCATTTTTCAATGACTTCTTATCACTTAAATCAATAAAACTGATTGTGTTATTTAAGGAGATAATAGTATAGAGACATTTTAATCTATCATCAAACCTTGAAGTTCTCTCAACATCCGTCGAGAGACGATTGACGACGTATACGGTATCAAGCTAAAAGCTACCTTATCATCAGTGACATTTTTTATCGTCAAAGTGTAGATAATATCTTACGTCGTTGCTTGATTCACGAGGAAGATGAGTTCGTTCTTAATTATTGTCATAGTGGGACTTGTGGTGGTCATCTATCTGTGCTTGCGACAACCCAAAAAATATTGCGAGCTAGTTATTTTTGGCCATAAATTTTTAAAGATTGTGTTGAAGCGGTGAAGAAGTGTCACCCTTTCTAGGTGTTCACTCAGAAAATGCACTCGCATCCAACTCCTCTTCACCCAATCATCATCGTCGGTCCTTTCACCAAGTGGGGGTGGATTTTATAGACTGTATCCTAGCTTCGGCTTGGGGGCATCAACATATTATCATGGCTGTAGACTACTTCACTAAATGGGCAGAGGCCATGTCTACTATTAAATTCGATGGTAAGATTTCAATTTGTGTTCAACCAAATTATAGCCCGGTTCGGAATCCCAAGGGTGATTTCCACTGATCACGACAGTCACTTTCAGAGTGATATGATGAAGGAATTAACATCAAAACTGGGGTTTAAGCATGGTCATTCTTCCCCTTATTATCCCTAGGCGAATGGACAAGTAGAGGTTGTGAACAAATCTCTCAAGACCATTTTGCAAAACTCTGTCAGTGAGAGCAAATCTGATTGACATCTAATGCGTTACCCTGTGCTTTGGGCATATCGAACCTTGGTTCAGACTTCCACCAATTTTTCTCCTTTTCAGTTAGTACATAGTGTGGAGTCGATTCTCATGATTGAATGCGAAATCCCTTCTCTCATGCTCTCAATTGAGCTCCTACTTGACACCTTCGATATTTTAGAACACCTCGTACACCTAGAGCATCTAGATGAGCAGCGTCGAGACGCTTCTACGACTATCGAAGCAAATAAGTGACGTGTTAGGTCCAGTATGATAGGTCTGTCTATCTTCGACAATACACTGAGGGTGGCTTGGTTCTCTTGTATGACCAAGCCAAAGAACCGTTGGGGGAAGGCAAGTTCAACCCCATGCGACACGGTCGTTATATCGTGCAACGTGTTTTAGAAAAATGAGCCTATGAATTGGAGGATTATGAAGGGAATATGTTAGGTGAGCATAGAAATGGGCTCTACTTAAAAATATATTACACTTGAGCCCTCAAGCTTGGGCATGAAAATTTGTATACTAGTGTATCTTAGTGTATATATATCTTTTACTTTGTGTCATCAACTTGTTTATCGAGTTTTCCCTTGGTTGACTGATGTCAATGAAGTCTTCGGTGTACTTAGGATTTGTAGACGGTGACAATCGTCATACACGGAACTTGGCTTCCGCTGCTTGGGTCATTTACTCACTTGAGGGTCAACTGGTGTCTTCAAGTAGCGTTTGTCTAGGGCCATCAATGGATAATGTGGTTGAATATAACATCGTTATAGAGCTTTTATGCAACACCATTTCACATGGTGTTCAGTATTTAGAATTTCTCCTAGAATCTCAATTAGTTGTATGTCAGTTGAACGACAATTACCATGTGTGATACCCTACCATACTCCGATGATTCCTACGAGTACAACTTTTGGAACAATACTTTGATTTTATTACTTATAATCACATACCTAGAAGTTCTAATTATGTATCCGATGCATATGATAATTATGTTCTAGATTGGCATTTGTCACATAACTAAAGTAAATAAAACACATTCACCAATGTACACATTGTAACATATATAAGAAAACCTGAAGACTAATGTTTTTTATATTTCATCTCCCCAGTATGGTCGCTAATTCTTTTATGAGGAAAATCACTCTATAGCATGGGGTAAACCACAACAGACGGAATGACTGCAGAAATCGACTCTAATCCCAAGTATGCTATATAAATGAAAATGTTAACAAGACAAGATAAAGAGCCTACCTCGTCTGGATGTTTGATGAAGACCACCGTTGAGCACGTGACTCAAAGATTTATACCCTAAACTTGTCCTCAACAACCAAGATACACAAGCATATGGTGATAATATATAATGTTAGCACATACAATATCATAATCCATTAACATTCATAACAAATACGCCCATGGAATAATAATTCAAATATTTGCAAGATATTGATTGGACGAGAAAATAGTATTTCTATTAAAAAATGATCAACATAAGTGTATAAGTGACAAACTTTCATGTCAACACGTCTTGAAACCGAGAAACTAAGTCTCTTCTAGCTGGGCCTCCACCACTTCAATCCCCCACCAAAGGCAAGATCATATAAGATAGACAATGAGGTTCTCTATCAAAGAGGGAATAGCTTGGGGGCTGAACAATGTGTTCAGAATTTAAAGGACAAAGGGATGCAGACTCAATGTGAAGTGAAAATTTCTCCAGAGTATCTTTTCTCTCAAAAGTTGAATTCTCTCCTCTTCCACGGTTTAGATATGGCCCAATTTATAGCCTTCAAATAGAATTAAAGGGCCGAGTGGGAATGTTTCCAGTATATGGAAGGTCAAGGATCATGGATCTCATGACGTGACATGGAAACCTGACACAATTTTTAATTTTGAGCACAAAACATGATGTACGCGGTCTGCAATGGTGCAACCTCCGTATACACATGTTGTATAACTCTTAGGGCGCATATATGTGGAAAAATATGATTTTTGGCTTTGGTAAGTGCAAAAGGGGACTTCAAGTATGCATAGGGAAATGGAAAATATGCTTTGAGAAAGTTGCAATGGTTGAGGAAAAACTTGCTATAAAAATAACTAACCCTGAGGAAGGGCTAAGCTCTTGTCCCAAGGTTTGAAATTGTAATCATTTTTTTCAGTGGAAATGTTTATATCAAAGGCTCATAAACAACTCCACCTACAAATCACATGAAATGTCACTCACTGTTCACAAGCAAAGTCCATTCATTCACATTATGGACTCATACACCTAATGGACTAGAACATGTCCAACATCTAAAAAGCCAAATATTTTCTTCTCTACTTTGAAATTATAACCACTTACTTAAAAGGACATGTTCGCGGTGAAGGATCATAACCAGCTACACAAACAAATCATTTTAAAAAAAATGAAAAACATAAACTTTGTAATTACCTTCACCAAAGCAAGACACATTTAAAAAAATATTATATGATTGGCCATATAAAAAGAGAAAATTATTATCAACAAACAAATAAAATGTATAATTTAAAAATAAAAGCTCCAAGAGAATTTAAAAAATATATATGATTGAAAATATATTTAAAACTTAAAAGATAAATGTTGTGAGGGAAATTTCAACACTAAGCTAAATGCAATCTCCCCCTATTCAAAACAATTTAGGCTACAATATGATGTAGATTTGGCTCGTCAAAGATAACACTATGAACATGAATTTTAAGAAGAACAAAATGGTTTTTACACATGCACATTTCGAAAAAAATGAAATTGAGTTGATCTAATGGTTAAGAACACTTGTTTCATACTTGGAGGTCACAAGATTGAATCTAGAGAGTGTGGAGTATGCACACCTCCACAGACTTAAGTAATCAAATTGTTATGCAAAGAGAGTCTCATGCGACAACTTGGCATTTACCAACGTTGTGACCTTAAAATAAATTATTATTAGCATGTATAGACATAGACTCTTTATATAATCTTGACCATAGTTGTAGAAGGAGTTGGCATAAGAGGATTTTTTTTTATATCATTCTATGATGGAATCGATCATGATGGACAACCTAACCTAAGGGATTAGCTCAATCAGTTATGTAACATTAACCATGGTTGTAAGGAGAGTTGGCACGAGAGGGAAAATTTTAATATTGTTTTATGATGGAATAGTTCATTGTGGACAACTTAGCCTAAGGGGTTAACTCAACCAATTATTGCCAATGTTGTTGGGTATTTGGTTAGTTCTATACCGATAGATGCCCAATTTGAATCCTCCTAGGTGACACACAATAGTCTATTCCCAACGAAATGTTATCCACAAATGTGAGGAGGCATACCTTGGGTTTTGTTGAGATCATTTCGTGTTTCCGGGTTTTCCTTCCCCATTCTATCTTCCCAAATTATTTTTTCCATTTCTTTTCCCTCTTCTACACCTCCCCTTATTTCCCTTTTTCTTTTGTCCTTTCTTTTTGTTAGAAAGTAATGAATGTGCTCGTTTAACCATAGACAATATAGCAATATTGTCACCCAACCATAGGCCGAAGCCACCCCCGAGCACCTTAACCTTGACAGAGAATCATTTAGAAAGAAAACCCTAGGATAAAAAGCCAAACAAAATAACGCACCTCTCTCCAGGGATAATGCACCAAGAAAGAATAACCAGAAGAGGCCAAGAAGAAAGTCCAAACCATAACAAAGAGAGAATCCCAACCAAAACTGAAATCTGCTAGTTGCAGCAGTTGCAACTGCAACTCTTCTCCAAACTTGTGCACCACTGCAGTTGGTAGGTGTGTGTACAAATGAGCTCAAGCATCCTTTATTCATAGTCCTCTAAGTCACTTTGTTGGGCCGACTTCTTCTCTTGGAGACTAATAACTAAATATAAATCATTCTTTTGAGCCAACTAGTCTTCTAGGGTTATTAACCAACTATTTAGGGTTTCTTCTTGCTTCCCGAAATAATCTATTCTAGTTGTTGGATTACTGAGAGGGGGGTTGAATCAGTAATAAAGAAATTTAATCATTTTTAACCATATAATCCAAGTGTTATATCAATGTAGCATTATCATCCAATAACTGTAGAGTAAATAAGCAATGCACAAATGAACAAGCATACACATACACAATACACCAGTGTTTTACGTGGAAACCCAAATTGGGAGAAAACCACATAATGCTTTTTCTTATATGTCTTGAAGAATTACATTCATTGGAAGCACCAACTTCCTTTGTTTTCCAGCTGCAACTGGAAGGAGGCTCCAACCCCCTAGTTTCCCAGGCTACAACTTGAGGGAAGCTCCAACTCCCCAATTCTCTGGCTACAACGAAAAGGAGGCTACAACCCCCTATGTTCTCCAACTACATCCGAAAGGTGGCTATAACCACCTGTCCTTGCCCCGTCCTGCCACCCTGAAGTAGAAGTAGAATGATGGAACCACTGTCACACTATCACTGTGAGATATACCACTGTAAACCTGTACCAATAAATCTGAACCATGCATCAACCTGTACCTCAACCTGTA
>ML790547.1:16396-36451 GCA_009831015.1 Picea engelmannii
CCACGTGGTATCTAAAGGATTGAATATTTGACATATATGTGAAGCCAGTGATAAAATGATACATTTGGCGTGGCATGGAAAAAAAATGTTCAAGTTACAATCCCAAAGACATAGCATGAAATTATAAGATAATGTCATGAAATATTTTAAAGAAAGGCACAAGATATCAAGGTGTAATGTATAAGGGTCCAAACATGTTGTGTCAATGTGAAAAATATCACAAGTCTTAAGAATGTGAGGGATGGAAAAGGGACATATTTAGCAATGAATGAGATATATTTTCTACTTCCTTAGGGGTGTAAGCCCTTTTACTCCCTAAGGAAAGCAAAGCTAGTCAGGAACTACTAGGAAGGTGTAAGCCCTTTTACTCCTCCTAGTAACCCTATGTACAACAATTTATTCAAGAAAATTATGATAGACTTAGTGGGGTTGTATGTCATTTTACTCCCCAAGAGCTTAGCAAATTAACCTTGCAACAAAGAAAGAAGCAATAAAAAAGCAAATATTCCTTACCTAGTCCAAGCATTAACAAGATAAAGTCCCTTTTAACCAAGAAAATTATGCCACAAATGACATAATTAGCATCCAAAAGAGATAGTGCATCACTTATTCATCCAATAGCCAAGACAAACAATCACAAGAGCATGTAGAAGAGAGAGATATGTAAAATTTCCCAAAAATGGTGCCAATTTCAACCAACTAGTCTTCTCACATTGGGAGAGCTATGTTAAAATGAAATGAGTTTGATCTTTGTTTATACTAAAACTCTAAAATAAAAAAATTCCACTTAACTTAGGGTAAAAAACAAATTAGGGAGGCCAAACTCCCTTACTTTTCCCATTTACAACTCTAAATTTGATTTTGCACATAAGAAAACCCTAAAATGACACGACGTCACCCTTCTAGGGAAACGTTTGGCACTTTGAGAAAGTTGTTTGAGCTTGGAGATGAAACTTTGGGCCTCAAAATGCCTCCTACTTATGTGCTAGGGTATACTCCATCAATCCAAGGATTATCTCCATCAAAAAGGTTCCAAGTGTCAAGTCAACAATACCACCACTCCAAACCCTATCCCCAATAAGACATCAAGCCCCAAGATATAGTGCCCTAGCCTCCATAGGCAATTCGTTGGGGTGATAAAGGGTTAGGATAGGTCATAAAAGGTGTATCTCAAGCCTCCAAAGGCTACCATCATCAACCGGTGTGCAGGCCATGGTATCCAACTTGTCGACATCATGCTCCAAGGATGCCTAACCTAGGCTTGTTCTTCCAAAACTATCCACCAAACAAGGTCCTGCAAAGACAATGAATATGCCCTCCAAGGATCTCAACACAAATGCATCATGATAAGTAAATCAATTCAATAAAAGAGTCACCTAAGCAATGTGCATCAAAAACTACCTCATCAAATTGAACAATTACTCAAAGACCCTATGCAACTTGCCAAGTTTAAGTATGGGAGGGTTGAGAAGGTGACCTATTGGGTGGATCATTCCTCAAGTCAAGGAATGTTTTCCAGGTGGACCCCTCTCTAAGCCATGGAGAAGATGAAGTGGATGGCAGCAAATTTTTTTGGCATGGGGTTCAAGACATAAAAGGGATCATAGTGTCTCATTTATGGGTGCCTTTGTAGAGGGTGTGTTGCACCTTCATTTTCAATGCATCCTTTTTCCAAACCCATTTATTGTCATTGATTAATTAAAATATAAAACGATTGGGTACTCCCTCTAGGTTAAAATAAATCTTGGGTGGAAGTACCACAGTGTCACTTGAAGCTAGAGGTACACAGAGTGCCATATGCATGGAAAGAAAGGGACATTGCATTAGTGTACACACCTCAACAAGTGGGACATCTATTGTAATATACCATATATAAAAAGTATGCAGAATAGGAATAAAATGATAGAAATGGAAGAATAACATTAATATAACAAGCATAATCTCCACAATAACACAAAAATGATATAAGAACAACAATAGAAATAACACTTTGATTCAGAAAGCAATTTTCACGGGCCTCTTCGAGGGGGAAACCTCCAGTCGAGCAACGCTCTGTTACAATAATCTCCAAGATAGGGTTTTCATGCCCTCGACCCTTATTTATACTAAATATGTATATCAAGAGAAGCATCTAGAGGAAGATCCTTCTAGAAGCGGAAGCTTCTATTAGGTCTTCTTACATACGCCTTATTCTATTTTATTGAAAGGCCTTATTAATATTGACCCTTATTACATTTGAATATATTGCTCTACCTATGTGCGGGTTAGGACCCTAACATGTCCACCCCCTTAAAAACAACCTTGTCCTCAAGGCTTGAGATGTAGAAATTGCTATAGAATGGTAGCTGGTTCCCAAGTGGCATCTACTGGAGTTGTATCTTTTCATTGGACTAGCACTTCCTTGATGGTTCTCTGATGCAAGAGACACTCACACTGATCCAAAACTATTTCTGGTTTTAGCCAAATGGATACTTCTTCAGCTAACTCGAGAAGGTTGGTTTGAATTTGGCACCTAGTTCCAATCACCTTCTTTAAGCATGAAACATGAAAAACAGGATGAGCTTCGAATGACTAGGTAGAGCTAACTGATAGGTGACTTGTCCCACACTCTTGAGAACTATATAAGGACCATAAAATTTGGGCGCTAGCTTTTGACAATGCTCGGCCTTGAGGGAAGTTTGCTTGTATGGTTGCAGTCACAGAAACACCTGATCCCCTTCTGCAAATTGACGTTCAGAGTGAACTTGATCTGCTTGTTGCTTCATGCGATTATGTGCCATGGCCAAGTTCTCTTTGAGGGTACGGAGAATATTCTCTCAAATTGTAAGTGTTTGGTCAACTGCCTAGACCTTCGAGGTACCCGGTAAGTATGAGAGAACTGAAGGTGGCTTATGTCCATATACTGCTTCAAAAGGAGTCATGCGTGTAGCTGTATGGTAGGAAGTGTTGTACCACCATTCAGCTAGGGGTAACCATTGAGCCCACTAATTTTTCTTTTCAGAGGAAAAACACCTCAGATATGTTTCCAAACATTTGTTGACAACTTCCATTTGACCATCAGTCTGGGGATGATAAGTTGTGCTGAGATGCAATTGGGTGCCTTATAGCTTGAACAGTTCTTGCCAAAAATTTCTTGTGAAAGTTGGGTCACGATCAGAAACAATAGAGTGCGGCATGCCATGAAGCTTGAAGACCTAGTCCATGAAAATTTGAGCCACCGTGGATGCAGTAAATGGGTGTTGAAGAGTGTATAAATGAGCATACTTGGAAAGGCGATCCACAACCACCATTATGACTGATTTATTTCCCGATTTGGGTAAGCCGGTAATAAAGTCCATAGAGATATCCTTCCAAATAACAGGTGGAATCGGAAGCGGTTGTAGTGTGCCCAGAGATTTGACTATTTCTCCCTTGTTGCGTTGACACACATCACATTCAACGAAAAAATTACGGATACCCTGTTTCATACCATCCCAGAAAAAAGAACGTTTGACCCTGTCATAGGTTTTGGTGAACCCGGAGTGCCCTGCTGTGGGTGTAGCATGAAGCTCATAAAGTACCATGGATTTAAGCTTTGATTGTTTACTTAAATACAAACAGCCTTTGTATCGAAGCTCATCCTAGAGCCAAGAGTACCCTGGGGGAGCTGGAGCATTGGTCTGTAATTGTTGGATCAGATGCAAACTTTTGGGATCTTGTAGCCATTCCTAGCAAACAGCTTGGAGCCAATCTGGTACAATGAAGGAAAGAGAAAAAAGGGATCCTTCTTCTTCATATTTTTAGGACAGTGCATCCGCCACCACATTGTCTTTGCCTTTCTTGTAAATGATCTCATAATCATATCCAAAGAGCTTAGTCACCCATTTTTTTTGCTCCAGGGAGGAAATGCGTTGTTCCAGAAAGTACTTGAGGCTTTGATGGTCTATCTTAATTTGGAAACTTTGCCACAAGAGATAAGGGCGCCACATATCAACGACATGCATAATAGCCAACATTTCCTTTTCATAGATGGGTTTGCCCAGATTCCTTTCAGATAGTTGCTTGCTGGTGAAGGCCAAAGGTCGACTCTCTTTCATAAGGACAACACTGATTCCTTTCCTTGAGGAATCACATTCCAACACAAAGGTCTTTGTGAAATCAGGAAGGGCCAGAACCAGAGTGGTGCACATGGCCATCTTCAAGGTTTGAAAAGCTTGAGCAGCGACCAAAGTCCAAGTGAAAGAGTTCTTTTTTAGGAGAGCAGTGAGAGGTGTTGCAATCTTTCCATAATTCTTAACAAGCTTGTGATAATACCCTGTTAAGCCTAGAAATCCACACAAGATTTTGAGAGTCTTTGGGTGTGGCCAGTCTTGCATAGCTTCAATCCTTTTCGGATCCACCCTAACACCATCCTTTCCAACCAGATGACCCAAGTATTCTACTTCTGAGGCACCAAAAGCACATTTAGACTGTTTTAGGAAAAGTTGGTGCTGAGAGAGTAGATGGAGAACTCGATCCACATGCATAAGATGGTATGTCCAGGTTTTTCTATAGATGAGGATATCATCAAAGAAAACTAAGACAAAATGATGGAGAAAGGGATGGAAGGCATGATTCATGAGGCTTTGGAAGGTAGAGGGGGCATTACACAAGCCAAAGGGCATGACCAAAAGCTCATAGTGGCCCTCATGAGTTCGAAAGGATGTCTTGGGAATGGCTTCCTCTTTCATACGTATCTGGTGATAGCCCAAGTGAAGATCAAGTTTAGTAAAGAATTGGGCGCCACTCAATTTATCCAGGAGGTCATCAATGATAGGAATGGGAAATTTGTCTTTAATGATCAGTTTGTTGAGGGCACGAAAGTCAGGACACATTCTCCAAGAACCTTCTTTCTTTAGGACCATGAATATAGGAGAAGAGTAAGGGCTCGTACTAGGGTGGATAACGCCTGCATTAAGGAGTTCTTGGACCATTTTCTCAATTTCATTTTTTTGTGAAAAGGGGTGGCGATACGGACGGATATTGGAAGGAAGGCTTTCGGGTACAAGGGGAATGGAATGATCATGAACACCGTGGGAAGGAGGGAGTCCTTGGAGAGTGGAAAATACCATTTGATGTTTAGAAAGGAGGGCTTGGAGGTCTTGTGGCACCAGGGGTGTCTCTGTTGCTTGTATGGCATGGAGTTGGGCAATGAAACTAGAATGACCTTTTTTGAGTATCTTTGTCATGCGATGGGAACTAATGACCTTAGGTGAACCAATAGTGATTCCTTGGAATTTATATTGGTGGCCTTCCTGGTCTAATTGCATGGTTAATTCCTTAAAATCCATGAGAATGGGACCCAGAGTCCTTAGCCAGTCTGCACCCAACACAATGTCACAAACACCCATGTCGATAGAAAACATATGGGATTTTAGGTGGTAGTCACTGATTTGGAGACAGAAATTTTCATAGTGCCCTCCACATTTCATTGAACCACCATTGGAATTCATGATTTGGAAATTGTTGACGACATGGATGTAGCAATGAGTTTCTTGGGAAATGCAACAATGAATGAAATTATGGGTGCTTCCACTATCAACCAGAATGATGACCTTTCGATGCTTGATGTAACTGATTAACTTAAGGGTTTGGGGAGCAGAGAAGCCAGTGAGAGCATTGAGGGAAATGACCGGTTCCACTTCGGGAGGGTTTGAGGGAGGGGTTATGTCAGTGATTTCAGGTGACTCAAACACAAGGGGAGTTTCAACATCCTCTTATGAAATATCCTCATAGATGGCCATAAAAATATTTTGTTCCTTACACTTGTGGCCTGGGAAACATTTGTCATCACAATTATAACAAAGGCCTTTGAGTTAGCATTCATCCATTTCAGCCCTGGTCAATTTTTGGATCTTTAATGGGGCATAGGGAGTAGTGGGATTTATGGGTTTAGGGTGAGGGATAAAGGAGGGTTTTTTGTTTTGAGAGGATACAACTTGTTGTGCTTCTTTAGCTCTTTTAGTAGCCTCCACCCAACTCTAGGGTTGAGCCATGAGGACATGAGCTCGAATCTCCTCCTTTAGGCCACTGATAAAACACTCTCGAAAGAAAGCATTAGTCATTCCCTCTGTTCGAAAAGTCGGGCGCTCAAAGGAAGCTATGAAGTATTCTACTGTTCCTGATTGTTTCAATTTTGTCAAACATCCCAAATGGTTGGTGTAAGTGTCAAAGCATTCATAAATCTCACTCACAAATTGGGTCCAAGCAATATACCCTTGACGGGAAGTTTTTCTCCATTACCACCATTGACAACATTCTTGATCTAGATGGAGAACACCATATCGGAGTTTGGCCAAGTCATATGTAATGTCGTATAAAGAGAAATAATGTTCCATTTGGGTTACCCAACCAATGGGGTCCAAGCCATCAAATTTGGTCACATCCACCCGCGGAAGGCGTAGGTCACATTGAAAGTGATGGTGTTGAAAGGTATGGGAATGGGAGGAATGTTCACCTTTAGTCTTTGGAGGTGCATCAGAGAAAGGGTCATCTGTAAGTATCTTCAGATTGGTGCAGAGTGATGCAAAGACAGATTCAAGCTGGGTGGTCAGTTCGTGTTTGTCTTCCTCCATTGAGGATTGCATGGTTGTATTTATGGTTGTATTGATGGTTGTATCGATGGAGGCAACATTGGCACTGAGTTGTTTTACTTCTTTTTGGGTCTCGAGGAGACCAGATTGCAAGGTGTTGAAGTGAGCTTCTAGGTCTTGGCTATGGGTATGGGCCATAAGGATGGGTGAACTAAAAAGGGGTAGGCGAGGTAAAAAAAATTGCCGAAAAATGATATGGGTGAATGTGATAAGGGCGAAGAGATGAATCCAATGGAATAGGTCTCAAATAATGGTAAAAAAATTTCAAGACTTTTTTTTTACACCTGCGGAGTTATACTCTGGTCTGAAGAATACTGTAGAAATGAAATCACCAAATTCTTAACCATTAAGAAAATTGTAGTGATTTGACAACCTGAACACAGTTGCGCTGCAACAGATCTTGTCTATTTTAATTTGTTTATGTTTCTGTCCCCCAAGGATTAGGTATTCAAGGGTTCTATAGACAAGGGTTTGCCCTGTGCTATAGCTCTTTGATATACGTGTGGGGTCCAACAATAGTACTCAGCCCAATATCTCAGGGCACTAACTAAGGAGGATAGACCATACCCTTAGCCGTACTACTTGATTACCCAAGTACTAGAGAGTATCTTCCCGAGTGATGTTCTCGGTGGCACTATAGCAGTCAGGCAACCGATCAGCTTATCTAAAGAGGGCTTCAGGAAATCTAGGATGATCCATACACAGGTGTTGTCTGATGCGCTACCACTCGAAGGGGTACCAACAGGAGTTACAAGCATGGCCAATAGATGTGCACTCAAGAACCACTTGTATTTCCTGCGTGTATGAATCCCTCAACCACGGGTTTATGCGCGTAACGACAGATCTCTGTGGCTTAAAGACACCAGAATATGTCTCTACCTTGAAAAAAAAAATCCAACAATTTCTGCTAAGGAAAGTGCTTTTATACCACTTGTAATATACTAGATATAAAAAGTATGCAGAACAAAAATAAAATGCTAGAAATGGCAGAATAACAGTAATATAACTAGCATAATCTCCACAATAACACATAAATGATATAAGAACAACAACAGAAATAGCACTTTGATTCAGAAAGCAATGTTCATGGGCCTCTTCGAGGGGGAAACCTCCAGTCAAGTAGTGCTCTGTTACAATAATCTCCAAGCTAGGGTTTTCATACCCTCGACCCTTATTTATACTAAATATGTCTATCAAGAGAAGCATCTAGAGGAAGGTCCTTCTAGAAGCGGAAGCTTCTATTAGGTCTTCTTACATCTGCCTTATTCTATTTTATTGAAAGGCATTATAATATTGACCCTTATTACATCCGAATATATTTCTCTACCTATGTGCGGGTTAGGACCCTAACATCTATATAATGTGAATTTGTTTTTCTAGGTCTTTCATTTTTTAGGAGAGACATTTCATTGTTCTCAAGACCTCTTTGGGCAATCATTTGGAAGGTTATAATTTTGGATTTTATCTTTTTCCAGCTACATTCCCTTTGGGTCTTTAGCCCCTTCTTCCCATGAAATGAGGGACAACCCCTTCTTGGGTTAGTGCACCCGAAAATCCAAAAAGATAAGGAGACAAGGGGATGAAGTGTGGAAAATGGCAAGTATGATCAGGAATGGCACGATGGCTCATCAAAGAGCATAATTTCAAGAACATGTTACCTAATCAAAAGCAGTTTTAAATGCAACATACTCAAATGCCTCAATTATTGAAATGATACTCACCATAATGCATGGATTGTACCTTATGGAGCAAGTCCCAATGTCTTCCGGAAGAAAGTTGATGTGGTGGATACCATCTTGATGATTCAAAGATATGTGGTGGTGAGGCGGGCCTCTGTTTTTGCAAGTGGACATTGTCAGCCATATGTCTCTCGGTACTCCATGTCTACAACCTGAGGACCTCGAGACATTATTTACCTAGTTATCCATAGAAATTGGGGATAACATGACCATAAATTTGTGTAGAAAAAAGGGCCAGCACTAGTGGAGACCCAAAAACTTCAACATGCAACAAAGTTTAAACTAGAGTTCGGTTATAAGCATGGTAACAATTGTTTGAAAGATTTTGAAAAATAAAGACGATGAAACTCAAGGTTCCCTTTCACTCGGAGAAATGTTTTTAACTGAGACCACTAGTACTGAATGTTGGAGTTTTGGCTATTATGATTTAAAATTTGATAGCATAAAAAATAAACATCCAGATAAACAAATTATTATTACACTGTGCCTATAAATCCTTCAATGTACAATTTGGCTGACAGATTCAAGATAACATCACAATATAACAAGTCAAAACACCTTGCATCTCAGAAATCCTCTTTACACTATAAATTACAAAGTTAAATTATCTTAATAGCAAACTACCGAGACAAAAATCCTGGGAAAACCTTTTAAAAATGTCAAACAATCAGTATATTGTTTATTTCCTCTAATTACATTTTCGCACTTCAATACCTCCCATTACATGCAAGATGGTGAATGAAATATATATATATATATATATATATCACCTCTCCTTGACTTATTCACAACTTCTTCCTTCTTGATTAGCTATAATTGTCCTTTTCAAACCCAATTATCTGATCACAACAACTCTAATATAAAAATCTAGAAGTGAATAACAACAAATTTGGTTTAATTGTAATAACAATGGAATTGAGATGTAGTATTCCAGATATAAAATAGTATGCAGAACATAAATATTTTAGCTAGAAATGCCAAAGAAGCAATGATATAATCATAACAATACCAGAATAACACCAGAAAGAGAACTTTTATTAATGATAGCAATGTTCACTTTCCTCTTCGAGGGGGAAACCTCCAGCAGAGTAGAGCTCTATTACAATAATATCCAAGACAATATTTCTCATACCCTATACTTCTATTTATACTCTATCTATCCAAAAGAACAATCTAGAGGAAGATCCTTCTATAACAATATTAGGTCTTCTTACATTTGACCTATTCTTCCTTATTGCTAGGCCTTATTAATGTTGGCCTTTATTACATGGAATTATATTATTCTACCTATGTGGGGGATTAGGGAGGTTAGGTCCCTAACATGCCTTCCCCCTTGAAGAACAATCTTGTCCTCAAGGCTTCAGATGAGGGAATTGTTGTAAAGTAGTGGCCAGCTCCCAGGTGGCATATGTTAGAAATTAATAGATGTGTTCGTTTAACCATAGACAATATAGCAATATTGTCACCCAACCATAGGCTGAAGCCACCCCCGAGCACCTTAACCTTGACAGAGAATGATTCTCGAAGAAAACCCTAGGCCTAATAGCCAATCAATGTAGTGTACCTCTCTCTCCAGAGCAGCATACAAGGCAGAAAGTCCAAACCATAACCAATAGAAATTCCAAGCCTAAACCGAGAATACGGGTTGCAATAGTTGTAGTTGCAGCTACTCCTCAGACTTGTGCACTTACCTAGTTTCTGCAGTGCGCACTTCTTCACTTCTATAGTTGCGAGCTGTGTGTACCAAATGAGATCTGGTTTCCTGTATTTATGCTATTTTTCATGATTTGTCTAGGCCGAATTCTCATTTTGAAGGCTAAACACTTAATATTAAATATTTCCTTTAGCTGACTTGTATTCTAGGGTTATGTCCAATGCTTTAGGGTTTCTTCTTTCTTCCTAGAATATTCTATTCTCCTGAGGGTTACACGTGGAGGTAAATACCTCCCAAAGCTACCATAATATCAACACTCCCTCCTAGCTAGGGAGGTATTGAAGGAAATTGTATTGAGCACAAACATACCATTCAACCAGTAGCATCATCATAGTTGTACATGCTATCTCATGATTAGATCACGAGCACCATTAACACTATCATCTGATATCATCAACTACATCATCACTCGAAGCCATACTTCATCTGAGTAATCAGGCATGATGTTGAATAAGTCGCTCACTCCATAGAGTGATACAAGGACCATTCTTCTAATTTGGACATATGTCCTAGAAGAATGATTTTCCCAACAGATGCTAAAAGATACACCATGGACTACAGATACCATCCCTATAGAAATATCAATCTAGGACTATTTTCTAATTGATTCATATGTACCATAGAGATCTGTCTCAACCTATATGCCTTAGAAAATATCGATCCTGAACCATTTTCCTAATTGGGCCACAATATGTGCCTTAGGAAAATACTATTCCATGACATTTCAACAAGCTTTCAACCTGGACCATTCTCCACAGAGAGAATACCTGTCCACCAACAATATGTTCTATCTGGAAAATTATCTACTTGGAGAATGTCTGTCCACAAGCACACTGACTATCCATCTAGCTGATCATCATTTTCAACACTATTGATAGTCTACATGGAAATCATAACGATGTCATTCAATAGAACAAAACTGTGTCTATCCATACTAGTACACAACTACAATCTAATGGTACACTACCACACCAAGTAGCACATGACTACTTAATCAGTGACATATAGTCACAACTAGTGGAACACATCCACCACAATAGCATACGTCTATTGTCCAGAGACATATTGTCTCCATAGAAATCATATCATCTGATATCAACCTACAAAGAAAACAATATCATGATATAAATTGAGTTATCTAGGCCATTCTTCCACTCACATCTATGAGATATGGAAGAGTGACCCAGCACACATCTGCAGGTATGTCTGCTCACAGGATCTTCTTCTTTACCACAACCCGAAGAACTCCAAGGCTCTTCTATTTCCCTATCGGGACATCTGCACCCACAGAACTATTCTCACGATCCCCCTTGTTACAATCGAGAGGTCGGACTTCGCGGTATCGCAGGGTCAATGGTCGAGCGCTACACCCTCGAATCCCCAAACACCGATATAAGTCAACGCTGACTCCTTCCCTTACTCTGTTGGGACTTCTCCTATCGTGATTTCTCTACTCGCGATGTCCAATACTTCATGTTACCGACTCCCGACTCTCGATATACCGATTACCTGACATGCGTGCAAGTTGACCTTTCAACGTCCCGTCACTTCTATTGGGAATTCGGGGTTCACGATTTCGTGAATCCTGATGCAATGTTTTCGGCACTTCTCACTGCGAAATTCCGATAACTCGTGTCACCTATAGACCACTCTGATTCCTATGGCCCCACACTCTTCTAGTACCCGTCGGGATATCGAGTATCATGATTTTGCGATTCTCGTTGCAATGTTTTTGAAGTTTCAATCCAAAAAACCCCGATACACGATATACATGTAGATCCAATGACCCTCGTGGCTCGGATCAACGGCTCTGCCCCTCCTGAGCTTTAAACCTATAGAGAATATGACGTCATATCTTCTTTGCACTTCTGTGAGATCTAACGAACCATGGGGTGTCGCGAATTCTCCTTGAAGAAATTCGACCGTCTGTTCCTTCCTTTGAGAAATCTATGAAATGAACCAAATACTCCTCCATGAAGACTTGTTCACCTGCGCACAAACTTGCGTCACCTGCTTAACCTTCAAGAGATGAACTCCCTGTGCTCCTCTTGACGTTTACTCGAAGGTCCTATACCTCTTGAGCTTTCTATAACTCCAAATATTCTCAAGGAAACCTTTTTCTCGCACTCCTTGCAGCCACCCTTCAAGCACTTCCTAAGTGTTGAAGTCTTTTGACTCTGCACACACCTGCAACAACAGTCCTTCAAACTCTTCTCTCAGGTTCACAACCCTAAAGTTTCACCTAGCCTACGCACTCCTTTCACGACTCCTGTGCTAAACTACACTCTTGGGATGAATGAGAACAAAAGTTGTTTCTATCTGAACCCTCTGTCAACGGACTCCTTGCGGACACTTCAACTTCACTCCTTGCAGGAATTCTCTGGCTCAAATAGAGAAAAAATTGAAACTCATTCCTTCACCCTCTCAGACTTCAATTCAAACATGAAATCATATACACAGCATATAAAGAAAATGTATAACTCGAAGCAAACGTTCATGAGCATATCATTTAGCATCAATACACAGAGAACGACACAAAACCACGAATTTGAACCAATCCTTTCTATTAATTCAAATGTTTGTACATGGGTGTTCTTACACAGCTCGCTGCATGCTCTTGCTCTCTTCAACAATGCTACTTCATAATAATGTTACAAATGCACAATGAGGGTGTCTATATCCCGTTTCCCTCTTGCGCTCTACAACTGTCTAGTCTAGAATTAAATTCTATCTATTTTACATTAACTATCTTAAATGCCTCTACCTACTAAGGACGAGAGCTATCCGCTCAAGGTCCATTACATTATACAAGTGCGCTCTTTCTTAATGAATCATTTAAGATTGCGCAACAACTTCAAGGTGTTTTCAAAATTTTTGCTGGCGCTCGTCCAACTATCTCTTCCCTTCCGTGCTGGCTCGCTTGATGTGAGGGATGCTCCTGCATCATACTCCCTCGCTTGAAAACTTTAATGGGCTCCTGTCCATGAGCTCTTGCACGATCTGTCCATGCTTTTGTATCTATTCTTCAGTCTCCCAGCTGGCATCTTCAATTGGATGGTTCTTCCACTTGACCAGATACTCAAAGTATTCTTTCCTTCTAGTCTTCTTGCCAACTCGTTTGTCCAGTATGCACTCCATCTGCGTCTTCTCTGCAACTGGCATCTACTTCATCCACTGGATCACTAGTTGCTCACCTCCAATCCCTGTTTCTTCAAATTTATATGGGTACAAATCCGAGATATTGAATATCGAAGAAATTCCGATCCCATCGGGTAATTCAATCTCATAGGCATTCACCCCAAATTTCTTCAAGACCCTACATGGTCCGATTTTCTTCATTTTCAACTTATTATATGTTCCTCTCGAGAACCTTTCTTTTCTCAAATGTGCCAGAACCAGATCACCAACCTCAAACTGAAGTTTTCTTCGATGTTGATCGGCTCTTCACTTTTACTCCTGACTTGAATCCAGCAGTTGTTGCTTCACCTGGCTGTGAAGTTCTTTCATCGCCTCTGTAAATTCTTCTGCACTAGCGCTGCTAGTCGCAGTCTATTCTGAATCCCTCAGTTCAGAAATTCCTCTTGGTTGCATGCCATAGACAACCTGAAATGGACTTTGCCCTGTACTCTGATTCACTGAATCATTATACGCGAACTCTATCTGTGGTAATATGCTATCCCACTGGCTATGGTGCTCTGTCACCAAGCTTCTCAGAAAGTCTCCCAGAATTTTTTTCACCACTTCTATCTGTCCATCCATCTAAGGATGATATGCTAAACTAAACAACAGGTTAGTTCCTAGCTTCTTCCATAAGGTCCTCCAAAAATGCCCTATGAATTTCGTATCTTGATTCGAAACTATACTCTTTGGCAACCCATGAAGTCGAATGACCTATTTGAAAAATAGGTTCACGATGTGAGTCGCATCACTGGTCTTCTGGCATGGAATGAAGTGTGCCATCTTGGAAAATCTATCCACCACCACAAATATTGAATCAACACCTCTTTGTGTTCTTGGCAACCCCAATACAAAATCCATGCTAATCGCATCCCACGACCTTTCTGGTATGGTCAATGGTTGATAGAATCCTGCATTCTGCTTCCTTCCCTTCGAATGTTGGCAAATTCTATATCTGTCTACAAATTTCTTGACATCTTCTCGCATTCCCAGCCAAAAATATGACTCGTTCAACTTTGTGAATGTTTTGTCATGGCCAAAGTGTCCTGCCAATCCTCCACTGTGTTTCTCCTTCATCAGATTCTCCCTCATGGAGAATTTCGAAATACAGATTTGATTACCTCTGAACAATAATCCTTCCTGGATCATATACTCTATCCATGGGTTTATGTCTCTGAGAATTGGATTCTTAGCTACCTCATACGCCTCTTGAAAATCTGGATCATCTGCGTACATGTCCCTAAGATCATCAAAACCCAACGTCTTGACTTTGAACTCCTGCAACAGCAAACACTTCCTGCTCAAAGCATCAGCCACTTTGTTAGCAGTACCAGAAATATGTTTAATCACAAATGTGAAATTATGCATATACTCGACCCATTTTACATGTTTCTGATTCAACTTCTCCTGTTGAGTCACAAACTGTAGTGCATGATTTTCACTGTACAATACAAACTCTTTCGGGATCAAGTAATGCCTCCATTTCTTCAATGACTGTATGATAGCATAGAACTCGTTATCATACGTGGAGTACTTCAATTTCGCCTCATTCAACTTCTCGCTGAAATACGCTATCGGCCTATCTTCTTGACTCAAGACTGCCCCGATTGCAAATCCACTTGCGTCGCATTTCACCTAAAATGTCTTCTGAAAATCCAACAACACCAAAACTGGTTGTTCCGTGATCTTCCATTTCAACAGATTGAAACTCTTCTCATCTTATTCTATCCAGTGAAAATATTTATGCCATTTCTTCACTGTATCCATCATCGCTGCACTAATTCCACTGAAATTTCTGATGAATTTTCGGTAGAAACTAGCCAATCCGTGAAAAATTCTCACCTCAAAGATATTATTCAGTGATGGCCAATTCTTGATTACCTCCACTTTATCTGGATCCATCCTCAATTCATTTGCAGAAATAACAAACCCCAAGTAAATGAGCTCTGTCTTCATGAATGAGGACTTCTTCATATTTATCAACAGCTTCTCCTGCTGTAGTTTCTGCGTCACTGTAGCCAAATGTTTCAGATGCGCTACCACTGTCTTACTGTACACCTGTATGTCATCTAAATACACAATGACAAATTTCCCGATGAACTCCCTCAGGACTTCGTTCATCAACGTCATGAAGGTACTCAGTGCATTTGTTAAGCCAAACAACATAACAAGCCATTCATACAACCCTTCGTTAGTTTTGAATGTTGTATTCCATTCATCGCCTTCTCTCATGGGAATCTAGTGATATCTGCTTTTCAAATCAATATTTGAAAAGTATCTTTCTCCACTCAAACAATCCATCAGATCATCCATCCTCGGCAATGGAAATCAGTACCTGATGGTTATCTTATTTATTGCCCTTGAATCAGTACACATCCTCCAACCTCTGTCTTTCTTTGGACTAAGTACTGTTGGAACAACACATGGACTCAAGCTTTCCCTGACTAAACCCTTGTCCAACAAATCTTGGACTTGCCTTTTAACCTCTTCATCCTCTTGCAGCGTCAATCTGTACATGGCTTTGTTTGGAAAACTGGCTCCTGGTATGAGATCAATATGATGACTCGCACTTCTGATCGGTGGCAACGAATGAGGTAATTTTTCCACTGTAATGTCAGTGAACTCTTCCAGCAGTCCCTGAATCTATTCTGGTAAATCATCCACTCTTGTTCTAGTCAGAACAATCCTCGGTTTCCTGACCACAAAGAAATGTGGATCCTCCTTCTTCTTAACCTCTATAAGAAGTTCCTTCCCACTCATGAGAAGTACAGTGTTTCTTAATTCCGGCTTCACCTATTTATCCTTTATTGGAAGCAACATGTGTGTCCTCCCATTCTTCTCCAGGATGGGTGCAAGGGAAAAGATGGACATTCCAGTTTACGAGGGAAACTTGGATGCAGAGGAGCTTTTAGACTGGATTAGAGCTCTGGATACTTACTTCGAGTACGAAGATGTCAAAGAGGACAAGAAATTCAAGCATGTTGTCACATGCTTGAAGGGACATGTAGCATTGTGGTGGGATGAACTACAAGCTGACATACACTGCAAGGGCAAGCAGAAGATCAAGAGCTGGGATAGGATGATCGCAAAGATGAAGGCAAAATTCATCCCCAGGGATTATCAAATTACTCTGTTTAGGAGAATGCAGAACTTGAGACAGAAGTTGTTGACAGTGAAAGAATACACTGAGGAATTCTACAAACTGAACATCAGGGTAGGTCATCAGGAGAGCAATGATGAAAAAGTTGTCAGATATATGAATGGCCTGAGATATGATATCTAGGATGAGATGAGCATGGTAACCATCCGAACGGTGGAAGATTCTTATCAAATGGCTCTGAAAGATGAAGAGAAGCTGAGCCGAAAGTAGAGTCAGAGGGGCCAAGGAAGGAGTTAGCCCAGAGGCAAGGCAGTTGCCCAAGACAAATTCCAGAAGCCCAAGGAGGACTGGAAGAAACCTCCAACACAAATTGAGAGAGGTGGAACCTCACAGCAAGGGCAACAATATGCTGAACAGAGAGGGTAGCATAATGAATAGAGAGGAGATTATGTTGACAATAATACTTTTCCTCATACTAGAGGTAGAGGAAGAGGAAGGGGTGGAGTAATCACATGCTTCACATGTGGGAAGAATGGGCACAAGTCTTACGAGTGTCGAGAGAAAAATAAGGACGTTAGAGAAGTTCACATCGTCGAAGTGCAGAGGCGGGATGTTGAGGCCGAAGACGCTGAAGGCGGAAGATCACTCATGATGCGAAAAGTTCTTTTGACATCTGAGAAGGAGGTGGAAAGTTCAGTCCAAAGGACTAGACTTTTTAGAACTGCTTGCAAGACCAAGAATAGGGTATGCAAGGTCATAGTAGACAGTGGTAGCATGGATAATCTCATATCTACAGAGATGGTAGAGAAGCTGGATCTGGAGACGATTGATCATCCAAGCCCATACAGAGTTTCATGGCTACAGAAAGGACACCAGGTAACTGTTACTAAACAATGCTTGGTTGAATTCAAGATAGGGGGATATAATGATAAGATATTGTGTGATGTTATTCCCATGGATGTTTGTCATCTATTGCTGGGTAGACCATGGAAATATGACAGAAATTTGATTCATGATGGGAGAATGAACACAAACACCCTGGCGAAGAATGGGAGGACACACATGTTGCTTCTAATTAAGGATAAAGAGGTGAAGTCGGAAGTAAGCAACACTGTACTTCTCATGAGTGGGAAGGAACTTCTTACAGAGGTTAAGAAGAAGAAGGATCCACAGTTCTTTGTGGTCAGGAAACTGAGGATTGTTCTGACTAGCACAAGAGTGGATGATTTACCAGAAGAGATTCAGGGACTGCTGGAAGAGTTCGCTGACATTATAGTGGACGAATTACCTCGTTCGTTGCCCCCGATCAGAAGTGGGAGTCATCATATTGATCTCATACCAGGAGCCAATTTGCCAAACAAAGCCACGTACAGATTGAGGCCGCAAGAGAATAAAGAGGTTAAAAGGCAAGTCTAGGATTTGTTGGACAAGGGTTTAGTCAGGGAAAGCTTGAGTCCATGTGTTGTTCCAACAGTACTCAGTCCGAAGAAAGACGGAGGCTGGAGGATGTGTACTGATTCAAGGGCAATAAATAAGATAGCCATCAGGTACAGATTTCCATTGCCGAGGATGGATGATCTGATGGATTGTTTGAGTGGAGCAAGATACTTTTCAAAGATTGATTTGAAAAGCGGATATCACCAGACTCGCATGAGAGAAGGCGATGAATGGAAGACAACATTCAAAACTAACGAAGGGTTGTATGAATGGATTGTTATGTCGTTTGGCTTAACAAATGCACCGAGTACCTTCATGAGGTTGATGAACGAAGTCCTGAGGGAGTTCATCGAGAAATTTGTCATTGTGTATTTAGATGACATATTGGTGTACAGTAAGACAGTGGCAGGGCATCTAAAACATTTGGCTATAGTGATGCAGAAACTACAGCAGGAGAAGTTGTTGATAAATATGAAGAAGTCCTCATTCATGAAGACAGAGCTCATTTACTTGGGGTTTGTTATTTCTGCAAATGATTTGAGGATGGATCCAGATAAGGTGGAGGTAATCAAGAATTGGCCATCACCGAAGAATATCTTTGAGGTGAGAAGTTTTCATGGATTGGCTAGTTTCTACCGAAAATTCATCAGAAATTTTAGTGGAATTAGTGCAGCGATGATGGATACAGTGAAGAAACGACATAAATCTTTTCACTAGACAGAAGAAGATAAGAAGAGTTTCAATTTGTTGAAATGGAAGATCAGTTTCATCAGCTTCTGTCTCAGGTTCTGCATTCTCCTAAATAGAGTAATTTGATAATCCCTGGGGATGAATTTCACCTTCATCTTTGCGATCATCCTGTCCCAACTCTTGATCTTCTGCTTTCCCTTGCAGCGTCTGTTAGCTTGTAGTTCATACCACCACAATGTTGCATGTCCCTTCAAGTGTGTGACAACATGCTTGACTTTCTTGTCCTCTTCGACATCTTCGTAGTCGAAGTAAGTATCCAGAGCTCTAATCCAATCTAAAAGCTCCTCTGCATCCAAGTTTCCCTCATAAACTGGAATGTCCATCTTTGCCCTTGCACCCATCCTGGAAATAGCTTTGATCAAACGCTTGTTTGATGCATCTTCGGCTGCAACTTCTTCTTCAGATTCAGCCTCAATCTCGCTCTCAGAATCACTAAGATCCCCTGCACTGGCTGTGTGTCTTTGAGCTGTCTCCATGTCTTCGAGTCTAGCTCATAGATCACGCATTTGCCTCTCTATGTTTGGATCTGCCATTTGCCTACCTCTTCGTTGTGGCATTTCCCTATCCTCTGGATTGGGTGATTGTCTATCTCTCCTCGGTGGCATGGTGAATCCTCCTCTTCTCTGCTACAGAAAGAAAAGAACCTTTCTGTGCTCTGATACCAAACTGACGCAGCACGCATCCGCAGGTACGTCTGCTCACAGGATCTTCTTTTTTACCATGGCCTAAAGAACTCCAAGGCTCTTCTATTTCCCTATCGTGAAATATGCACCCACAAAACTCTTCTCGCGATCCCCCTTGTTACAATCGGGAGGTCGGACTTCGCGGTATCGCGAGGTCAATGGTCGAGCACTGCACTGTTAATTTTTCAAAACCCCAACCCAGTTTCAGTCTCGCTGATTTTTTAGCCAAATTTAAATGCCAAACTCAGTTTCAGCACTGTTTCAGCATATGTTACAGCCCTGTGTTTCAGCATATACTCATAGTGGTGTTTCAGCATATGACTCAGCACTGTGTTTCAGCATATGTTACAGCACTGTGTTTCATCATATGTTACAGCACTGTGTTTCAGCATATGACTCAGCACTGTGTTTCAGCATATGTTACAGCACTGTGTTTCAGCATATGTTACAGCACTGTGTTTCAGCATATACTCACAGCGGTGTTTCAGCATATGACTCAACACTGTGTTTTAGCATATGTTACAGCACTGTGTTTCAGCATATACTCACAGCGGTGTTTTAGCATATGACTCAACACTGTGTTTCAACATATGTTACAGCACTGTGTTTCAGCATATGTTACAACACTGTGTTTCAGCATATACTCACAGCGGTGTTTCAGCATATGACTCAGCACTGTGTTTCAGCATGTAAAAAAATTAACAGAAAATAAACTTCAAAACTGAAACATGAGGATTCTGAACATCGTTTTCAACGCAAAAATAAAATATCAGCAATATGCAACACTCAGAAAATATAGACACAAAGATATTCGATCTAACTTCGACCCTGGAAAAACCCACAA
>ML790547.1:42006-55073 GCA_009831015.1 Picea engelmannii
AGAGACAATTAGAGACAACATATCCAAAGTATGCTCATGAATATATCAAAACGACACCAAGTGCAATACATATCTAGAGATCGGAACATAAATACATAATCAAGGAGGCTCTAAATGGCCTCTACAACATCAAATAACATACTGAGTTAGAGTCACTGATACTATAGGTGGGAATGCCAATGAAAAATAAAAAAGATCCATAGGGTAGATACTAGAACCTTAGATGGAAGAATCTCATAGCTCATGAGTCATGACTGTCAGTAGTCCTCCATGTCATAACAATCAAGATTGGCATCATTACCACTGCTCTCTCCTCCATCCTTCTCCTCCTCCCCTATATCCAATGAAATCTGTGCATTTTTTGATGTGGACTCTGGAGGATGACCTCTCAATAGGATCACAATCATCAAAAGTGACTGGCTCTAGCACTAGTTCATTAAGATCCAAGTTGGATAATGCCAAATCAACACTGTTGTTCAAACCCATATCATCAGAAAACACATCCCACATCTGTGTATTTCCCTTCAACCACTCTTCTCTCTGCCTATATATAAGATGGAGGTTGGTGTGCACATACACTACTAAGTCGCCTGACACGATGACAAAGAGAAGAGTTCAATAGAAGAGTTTATACTTGAGTGAAGGGTACATTTGTACTGGGGCCGTGACAAAAGAGTTCAACAATCAATGCCACCAACATCAAGGTACATAAAGGGTTTGGTTCTCTTGATTAAATGCCAGTTCAATACCCTCATACATGATAGAATCCAATGGAAACATTGTAATCTTGCCAATATTGAAACCCTGAAAACTGTTAAGTCTGTTGAATTTTGAATGGGACCTAAAATTCTACTTTCTCCATATGAAGTCCAATGAGGTTGGAACCACTCTCAAACATCCTGAAACAATTATTGGTAATGTTAAAAATTTAAGTAAAAGGATGAAAATGAAAGATAAAGGAGAATGTCACTTTTACTTTAAGAATTTAATGTTACCATTAATTACTAGGGTGGGTGACATGGAGGGGGTGGGGACCTCTTTAAATAGCATTTGTAAGGAAAAATAACCCTTAGATGCACAACAAAACACCTTACAAGTCCAACTTTTATGAGAAAACATGAGCCAAGTACTTCTTTGTTACTTAGGTTTTAGGTTTTAGGGGGTTTTAGGTTTTAGATACCAAACCGATCGGTTTGAGTTTGGCACTTAGTTCAAATCACCTTCTTTAAGCAGGAAACATGAAAAAAATGATGGATTTTCGACTAACTGGGTTGCGTTAAATGATAGGCCATCGATCCCACACGCTTGAGCACTGTATAAGGACCATAAAATTTGGGCGCAATTTTCTTACAGTGTTGAGATTTGAGTGAAGTCTGCTTATAAGGTTGTAGTCGAAGAAATACTTGGTCCCCTTCAACAAAATGGCATTCAAAACGACCTTGATCTGCTTGTTTATTCATGTGATTTTGATCCATGACCAAATTGTCTTTGAGGGAACGAAAAATGGCCTCATAGACGATAATATTTTTGTCAACATCCTGAACATTCGAGACCCCTGACATATAGGAGATAACTGATGGGGGTTTTGGCCATAGACTTCTTCAAAAGGAGTCATGCAAGTAGTTGTATGGTAATATGTGTTGTACCACCATTCAGCTAGGGGTAACCATTGAGCCCATTGATTTTTCCAATGAGATTCAAAACACATAAAATATGTTTCCAAACACTTGTTGACAACTTCAGTCTGGCCATCCATATGGGGGTGATAGGCAGTGCTGAGATGCAATTGGGTGCCCTGTAGCTTGAACAATTCTTGCCAAAAATTGTTGGTGAAAGTGGGGTCTCTATCAGAGAAATTAGAATTAGGCATGCCATGAAGCTTGAAGATATTATCCAAGAATATTTGAACCATTGTGGCAGCTGTGAATGGGTGTGTAAGAGCACAAAAATGAGCATATTTGGAGAGAAAATCTACTACCACCATGATGACTAAGTTATTGCTCGATTTAGCTAATCTCACAATGAAATCCATAGAAATATCTCACCAAATAGTAGGGGGAATCGAAAGCAGTTGGAGTGTGCTTGGAGCTTTGAATGTTTCTCCCTTGTTGCATTGATAGACCTCACATTTAGCCACAAAGGTGCAGATGTCATGTTTCATACCCTCCTAGAAAAAAGAACGTTTGACCCGTTCAAAGGTTTTGGTAAACCCAGAATGTCCGGATGTGGGGGAGGCATGAAGTTTAGAAAGCACTATGGATTTAAGTTAGAATTGCTTGCATAAATACAAATGGCCTTTGTATTGAATCTCTTCATTATTCCAAGAGTACCATGGAGAAACTGAAGAATTGTGTTGCAATTGGTAGAGCATGCTAGAAATTTTTGGGTCTTGCAACCATTCCTGACGAATAACTTGCAGCCAATCTAGTACAATAAAGGAGAGGGAGAAAAGGTACCTGTCTTCTTCATATTTCCGAGAAAGAGCATCGGCTGCTACATTGTCCTTTCCCTTCTTGTAAATGATCTCATAATCATAACCAAATAGATTGGTCACCTATTTTTTCTACGCCAAGGATTAAATTCGTTGTTCCAGTAAATACTTGAGACTCCGATGATCAGTTTTGATTTGGAATCGTTGACCCAATAAATAAGGACACTGGAGATCCACAGTACACAAAATAGATAAAATATCCTTTTTAGAAATGGATTGGCCCAAATGTCACTCTGAAACTTGTTTACTAGTGAAGGCCAATGCCCTTCCATCTTGCATGAGGATGGCTCCAATTCCTTTCCTAGAATAATCACATTCCAATACCAATGTCTTTGTGAAGTGTGGGAGGGCTAGGACAGGGGTCAAGCACGTAGCATCTTTTAAATCTTGGAAGGCATGATCCATAGTTGAAGTCCAAGTGAAAGAATTCTTTTTAAGAAGGGAAGTGAGAGGATTTGCAATCTTTCCATAATTTTGAACAAACTTCCTATAATAGCCTGTTAAACCCAGAAAACCACGCAAGATCTTAATATTTTTAGGGTGAGGCCAATCTTGCATAGATTTAATTTTCTTAGGATCCACTCGGACACCATCCTTGCCGAAAATATGACCCGGGTATTCCACTTCTGAGGCACCAAAGGAAAATTTAGATTGTTTGAGGAAAACTTGATGTTTAGAGAGTAGATGGAGAACTTGATGCACATGGGAGAGATGGGATGGCCAAGTTTTACTATAGAAGAGAATATATTCAAATAAAACTAAGACAAAATGACGAAGAAAAGGACAAAATACATGATTCATAATACTTTGGAAAGTGGAAGGAGCATTACACAATCCAAAGGGCATTACCAAGAATTCATAATGACCCTCATGAGTGCAAAATGTAGTCTTGGGAATGCCTTTTTCTTTCATACGGATCTGGTGGTAGCCAGAACGTAGATCCAATTTGGTGAAGTAATGAGCACCACTCAATTCATCCAAGAGGTTATCAATGACATGAATGGGGAATTTGTCTTTGATTGTGAGTTTCTTGAGGGCACAAAAATCAGGACACGTGTGCCAAGTACCTTCTTTCTTGAGTACCATGACCTCAGGTGAAGAATAAGGGGTATTAGTGGGACGAATAACACCGACTTCTAGTAATTCATGAACAATTTTCTCAATTTCATTCTTCTAGGAAAAGGGATGATGATAAGGTCAAATATTGGGAGGAATACTTCCAAGGATGAGAGGGATGGAATGGTCATGGACTCCACAGGAAGGGGGAAGTTCTGGGGGGGTGGTAAAAACAACATGGTGGCAGGAGAGGATAGATTGGAGGTTGGGATGCACAGAAGGTGTCTCAATAGCATGAATGGAGTGGATTTGGGATATAATTCCCAAATGACCTTTTTTGAGGAGCTTTTCCATGTGATGGGAACTGATGATCTCAGGGGAGCCTGCAGTGATGCCTTGGAACTTATACTATTGTCCCTCCTATTGGAATTGCATGGTTAAGTCCTTAAAATCCATGAGTATGGGTTCTAGAGTGTGTAACCATTCAGAACCAAGAACAATGTCACAAACACCCATGTCTATATCAAGCATATGGGATTTCAGGTGATACTAACCAATTTGGAGTCACACATTTTCACATCGTCCCCCACATTTCATGGAACCACCATTGGCAATCATGATTTGAAAATTATTGACGACACAGATGTAACAATTGATTTCTTGAGAAATGCGGTAATGAATAAATTTATGGGTGCTACCACTGTCCACAAGGATGATAAATTTCCTATTTTTGATGTAATCAATTAATTTGAGAGTTTGGGGAGTAGAGAATCCAATGAGGGCATTAAGTAAAATCATCAGGTCAACGTTTGGTGGGTCAAAGGGTGGGGTGAGGTCAGAAGGTGGTGGTATTTCCTCCACAGGAGGAACAACAACATATTCTTCAGAAAGATCCTCAGTCACAACCATAAAAAGCTTTTGTTCCTTACACTTGTGCCCGGGAAAATATATTTCATTACAATTATAACAAAGACCCTTGAGTTGACGTTCAACCATTTCAATCTTGGTTAATTTCTGGATCTTGAGGGGAGGTTCAGGAGGGGAAAAATTGGTGGGTTTAGGGAGAGGAGGAAAGGAGGGTTTGTGGTTCTAGTAGGACACAATTTGTTGGGCTTTCTTGGCTCATTCATTAGCTTCCAAACAATTCTAGGGGCGTTCCATGAGGACATGGGCACAGATTTCATATTTGAGGCCACTAATAAATCATTCCCTAAAGAAAGCATCTAACATGCCCTTCGTTCTGAAAGCCGAGTTCTCAAATGTGGCAATAAAGTCTTCCATTTTCCCAGATTGCTTTAACTTGGTCAAATGGCCTAAATGGTTGGTGCCATAGTCAAAGCAGTCATAAAGTTCGGCCACAAACTATGTCCAAGCAAGATACCCTTGGCGTTCTTTTTTTCTCCATTGCCACCATTTCCATCGTTATGGATCCAGATGTAGGAAACCATAACGAAGCTTGGCTAAATCATTAGTAATGTCATGCAAAGATAAATAATGTTCCATTTGGGTGACCCAGCCTATAGGATCTGATCCATCAATTTTTTCACCTCAATTCTAGGAGGGCGGAGGTATCGGGAAAAGTGGGTAGTATGAGGGCTTTGGTAATGGGAAGATTCATGGTCATCCTGATAATATGGGTGCTCAGAAGAGGAAGGGTTCTGGGAACGGCCCAAGAAGTCTTCTTTAAGGTCTTTGATTTAGGAACATTGTTCCTGGAGGTATTTTATGTGGGAACATTGGTCCTTGAGGATCTCAATATTTGAATTGATGGAGCTAATGTTGGCATTGATATGCTTGATGTATTCCTTGTGCTGGTGGTTGTCATAAATCAAGGCATTGAGTTCTTGTGCTTGTGTGGTATTCATTTGGAAAAAGGAGCAGGAAAATGGTATAGGGGAAAGAAAAGGGGTCTGGAGGGGTGGGTGGGACCACAGAGAAAAAAAAAGGGTCTCAAATGATAGATAGCACTGCAATCAAGGATAAAAGGGGGATCCAAAGGGATAGGATCCAAATAAGGGTGTCGGAGATGAGTCGGGTCCACACAAAAAAAATTATGTTAAAAATGATAGGTATCACTGGAATCGGGGAAAAGAGAGGAACCCATTGGGATAGGTCTCAAATAAGTGTGCCGACAGGACCACTATACTTTCTTTTTTTTAACTCCTGTGGATTTATAGTCCAGCCTGAATAATACTGCAATGACGAAATGCCCAAATGCTTAACGGAAAGAAATGTGTAGTAATTTCACAACCATAATGCAGAAGGAACAATTGCACGACAATAGATATTGTTTGTTCTGTTTTGTTTTTGTTTCCGTACCTAGGGGTAGGATATTTTGGTTTTCTACAGACAAGATTTTTCCTTGTTCTATAGCTCTCTGATATACATGTGGGGTCCAAAAGTAGTACTTGGCCCAATATCTTAGGGCACCAACTAAGGAGGCTAGACCATGCCTTTAGTCGTACTACCCGACTACCCAAGTACTAGATATTATCTTCCTGAGTGTTGTTCTCGGTGGCACTATAGCAGTCAGGAGGTCGATTGATTTATTTATGGAGGGCTTCAGGAGATCAGGTCGATCAGTATAGAGATTTTTTCTAATGTGCTACCACTCGAAAGGGTACCAACAAGGGTTACAAGGGTGGCCGACATATGTGCGCTTAGGTACCACTTGTATTTCTTGCATGTATGACTCCCCGACCACGGGTTTATGCGCGTAACGACAGATATTTGTAGCTTTAAGATGTCAGAATACATCTCTACCTTGAAAAAAAAATTAACCCACAATTTTCTTCCGAGGAAGGTGCTATGATACCACTTGTAGTATTCCAGATATAAAATAGTATGTAGAACAAAAATATTTTAGCTAGAAATGACAAAGAAGCAATAATATAATCAAAACAATAGTAGAATAATACCAGAATAACATCGGAAAGAGAACTTTGATTACTGATAGCAATGTTCACTTTCCTCTTCGAGGGGGAAACCTCCAAAAGAGAAAATCTCTATTACAATAATATCCAAGACAAGATTTGGCATACCCTCTACTTCTATTTATACTCTATCTATCCAAAAGAACAATCTAGAGGAAGATCCTTCTAAAAGAAGAAGCTTCTATTAGGTCTTATTACATTTGACTTATTCTTCCTTATTGTTAGGCCTTATTAATATTGGCCTTTATTACATGGAATTATATTATTCTACTTACGTGAGGGGTTAGGGAGGTTAGGTCCCTAATAAGAGATGTGAGTGATACTGAGTCTATAGTTTTTAAGATAAATGTAAACATACTTGAGAATTCCTCGCCAATCCAAATAGAAACATGGATTTTAAATCATAGATTGAACCAAGATCTATGACTATTCTCGTGATCCACAATATTTTCACCTTCCACGATAACGATAAGTTTTCTGGAAACACTGAAATATCCTTACACAATTAATTTTTCTGGAAACAATGAAATATCTTTACACGGTTAAGTTTTCTGGAAACACTAAAAGTTTTAAAGTCAAAAATTAGCTGACCCAGGGATCTTACAAGATTTCTTCCACATCTGTTACGTTTGAATTTCTCATCCTTATTCGCGTGTAACGTATTTGTAATTCAAAGATGATATTATATAAATAAATGAAGAAACCCAAACCATTCCCATTCTGCTAAGAGGACGAGAATATGGAGATCTGTAATGTTCCTTCTCTTACGAGATTACTTTTCCTCTTTTTTTTTTTCATTCTCTTTCTCACTCCTTCCATATTTTCCACCCTTCAATTATCACACCGTTGACATCCTCGTCTCGGCAATGCTTCTGATCAAGAAGCTTTTCTTGGATTTATGTCTGCAATTACCTATGATCCATCTCAAAATTTAACCACTACGTGGAAACTGAATGTTTCATTCTGCAAGTGGACAGGTGTCATATGCAGTCGGCACAGACAAAGAGTGGTTTCACTTAATGTTGTAAGCATGGAATTGCAAGGTACAATCTCTCCGCTTCTCGACAATCTCTCATTTCTTAAAATAATTGACCTTAGCAATAACAGTTTTCATGGTCACATTCCCTATCGATTGGGAAATTTGTTTCGCTTAAAGATGCTTCGCATGTCTCTGAATGAAATTCAAGGTTCCATTCCACCCAGTCTAGGTGGGTGCCACAATTTATCGAAATTGATTTTTAGTTATAACAATTTTTCAGGAAGTATTCCCTCAAAACTATGTGTTCTCCCCAACTTAGAAACCATTTACTTAAGACTTAACAATTTGACGGGAACAATACTGGCCTACTTGGGAAACATAACCTCTTTGGACATTATAGACTTGTCTAACAACAACTTTCATGGGGGTATTCCTTCTGAATTGGGTATGCTAAGTCAAGTAAGCCTTATATCTCTAGTTGTTAACCATCTGACTGGACAAATTCCATCTTCCTTTTCTAACTTCACAAATCTTGGAGTTTTGTCTCTCAATGCTAACCAGTTGACTGGTCACATTCACGTGGAGTTGTGTAGCAAGAACATGTGGTTGACTGGACTCTATCTGGGTAGTAATCAATTGAGTCGCAACATTCGTACTTCCCTCTTCAATTGTACAAACCTTCACATTCTCGCATTATGGAGAAACCAACTCGGTGGAATAGTGCCCATGGAGTTAGGTAATTTGACGCAGCTCCAATACCTCACCTTATTTTAGAATCAACTGGTTAGCGGCAACACCACAAACTTGCCCATTCTTACTGTTCTTACTAACTGTTCCACAATACAAAGATTAGAATTATTCGGTAATCATTTCACTGGATGTTTTCCCTTTTCTCTAGGCTACCTCTCTAGAGAAATAAACTACCTAAACTTGGGCAGAAATGGATTAGCAGCTGAAATACCTCCACATATTGGAAACCTAAATAATTTAATAATGCTAGATTTGAATGATAATTATTTTAGAGGGTCAATCACAGCTTCACTTAAAATGCTTCAAAAGTTGGAAAGGTTATATATGGGTGGAAACTATTTACAAAGAAACATCCCCATGGAAATTGGGCAAATTAAAGGCTTAGGACTCCTGGATATCGAGGAAAATAATATCTCTAGAAGGATTCCTAATTCTATAGCTAATCTCCAACAAATAAGATATCTATATCTTTATATGAACCAGTTATCAGGTAAAATACCTACAAATCTAGGGAAATGTGTGAACTTATTACTACTAGACCTATCATAAATTAGGTTGGGTAGTGAGATACCTCCAGAGGTTGCAGGTCTTGCAAATTTAGCTTTCTATTTCAACCTTTCAAAAAATTTATTAGAGGGCCCCCTGCCTTTGGAAGTAAGCAAGATGACTATTCTTCAAGCTATAGATATTTCTGCAAATTGGTTAACTGGTTATATTCCAAGTGGGCTTGGAAGTTGCAAAGAACTAGAATACCTAAATATTTCTTGCAATGCACTTAAAGGTTTGATCCCAATTTCACTTGGTGAACTTCTAAGTCATCAGGATGTGGATTTCTCCTCCAACAATTTGTCAGGTGAAATACCCATGTCATTGGCAAATCTCAAAATGCTCAGCCAATTGAATTTCTCCTTCAACAACTTGTCAGGAGAAGTTCTGAAAGGTGGAGTTTTCAAAAATCTTGGTGCCACATCGTTTATGGGAAATCCTGGTCTCTGTGGACCTTGGGTAAATTTTTCACTTTGCTATGCTCACAAACATAAAAGTGTTTCACATATGAAAAGAGTTATCATGCTTATTGTTGCAGTTGAAGTAACGATTGCATCATTTTTGTTTTTGGGAATCCTGTGGAGACAAAATCATAAGAGGCATATTCCTATAGAGGTTAGGACATCCTTAAATGTGGGGCATCGAAGAATTTCCTATGCAGATCTCATCACTACAATAGGTGGATTTAGTGATGCCAACTTGTTAGGAGTGGGTAGTTTTGGGAAAGTGTACAAAGGAGTTTTGAATGATGGCACAGTGGTTGCTATAATGATTCTCAATTTGGAAAACAAAGGGGCTCACAAAAGTTTCAAAAGGTAGTGCAAATTTTTGGGTAGAGTTAGGCATCGGAATTTGATTAGAGTCATAACCTCTTATTCAGACCTACAAATGAAAGCCTTGATATTTCCATTTATGCCAAATGGAAGCTTAGAGAAGTGGTTAATCCTGATGGTGAAGTAGAAAGTGGTTTGACATTGATTCAAAGGTTGAATATAGAAATAGACATAGCTCAGGCCATGGTGTATCTCCATCACCATTGTTTCATGCAAGTCATCCATTGTGATCTGAAACCAAATAATGTGCTTCTTGGTGAAGATATGACATCATATTTAATAGACTTTGGGATTGCAACCATATGTTTTGCAAATTCTGAGGATTCAAATTTCACTTCTACACTTGCACTTAAGGGATCCATAGGCTACATTCCTCCATGTATTATTTGAGCTAGATTCCATGTTAGACAATGTCACGAGTTTCATAATTATATTAAACATTTTGAATTAGAAACCTTATGATGAGGATGTTTGAATGTAGAGTATGGATTAGGTGGACATGTCACAACAAAAGGTGATTTTTATAGCTATGGAATAGTGTTATTGGAGATGTTAACTGGAAAGAAACCTACTGACAACATGTTTGTGGAAGGAATGAACTTGCAGAAATGGGTGGGTAACAGTTTTCCAAATCAACCAGGGGAAGTGATGGACAAGATCTTATTGAAAAGAACTAGTACACACACTCAAGTAGATAAGGATCTCAATTGCCTTAGTCAATCCATAACTATGGGTTTTATTTGCACAAAAGATGCTCCTAAAGAACGACCTACTATGATGGACATTGTGGGCACACTCCAATCCATCAGGGAAACGTTTCTGGGTGTTGTTACCATTCCAAAATCCCAGTCAAATTTCACATATTTTTTGGGTGATGCAAGTACATCTTGCAGCAACCCTAGTGAAGGCCAAAGTTCTTCTACAAGATAAATCTAAGGTTTTTCTACATCTGTTATCGTTGTTCAAGTGATTTACTTTCACACACCCTCCATCTCTCCTCTATGTGTTGCAATCATCCCTTCCAACCCATAGAGCCATTACAGATTGGGCCATTAATTATCTTAGAGGAATCGTTGTCAGTTAGATCACGTGGGAATTCATTAGTTTCCATAAATGTTTGTTTAGGTAAGTCATCATGCAATGAAATGTCATCAGGTTGACAAAATCTTCTTTAAATCGTCAATTTTTTTGAGAGAATCCTTCCTCCCTTTGTTCGTCAATTATAAGTGATCTGCACCAAGTAGTTGTGTCATCTTGGATCTGCAATTAAAAATTTATCTGTGTGAACACTTTCAAGGTCAAGTGTGAAAAGCATCATCAAGTAAAATGTGAAAAGCATCATCATGACTTGCATGAAATTGAATAAGGAGGTCAAGTGAGTCCATCAAAGTCAAGTCATTGTAATCACAATTTAGGGTGCATGACTGGTAGTACCCGAAACCCTAAGTGAAACATTAAATCAAGCGAGTGTGATATAAAAAAAAAAGTGTAATCAAGCAAGTGGGAAAAAAATTCAAGCGAGTGTGACAAGTGAGCACACGAAATGGGAAAAGGAGGAAAGTGTTTACAAAATGTCTCTCATGAAATCAAGGAATTGCAAGAGGAAAACCATGGATTGAAAAATCAAGTTAAAAATAGAGTGGACTTTAAGTCAAAAGAAAAAACTAATTGATCACATGGATGATACAATACATTCAACAAATAATCTTCGATATGACATTGAAAGGATCAATTGATTAATGCACTTTAGATAAAATAAAGAGAGAAATAGAACCACATTGATGAAATGATTGATGCAAGATATACAAAAAATCAAAAGGTTGATGCAAGTTGTGACATAGATGATCTAATAGAGAAGATTGATGCAACATACAATACAGATGAACTTATCCAAAAGATTGATGCAACATGTGCTACAGAGGAGATTATCTAAACAATTGATATAACATGTGATACAAATGATTTCATACAACATGTTGATGCATCTTGTCACACACAAGACATAAGGCAGATTGTTGATGCCACTTGTGATACAAAAGACTTGATAGTTGATGAACAAGACACAAAATATATGGAATCTTACATTCAATTAATGGAGGAAATATTTTTCAAAGAAGAGTAAGAAGAAGAAGCAAAGAATGACAACAAAAGTAGCAACAAATGTGAAGAAATAAAAGAACAAAAAAATGATATTTCCAAGATATTTTTCAGACATTTGGAAGAATTATCATTCAATTTTTTTTTGGCATGGATTAGGATATGATAAAGGCAACAAATTTCATATCCCATATTACTCCAAACCAATTCAGTTTGTGGGTGCATGATTTCTTGAAGAAATTAAAAATGTTGATAATAAGTGTCGACATTGTCATAGAGTTGGTCACTTGGAGACACAATGTTTTGATCTCCATCCTTGTATTCATTGTGGGAAGACAAATCACCTCTCAGAAAAGTGTCACAAGAAGAATAAGGTTAAGAAAACAATTAATTATGGAGGATAACTTCATGGAAATGGAATCAACAAGTAAAGAAGATACATAAGTCTTATAGTCTAGTCAAGACAAAGATAAAGACACATTTGCATGGAGAAATGACATCGGTAAAAATCTTTCAAACAACTATTCCATATGATTTTGATGATGATCTAAATCCAATTTTATTTGTTCTCTGAAGTTAAAACATAAATCAAACATGGTACTGTCCACACCTCAAGGGAGGGATCACATTGATAAAAATATACTCTCCAAAACCTTCATGGGGGAGTGGAGTACATTGATGAACTCAACATGGTCCAACATTGATGAACTCAACAACCCTATAGACAGGTTCATATCTTCCTTCTTAACAACAATGTTTATTTATTTCAATGAGAATTCTCATTCAATAAATCAACAAATTTCATATTCAAAAGGGGTTTCTTAAACATCATCACTGGAACTGAGTTAGAAATATTTGCATCTACAACCCATGTAAATGAATCTGTCCCAAATGAAAAAGGACCATACATATATTCCCCTTCTTTGTGGGTGTTGTAACTTAAAATTATCCTATCAATTGTTTTCGATTCTTGGCTCATTCATTGATCTTACCTTCATTGATTTTGTCTTCATTACTCTTGAGTTAGTAAATTTTTCCTAAACCCATTTGTTTCAACTTATTCTAAGTATTTTCCTTATGGTTAAGTTTCTCATTAGTGGACCCCCAACTAAAGTCATATTTTACGGTTTCATTGACCAATTTTCATGGTTATCATAAGTCATGTATCCTTAAGGATGTTGAGTTTTGGTCATCAATCCAAGATTACCAAACCCTACCTAGTCAAAGACCTAGTACAATGAAAGATTGAAACATTTCTCTATTTATAAATCTCATCTATTGGACTTGAGCATATCACAATTATACAAAAGCATGATGATTATTTCTGTAAGACAAATTTATGACGTTTTCCTTACATTTGACATATGCTAAGTAACATGGAT
>ML790547.1:59801-75797 GCA_009831015.1 Picea engelmannii
CATACCCACACATGGACAACACTAGGCAGGGGTCAATTTCATCCAACCTTCCCCTCTTCAACAAGTTCAAGATTTTGAACAATTGAATATGGCTAGTCCACCTCACCAACCCAAAAATAACCACAAGAAAGGAAAGAACACGAACGATGGAAAAGGAGGGAACCCCCCCCAACAAAACCCCCAAGTTGGGGGTAACCACCGCCAACCCAACCAAAACCCCCAAGGGGGAAATAATAATGGTGAACCCCGAGAAGGGAGAAATAACAACCTTAGAACTAATTACCCTTTTTCATTATGTGGTGAATATCTCCATTAAACTCACCATTGCCCCCAAATCATTGATTACAAATGGATGAAAGATGCCATGAATCCCCAACAGGCTCCTAACCTTCAAGGTCCATCTCAAGGACCTCCTGCTTATACACCACCACCACCACTAACGATATTACAAAAACCTATCACACATCAGGGAGTCATTAATACTTAGCAAGAAGGGGTCCAATGCCCCACACCCACTAGGGCAATTTCCTCCACCTGAACAATCCCATCCACGGAATGCCACTGACCCCAATATCCTCCTCACTACTAAAGAGGAAATACTCTTACAAACTCACAGTTTCCAATACAATATATCCCTTGATCCATTACCCACCACTTCAAATGCTCCCCAACCACCATATGGACAACCATTGATGATCCCTCGTCCTAAGAATGAATCCATCACACACATGCCTCATGCACCCTTCCACAGGAATGTGCATAACCATCATGCTAGGGCCTCCCATAGCTATTGTATTGTTAATGACCTCTCTCAATCACCCGCTACCATGTCAGTTATGGAAGTACTTCAAACATGCTCTTCCCAACAAAAGGCTTTACTTTCCCAACTGGGGGCAGTAGATCTTATCGAAACTCGTCTCATCACATTTGACATAGACAAAGTAGACCTGAGACTTCCATTGTTAGTTGCCTTCCAGATTCCTATCAGAATCTGGAATATCACAGTCCATCGTTGCATCATAGATGAAGGCACATCCACTTGCATTATGTCCAAATCCATTTGGAAGCAACTTGGTTCACTAGAGTTCATCCCCTCCACCATCATGCTTTGAGCTTATGATGGTTTCCCATCCCAACCAGAAAGCATGTATCAAAATGTTCTCGTTGAACTGGGGGGAAAAACCATTCTCATCAACATTGAAATCATTGACACCCAATTGGATTATAATATCCTCTTTTAATGAAGCTACATGTATGCCATGCATCCTGTAGCTTCCTTGGTCTTTTGTACCATGCTCTTCCCTCACAATGGGAAAATTGTCACCATTGATCAATTGATCCACCATGAACCCAACCAATCAGGAAAAATTGATAACATCTTGCCACTAATCTTCTCTAGTGCCAACTTAGTCCCAATGATATATGTTAGACCAGGACTATTTCAGGATCCATCTTTGATTGGTACATACCAAAGCTTCACACACCCCACTAATGTCATTGTGTGCATTGTCACGACTGATGGGGTTGAGATACCTGACCCTTGAGAACTCACCAGACTCTACTACACCTCCCACCTAGATACTTCCTGATGAAATCCCCATACAAACTCCTTAGGACGGAACATCAGAGAACTCACCACTTGTGGGCCAAATCCTTGTTTGGAAAACAGTCCCATAGGCCATCACTCAAATTCCCTTATTTTACCCACCCCTAGGAGTAACAACATACCAAGTTGCTACTACCCTCACTTTACCTAACATGTTCATTCCCATCCTTGTATGGTATCTAGAACCACTAGCTATGGTACCAAGTTTACCCCTTCAACCACAACCTATGGTCCCATTACTGCGATCATTGGCTCATCCAACCACTCACCTAACTGATTACACAGTTGGAGGAAATATTACCACTACATGAGACCCTACCTTGAGAATAGAGGGCACTACCACCAACTAATGAGGCACACATAAAAATAAGGAACCTTCTCTCCCTTCCTCACCCCACATACCACCTCCATGTGCATTATGCAACATTTTTGGACACCCTACCATTCTCTGCCCCGCTTTATCCGAGTTACATAATATTATTCCAAAACCCATAAGTACACCACTACTACCTACACCAGTAGCCCTACCGGCTCCCTCGAAACCTTCTTCCTCCAAACCTCCAAGTCTGAGAACCAAACATGCTTGCACCATTTGTTCTCAATATGGCCATTATACACACCATTTCCCGACCCTCCCTCGGTTTCGAGACACTCACGTAGTAGTGCGCCAGACCACATTACCCAAATCATCCCAACCCATCTCCTTGGTACAACTAGTTACCGAAATTCTCTATATCTTTACGTCATTAAATGAGTGCATACGACACCCTTGCACACGATGTCACCAGATGGAGCATTACACACATTGTTGTCCACTCATCATTGAGAGACGTCAATGTTGGAGGGCCTCCATCCCCCCCATTCCACCAAGTGTACCATCCCTGGTGAACCCAACCATGAACAATCATCATCCAAGCAGTTAGAGAAAGACCAACTCTTGTCCATTGACCCCTCTATTCATTCCCCCATGACACGAGGACTTCCCGCCAAACCCCCCAACTCCCCTATAACATCGATTTATGAGATTCCCCCTCTTCCATCCCGCAATACATCCAGTTCCGATATGGATATTTGGTTCATGAAGTTTGCTTCCAGTTCTTATTCATCTCCAGTAGGTCCATCTACCTATGGGATGAATGATGATATCCAACCTTCACCAACGAATATTAACACCCCACTCCCAACAGTTACAGACTCCATGTACTCTATAAATTTTCGATCCAATGAAGAAATTTTAGAAGTCCTATGCGCACTCGATTATCCTCAAGATGATTTTCACCATCAATCCCTTTTTCTGGTAGACAATGTCTTTCATCCACCGATAGTCACCCTTGTTTGTACCATCGAAGTGAAAGATTTTATCCTTTTTGTCCATGTAGACTGGTTCAAGAATCCAATACCCCCCCCCCCGACATGTTTGAAGAAGGTAACATGGCCAATATCTCACCCACCATCAAAATTGACATTTCGTTCAAACCCAATGTCATGGAAGAAGTCACCCTCAGGACCGCATGCTCCCCAGATGAAATCATAGCATACAAATCCTTATTCTAGGAATATCAAGATGTGTTTTCCTAGTCATACATTGAAATGCTCGGCTTAGACCCAACAATTGTAAAACATCACATTAACACTTGGCCAAACGTTGCCCATGTTCACCAAAAGCAACGCCCCCTCCACCCGTCCAAATCCATGGTGATCAAATTTGAGATTGAAAAACTTTGTACAATTGGCTTCATATACCCCATTGCATACACATCCTGGGTTTCAAACCTTCTTCCAGTCAATAAAAATATCATGGCACCATTCACGGTTGTATAGACTTCCGTGACCTCAACCAAGCTTGCCCCAAAGACAACTTCCCTACTCCCTTCATCGATCAAGTCATAGATGCATGTGTTAGCCATGAAGTCCTCTCCCTCATGGACAAATTTTCTTGATATAACCAGATCCAAATCCGACAGGCGGACAAATAAAAAAATGCATTCACAACCCCATGGGGCACCTTTTCCTATAGAGTTATTCCATTCGGACTAAAAAAATGATAGGGTCACTTTCTAACATGCAATAACATATGCCTTCCATGATCTTGGTCACATTATCCTTACCTACTTGCACGACCTCACCACTCGATCCAAGAAACGTCCCAACATATAGAGGATCTATGAATCATCTTTGAATGCTACCAAAAGTACAACATCTGATTCAACCCACTTAAATATGTCTTTTACGTCACTGCAAGCTGCCTGCTGGGATTCATAGTATCCCAATAGAGAATCTCCATAGACCCCCTTAAAGTTTAGGAAATAAATGACATGCCCCCTCCCCAGAACTTTCCCTAGTTGCAAAGCCTCCAAGGAAAAGCAAACTTATTACGGTGTTTATTCCTTGAATATGCCATTCACGCCCACAGATTCCTATGCTTACTCTATTGTGGCATCCCGTTTCATTGGGACCATCATGCCCAGGCCACCTTTGATTCACTAAAGGAGGAAATTAGAAAAGCCTCCTTGTTCAGTCCCCTCGACTATTATATGGATTAAATACTCTACCTATCATCCTCCAATGTTTTGGTTTCTGGAGTACTCGTTTAGATCGACAACGACCAATGAGAACATTTTATATACTACATTAGAAAGAACCTCTCTGGGCCACCTCTCAAGTACAATCACGAAGAGAAGTTAGCACTCACATTTGTTCTTTTAGTTCAAAATATGTGCCATTATATCTTACTTCATACCACAAAAGAAGTCATCAATTCCAACCCCATGCTTTACCTCTTGAGTCGCCGCCAGATCAATTGAAAATTTTCTCGTTGGATCATCATTCTCCAAGAGTATGACCTATATTTTACCACCCCAAAGAGAAAGAAATCCTTTATTCCCGCCGAACTCCTAGTATACTTGCCATCCGACTCTACAGACCCCCTAGTCAATGAGAATTTCCTAGATGAGCATTTATTTCTCATATCATCAATAGACCCATGGTACGAAGATATGTTGGTCTATCTCTGCACTAAAAAATTCAGTCCACACTTATCCTAGGACGATCCCCATCGCATCTGACACCAAGTTGCATGATACCTCCTCATAGGATACATTTTATACCATAGAGGCGTCGACACACTTATTCAACTCTACCTCACCCTGGAAGAGGCCGAAACAATTTTGAATGATTTCCACAATGGGGCATATGATGGTCACTTATCCGGCATGTCCACTGCGGGTTAAAATTCATTATGGTGGGTTACTTTTGTCCCACATTGTTTCATTATTGCATACACGCAGTTAAACGGTGTGAAAAATGTCAGCTATATGCATAGAAGGCTCACGAACCACCTTCCCTCTTGCACCCCATAACCACTGTCGACCCCTTATGCAAATGGTACATCGATTTCATGACATGCAATCCTTCGTCCAGCAATGGACACAAGTACATTGTAGTTTCCATTATCTACTTCACCAAATGGACTGAAGAAATTACCACATTAAACAATACGACCGACACCTCGATAGGTTTCTTCTTCAACCATGTCACCTCTCGCTTTGGTGTCCCCCTACAACTTGTCTTCGACCATGGAAAGCACTTCTAGAATGAATCCTTCATGGAACTATTATCCAAATTAGGATTCAACCATGAGTTCGCCTCACCCTATTACCCACAATCCAATGGGAAAGTCAAGGCCGTGAATAAAGTTCTCAAAACTATGCTCCAATGCACAGTTGACAAACACAAAACCAATTGGAACCATATGTTTTTTCTTTCTTTGTGGGCATATAAAAAATCTATCAAAAAAACCATGGGTTTCACTCCCTTCCACTTAGTCCATGACATCGAATCCATCCTCCCCATTAAATGTGAAATCCCCACATTGCACATGACAATCAAGCTCTTTCCATTTACACCGCCCCTCGATGAAGATCAATGGGCATCCTTACAGAACAATGAAGCATCCAAAAAGCAGACCAAAGCCACCTTTGACCACCAAGTTAACCTTCAGTCATTTACTGAAGGTGACCTTGTCCTAGCCTATGATATTGTCCAGGATACTCTCGACCACAACAAATTTGAATCCCTATGGAGGGGACCCTATGTCATCCATCATTTCCTTACTAAGGGAACCTACATCTTAGGTCACCTTGGAGGTGCCACCTTCAAGGACCCAGTCAATGGGTTATACTTGAAGAAATTCTACACTTGAGTGTAACCATTTTTACCTTAGGATTTCCTTGCTTTCTTAGTCATTTTTTAGTCTTTTTTGAAGTAAGCTCTCTCATTATGTGAGCCTAATCCAGTGTCTTGACTCTTTGTGTCAACATATGAATTCTTTGTTCACTTACCACATGTTGGAAGCAGGCCAAATCGGAAAGAAAGACTATTTCGGGAAAGAAGGCACGCACGAGGGAAGCGACGACTGGAAGAAAGAGAAGCACGCACACATGCATGGAATACCTAACGAAGTTAGGGATAGGGTTTTTGCAATACATTGTAATCATTGGTGAGCCATAAATGTATAAATATAGATACCTAGGTATCATAGAAAGACGTTAAGTAGAGTTAGAGGGTGATAAGTAAAATTAAAGGATGAATAGAGCTAGTGGGGAAGGAAAGACCAGAGGAGTTTTGCCTTGATAGCTAGTTGTAATATTTTGCTATATGGCCTAATTTTGTAAGATGTTGAGCTGGATTAGAGTAAGGAGGGTAGATCTTGAGGGTTAGATCGCAGGCTAAGGACCCTGGTGCGATCTAGTCCACCTCATAATAGATCTCAACCTGATTGAGAAGAGTTATAAAGTGCGTGGCACTGTAGTTTTGAGAAATGATATAATAAAAGAGCCGAGAAGCCAGATCTTTGTGGACGTAGCCCAGGAGGGGGTGAACCATGGTAAAACCTGTGTTATGGGGTTGAACACATGTGTTTATGTACTGTTTCAATAGTTGTTGATGTATTAACCTAATGAGTTGATTATATTCCATGCATAATCGTAAATGGCAATTTAGTGTGTAATAAGTGAAACTAGAACTCTCAACATACATTTCACAGATCTCCACTCAATCTTGGGCCGCAAACGCATGAGTATTGCAACCACCCATTAAGACTATCTCGGGTGAGACTGTGCGATGAAATCCATGCGTTGCATTACCTTCTGGTTTACTAGGAGGGCCGATAGTTTTAGAGGCTTTGTTGGAACCCAAACATACATGAACCCTGGGTCATTCAAGATAAAAATATAAACTCATATAAATGAATAAATAACCAACAAATGGTTCCATTGCCATTGGTTGGAACAGTAGAGGATTGAGTAGAAGGGATCTATTGAAGATCTATAAAAAGATACATAAGATCTGCGAGAGGCGGATCGAGAGAATAATAAAGCGGACAAGAAGAGGGAGAAAATAATGAGCCTCTAGAAGGGGATGTTGAGACCGTGGAATCCCAAAAAATCAAAGATCGAAAGCTGGTTGAAGACAAAGGAGATGGATTTTGCACAGAAAGATAACAAAACCCCTAAAGTAACACCACGCAAACATATTGAGAAATACATGTTTACTGATTTGCATGAAGTCTTTTTCTGTGATTTTCAACACTTATTGTAGGAGTGGATATTAAGGCTGAAGGATAACCACACAAAGAATCGGATTCGACAGTTAGAGTGAACCCCATTTCAGATCGCACAGTTACAGCAGGTGAACAACAAATTCACCCGTGTAGTAGATTTTTGGCTCGACAATATTGTAGCAGGTTTTATAATAGAGTTTGCAGTAGATACATTGAAGTCGTATAGTGCAACGGAGAAAGAGTTTCTACATGGACCTCGAGGAAGGTATATTAGATCATTGTATACTTATATTAAGATCTTGTTGTATAATAAAGGTGTCATGAAAATGAATTCATACAACTAAACTTCCCTGTGTGCATGGGGGAAGGGGGGAAGCACTTACATAAAGAGGAGAAATGGAAGGAGAATTGGATAAATGAAAGAAGGAGGAAGACTTGGACCCAATCATGATGGACGATGACCAGATCAAGCAGATCATGGTGACAACTGGAAAGACGTGTAGCAGAGTACCCTACCAATACAAGGTGAATACCAAGAAGAGATTCATAGCCGCGAGGCAAGGCTTAGTGAGTGATGAAGAAGAGGTAGATGATCTCCAGGATGTGGAGAAGATTGAGGAAATTCTATGCGCAACATATGAGAGGAAGACAAGAGGTCCAAGAGCGGGAAGTGAAGGTAGAAATCCTATCCATATTAACATCAGTGTGGAACCCATAAACCCATGTGCGAATAATACACCAAAGAGAACACCACCATTTAGACAACTGCATTTCGGGGGAAGAAAGGCAAAAGGAAGTACATCTACACAAGGAACAACAATTGGAGGATCTAGTTTAGGAAGCACTAGTCAAGTATCTACACCATGCAGAGGTAGTAGTTCAACATTTAGGATGGAAGGACACGATCCCACCATCAGGTTACCAAAATTCAGAAGAGAATCATAAGAGGATCCGAAAAAACATTTGTTTATATGTGAAAAGATCTAGGAAGTGAAACAAATTACAGATTAAGATACTAAACTTGCATAGCTAGAGATTACACTAAGGGATCACACATTGGATTGGTATATGAGTTTAGCTACAAACAATCGACCAAGGACAACCAGAATGATTGCAGACATTAAGAAATTGTTGATAAATGAGTTCCATAATCCAATTTCAGAAGATTAGTACATGAATGAGATGATAGAAATCAGACAAAAACCATGAGAATCTATATGGAAGATTGATCAGAGATTCAAGTGACTGAATGGAAGTTGAAATATCTCATGACCAATATGCAACACATGCATCTGTTCGTCAATTCACTGCTACCACATTTAAAATACCCATGGCGACAACATACGTTTTAGACACAGGCGGAGGCTCTACAGGCAACCCTGCAACTGGAAGAAAACCAATATCAACAGACATATCCAGGCATCGAAGATTTGAAAAACTTAACATTCCAACTAAACCAGAAAAAAATCAAGGACAAATAAGAATTTGTTTGGTGTACCACATGCAGGACTGAAGGACACCAAAAGAATGAATGTCCAACATTCACGCATTATATGGAAGTAGGAATGCCAAATCCATTACCAACAGGAGGACTATGGTGTGAAATCTATAAGAAAATGGGTCATGATCTGTATCACTTCCCAATGATGCAAAAATACCAAACAGTCCCAAAGATTTCATATTGAAACTTTTTCAAGTCAGTGGGCCACGACGACAAAGTTTGTCGAACTATGGATTTAATGAGAGAGAGGACATCATATGCATATAGGGTGCAGGAAGAAATGATGACTAGGCAAGATATACTACATTTTAACCAAGTTCCAGCCCATACAACAGTGCACAACAATATTACAATACGGTGCAACGATTATATAATACCACGCAACAACAGTACAATAAAGTGAAACCTCAGTACAACACCGCATAGTACAATCAGGCGCCTCAGTATAATGCGTTGAGAGGAGATAGAGATGGCTATAGAGGAGGAGGACGAGCTATATGAGGCTTTGGAAGAGGTATAGGACCAATGGTATGTCATAATTGTCAACAACTAGGACATTGTGCAAGGGAATGCCCACTTCCACCATCAAATTGTATGTATTGTCGCCCATCGGACCATGATACAAAAGAATGTTCGACACTATTAGTAAAGATCCAGGAAAAGAGGAACCAAAAAAACAAAAATGTTCAACGGATTTCAACCGAAGCAAGGGATGAAGGATGGAACATCAACATAGTTATGTGTGAAGGAGCTAAAATAGGAAACAACGTAGCTCGACAAGAGCCAGTACAAAACCAGTGGGTGAAAAAGAATGTTGAAGCAAGGAGACAGTTTGACGCACAAAATGAGAAGGACACATTTAAGCAAGCCAAACAAGAATTCTTGAATAAATACACTGCGTCGACTTCAACTACGTAACAAAGAAAGGAAGCATTGAAGTATGAGATGCCTCCATTATTGGATCATACCAATGAAATGAAACCCATGGGACAAGTAAGTACAATCAAAGGATTTTTTCAATCATGTGTAAAATTGTTGAATGATCCATCAGCTGTCAAAATATTGTGAACTATATTATAAAGATGTAGCACAGAGACATAAGGAAAACTAGAACAAAAAACAGGCAATCACCTACATGCAAGGAGAAGAACAAGTAGGTAGTTCAGGATGAATGCCAACATCAAAGATTTCAACATGGGAGATATCATACTGAATCTAGGATCCGAAGTCAATGTACTACCCAAGAAGACATGGAAATGTATGGGAGAGCCTACATTAGGATATTCATAGAGTCTTGCCACTAGGTAGACTGAAAGGAGTGACGATAGACTGAAAGGAGTGACAGTAGACCTAGATGGAGTGCACACTAAATCATACTTTGAAGTGATTGAAATAGTGGATGACACAACACCATATCCAACATTACTTGGCTTGGATTGGGAATTTGATAACCAGGCCATAATCAACTTAAAGACAATAAAAATGACATTGAAGTCAGGAGAATATAGGGTCATCGCGCCATTAGACCCATAAGAAGGGGAAAGGTTTGTAGAACCTACCTATAAAGACTTAGAAGAAATCAACCAATTGTATAGAACAACTACGTGCGATGAGGATTACATGAACCCAACTGCATACGGGGTACTCAGTTGGCAGAGCATTACTTCATGTGTGACAGACTTAGATACAGGCTTAGAAAACTTGCAACAAAGGCTACACGAAGTTTCCACAAGAAGGTGTGCAAGAATCAACTACACAGTAAGATGGGTAGGCATGGAGATTAGGGAACCACCCAGTTTTCATGGATTGAATGATCTAGAATTATTCTTGGCATAGTACGAGGTTGAAGTGATAGAAAATCAGAGACTCTTAACACTCGATATAGCACTCAAAGTCACACCTGCAAGATGGTGGGGTGCACACAAGGAAACAATCAAGGATTGGTACCAATGTAAGCGATTACTATGCATAAGGTTCGACGCAGAACATAAAAGAAACAAGCAGCATAAGTATGATGGATAGGGGGCACCAGCGGAACACTTGGACAAGTCTATAGCGTTGTGGAAGATGACACCCCCAGAAGAATGGCCTCATCATTTCATACACACTTTAGAGGGTATACCAGCCAACTAGTATACATATCAGGAGATGCGCATAGGAACTTGGAATTGGACAGTACTATAGAAGAATTTTACAGTCACTTTCACGTTCGAGCATGAGAACCCCAACAAAGATGTAGCTCTTAAGAAGATAAGAGGGGTAATATTCATCATGGAACTAGAAGTCAAACTCATAATAGAAGAACACCAGTGAAACAAACAGACAGTGAAAGAACTGTTGTCATCCTATCATGTGCAGGAAGAAGCACTAGATGAAGATGATCTATGCAATATTCAGATTGAAGAAGCAGAAGGTGAAAGAGAAGTGGAAGGTCCACCACTAGAATTAGAAGTAATTACTGTGCCGATCAAGGTGAAGAAATTCAACATTGGGACGGTTGAGAATCCCAAAATGGCCAGCATTGGAGACTACTAGTATGAGCAAATAGTAGAAATCATAACCAAGTTACTATGCAAGTACAATGACCTGTTTCCCAAAACATTTACATAAATGAAGGGTATAGCAGGAGAACTAGAAGAAATGAAAATACCACTTAGAGCTGAAGCGAGGCCGATTAGACAACGACCATACAGGTTAAACCCAATATATAAGCAGAAATTCAAAGTTGAGATTGATGGGATGCTCGAAGTTGGAATCATAGAACCCGTGGAGGAATTAGAATGGATAAGCTCGATGGTAGTTCAGGAGAAAAAACAAGGTAGGATAAGAATATGCATTGACTTGAGGAAGTTGAACGATGCATGCCTACATGACTCGTTCCCTACACCTTTCACGGACGAAGTGTTGGAGAACTTAGGAGGACACGAAGTCTATTCATTCATTGATGGATTCTCAGGCTACCACCAGATCAAGATAGCACAAGAAGATAGATACAAAACCATGTTTTATACAGAAGGGGGATCCTACTACTACACAATCATGCCGTTTGGATTGAATAATGCACCAACAATATTTTCCAAAGTAGTCATCGCTGCATTCAAAGAATTTATGCACCAATTTCTAGAGTTTTACTTGGACAATTGGACAGTCTATAGTCTGTTGAAAGACCATGTAGAGGTCTTGCGCCTGATGTTAGAAATATGTAGGTAGTGCCATATATCATTAAGCAGAAAAAAAATGTATATTTGGAACACCGTTTGGGATAATTTTGGGCCATATAGTATGCAAACAACGCTTACTAGTAGATCCTGCAAAGATTGCAGTAATTGTTAACTTGCCAGCACCAAAGACAGTTTGCCAACTAAGAGAGACATTGGGGCACACAGGCTACTACAAAAAATTTATAAAATGGTACGTGCATATTACCGCACCAATGGAGAAAATGTTAAGAAAAGATACACAATTTCAGTGGAATGAATATTGTCAACACGGGCCAGATACGATGAAAGAAAATATGGTCATCGTGCCAACACTGGTATTTCCAGAATGGGAGAAAACATTCCATGTACATGTATATGCATCAACCATAGCACTTGGAGCTATTTTGGCACAGCCAGGAGTGGGAGGCTTGGATCACCCTATAGCATTTGCAAGAAGAAAACTCTCAGAATCATAGCAGAACTGTAACACCACATAAAGGGAAGGCCTAGCGATGGCCTACACACTACAGAAATTCAGACATTACTTATTGGGAAAACATTTTAAGATGTTCACAGATCACTCAGCCCTTAAGTACATAGTCAACAAGCCAGTATTGGGGGCGAGAATCTGTTGATGGTTGCTATTGTTTCAAGAGTTTAATTTTGAAGTAATAGTCAAGCCAGGAAAGTTGAACGCAGGACCTGACCACTTATCAAGGATCACAAACGGAGAAGAATCCACACACTTAGAGGACAAATTTCCAGATGCACAGTTATTTTCAGTACAGATCATTGACGAATACTTTGCAGATATCATCGAGTACTTGAGTACAAGTCGTGCGCCACAGGAATATAACACTGCACAGAAGAAGAACATAGTATTCTGGGCTGCAGACTATAGGCTAATCGCAGGACACTTATACAAAATGGGCACAGATAGAATCTTGCGAAGATATGTGCTAGAACATGAAAGACCAAGGGTTTTAGGAGAAGCACGTGAGGGAATAGTAGGAGAACATTACACAGGAAAAGCTACCACGCAGAAGGTACTGCATGTAGGACTATGGCGGTTGACCATTCACAGAGATTTGAAAGAATACTTTCAGAGATGCAATGTTTGTTAGAGGGTTGGAAAACCCAATAGAAAGGATGAGATTCCATTACAACCACAAGTAACTTTGTAGGTATTCGACAAATGGGGAATCAACTTCGTGGGACCAATCAACCCACCATCCAAAAGAACAAGAGAAAGGTATATTATCACTGTGACATAATACCTGACAAGATGGGTGGAAGCAACACCAGTGAAGGATTGCAGTGTAGAAGCAACAACACACTTTCTATTTGAACAAGTAATTACTCGGTTTGGTTGCCCAAAATTTTTGATGAGCTACTAAGGCACACACTTCATTAACGAAACTATCAAGACCATGACTGAAGAGTTTGAAGTCCATCATCAAAAGAGCACACCATATCACCCACAGGCAAATGGCACAGTAGAAGCATTTAACAAGATCCTTGAGAATGCACTGACAAAGATCTGTAATGTCAACAGAGACGATTGGGACCTCAAAATACCAGCAGTATTGTGGGCATAAAGGACCACATGCAAGAAGTTGACAGAGCACATGCCATTTAAATTAGTATATGTCCAAGAAGCAGTGGATCCATTAGAATTTTTGGTACCTAGTCTGTGTGTAGCAACAATTACACACATGATAGAGTGAGGTGCAGTACATGAGAAATTAAATCAGTTGATGATCATGGAGGAATATAGGATCCTAGCAGGGTTCCACCAAAAAGTTCAAAAAGAACGGGAAAAAGCTCGGCATGACAGACACATCAAGAAGAAAACTTTCAAGGAAGGAGACTTAGTCTTGTTGTATCACAACAAATACATTCAGCTTCCAAGAAAACTTAGAATGCATTGGTTACGACCATATGAAGTAGAATGCATTATTTAGGACCGTCTTGTTGTATGGGAGTTGTACAATTGAAGGACTTAGGAGGCACATAACTTAGAGGGATGATCAATGGGAGTCGACTGAAGTTGTACATGGACATTTGACCACCTACAACATGAAATTCATCGCGTAGTAAAAAAAAAATACCAACCGAGGTACGGTGCGTCGAAATGAGAAAGATCACGCACACTTAGGAATACAAACTTGGAGAGGACAAGGCAAACAGTCAGTTCAAAACGGAAACACATAGGAAAGTTAAAGACAACAAAGGAAGTACTAAATGAAGAAGGCAAGTTGACTTGAATGCCGAAAATTACTGATGGGACGCCACATTAATCACGTTAACTAGAGACATCGAGGGAGAGTAATGGTAAGTACGAAGGAACCAGAGGTTCATTGAACCCATAATAAAGGTAGCTTCTTCGAAAAGATTCATATGATTCCCATACAAATCAAGGACATGGGAGCAAAAATCCTATTGTGAATTAGAAGAGATAGAGAGTGATAGAGCATATGAAGCATAGAGAAAAGTTCACAGAGGTTGTAGAAGCCACTGAGCTTGGCGGATGATCGAATGTCACCACCATGGCACCACCAAAACAAATCAAACTGAGCTAGACTACCATAAAATCTAGAGTTAAAACCAGGGCACAAGTACAATCGCAGGAAAGCGAACAACAACCGCCAAAGGTCGTCAATGTTGACGAAATCCCATCATCGGATACAAAACCAATGAACCCCACACCCATGGTAGAAGAAACTCAACAGAAAACACCTAAGGGAATGAACGTGGATATGCAGGCAAAGGAATAGGGTCAACAGAACTAGGGCATAGGAAACCAAGCACAACTAGAGAACCTTGGAAAAGCCTCGAGAGTCAATGGAACGACTACAAATAAAGAAGTAGTGGTCGAGCCAGATGAATCTCAGACAACTGTGTAGGGCCACCCATAGGAGGGAGCAGTGGAAGATGTCACAGGATAGCCAGAACAATATGCCAAAGAATGACCAATGGAGGTTGGAACCTCGAGTCATCCACCACCGAAAAATGACAAGCAACATGTACCTAGGTCACCACGCAAGCAACCTATCGCAACCATTGTTTTTTCATGTATACCAAAAGGGGTATGGGTGAAATCAGACTTGCTAGGTTATGTCGAGAAGCTCAAATACTCGGGCCATGATGTAACAGACACAGACAAGTTCCTATAGTTCACAAAGAAAGTCTACCTACAGATAGTGGGCCTAGATCTATTTGGAGAACCGGTTCATCAACCACTCCATTGGGCAACAGGGTTGGAAAAAACAGGTATTTTAGGTCTATTGGAAATACCACACCTTGGTAGAGGATAGTATGCTAGTAGTTGTGTCAAACCATTGATGGCAGTAACACATGGTAGAGACATATGGTTGGACAAGTGTGTATCCATAGACTTAGAGCTCATTACACACATTACCGAGATGCCATCACGGGGAATGGATCCTGCACAATTTCTCGATGAAAAAAAAAAGGAGAAATCCCTCATGGAGGAGATGAAAAACAAATATGACACTGAAAGGGGGATGCACAAAATCATCATCAAAGGGATCAATGATGCTGCGAAAAAAATGGGCGCAAAAATCATGGCCTGCAAGATGATAAGAAAATGTCGCAAGGAGGAAGTCCTGACTGGGGTTGTCGCAGTTGCAGCACGGTATGCTGAGGGAACCACAGTCAGTTGGGGCCCTTATCTTTTGAATCTGTTTTTGGATGACTGCAAGGATGCGTAGGATCTGGGAACAAAATTTCATTATTCATGGCTACTCATGCTGATAGCCATCATGGGATGGAAGGAACCGAATTACACATTTTTCACAACCAGACCCAAGCCTAATCATGGAGTGATATATTTATCACTTGGCGCCATGTCAGATGCCAAGAACAGGTAGACGAATGCACCTATATTCGAAGGATACCTTCACGACCTACAAGAGTGATGCAAGAGCATCGCCAACACATCAAGCGAGCCAGCACAGAAGCAGAGGACAGCTGGACAAGCCAGCACAAATTTTGAAAACACTTTGGAATTGTTGCGCAAATCTTAAATGAGCCATTAAGATGAGGCGCACTTGTATATTGTAAATGGACCTTGAGCGAATAGCTCTCATCCTTAGTAGGTAGACGA
>ML790547.1:82730-120422 GCA_009831015.1 Picea engelmannii
TAAATGAGCCATTAAGATGAGGCACACTTGTATATTGTAAATGGACCTTGAGCGGATAGCTCTCGTCCTTAGTAGGTAGACGACATTTAAAATAGTTAATGTAAAGTAGATAGAATTTAATTCTAGACTAGACAGTTGTAGAGAACAAGAGGGAAATGGGATATAGACACCCTCATTGTGCATTGTAACATTATTCAGAAGCATTTGGAGCAAGAAGAAGTAGAGAGCTGTGTAAAAACACCCATGTACAGACATTTGAATTAATAGAAAGCTTTGATTCGAATTCATGGTTTGTGTTGTTCTATGTGTATTGGTGCTGAATGATAGGCTCATGGACATTTGCTTCCTATTATACATTTGCTTTTATATGCTGTGTATGTGATTTCATGTATGAATTGAAGTCTGAGAGGGAGATGGAATGAGTTTCAATTGTTTCTCTATTTGAGCTAGAGAATTCCTGCAAGGAGTGCAGTTGAAGTGTCTGCAAGGAGTGCGTTGACAGAGGGTTCAGATAGAGATAGTTTTTGTTCTCATTCATCCAGAAGTGCAGTTGGGCACAGGAGCCGTGCAAGGAGTGCCCAAGTCGGGTAAAAGTCTCAGGGTTGCGAACCTGAGTGAAGCATTTGACAGACTGCTATTGCAGGTGTGCGCAGAGTCAAGTGACTTCAACACTTCGACGTTGTTGAAGGTTTGCCGCAAGGAGTGCGTGCAAGAGTTTTCTTGAAGTACTTGAGGTCATGGGGAAAATCTCAGGAGGGATAGGACCTTTGAATTTTTTGAAGGACAATGTAGAAAAGTTGTGCCTTGAAGGTTGGCAAGAAGCATCGCAAGTTTGCACGCAGGTGGATAAGTTCTGTGGAAGAACACTTAGTCATTTCGTGGATTGCATAAGGAAGAACGGACGGTCGATATCTTCCAGGGAAAATCAGCGAATCACCATGAGCCGTTGGATCTCGCGGGGGTGTAGGGGGATACTGCAAATATTCCCATAGTGTTTAAAGCTCAGAAGGGGCAGAGCCGTTGATCCAAGCCAGCCAGGGGCATTGGATTATTCGCGAAATCGTCTATTGGGATTTCGTAAGAAAGGAATCGAAGATTTGGTAACGAAAGTCGCGAAATCACGATACGCGATATCTCGACGGCTACAAGTATAGTGTGGGGCCACAGGAGTTGGTGGTGGACAGGTAGCACACTGTATCAGGGTTCGGGAAAAGTAAAGTCCCGAAACATTGGACGTCAGGATTCACGATCCCACGAAGTCCAAAATCCCGATGAGGTGATGGGAGCGTTGAAAAGTCAAAGCCACGAGCTCATTGGAGTTTCGGCATATCAGGACTCGGGAGTCAGAGAACCGAGTTGCTCGACACCGCGAGTGCTGAGATCCCGATAGAGAAAGTCCTGACAAAGGAACGGAAGGGTCAGCGTTGACTCATATCGGGTCTCGGAGATTCGAGAGTCCTACTCTCGATCACTGACCTCGCAAGGTTGTGAAGTCCGATTCCCCAATAAGTAAAGAGAGGGGGAGTCGCGCAAAGAGATCTGTGGGTGCAAATTTCCCGATAGGGAAATAGAAGGATCAGTTAGTGTTCTTCGGGTCGAGGAAAGAGAAGATCATGTGAGCAGGCGTGCCTGCGGGTGCGACACTGCGTCAAGGAGACCATCGTCAATCTTTGACAATAAAACCGCAAGCGATTGCATACTATTGAGACATATCTAACTTCAAGGCCACTCAACATGTGATGTGGATCCAAGCATGGAAGGACCCCAACAAGAAGTGGCTACAATTGCATTATTGCATCACGAAGGGCGACATAAAAATGGCTATCAAGGATTGGGAAGATGACTAGAGGATTCTAGTCCTTACTCAAGACATACCTGCAAGGACAGAGGAAGAGAAAGCAAGGTAGGAACATACAAATTTCGAGGAGGCAGGGCAGGGAGAAACACAGCCCTAGGAAGTCCCAATGCCCAAGAAATCAAGGACGGGGTAGGCCAAGCCAAAGCAAATGAAAGGGGGGACATCTAAGACAGGAACCCAGAAGGGGAAGAAGAATAATAATACATAGTCACCCCAAGTACAATAGAAGTAGGCCAAAGCAATGCAGGGGACGATGCCAAGTCCCAAACCATAAGAACCAGGCCCAACTAAGCTACCAACTACTCAGAAGGGCGGTGTGCGCAAGAATATGAAGGCTCATAGAACACCTCTAGAGTACACAATTACCGAGGATGATGCATACATGATAGCTCAAATGGTGCAGGATCATACATCTGAGGATTTTGAGAATGTTTTGTACCACAGGGATAGAATTCAAGAGGAGCTGGCAGATATATGACAGTTCCTCAAGTAGATCGAGGAAGTACAGGCAGAAGGCAATAGCATAAGAACAAGGTCGTCGACATCACAGACAGGAGAAGAACCTGAAGCAAGTGAGGGGGATACAGTCCACACAATACCGCAGCTGAGTGAAACATTCCACATTACACCCATCATGTTACGCATGGACGAGATCGTAGGGCAGACACCCCTAAAGGAATTAGCCCAATTACGGTTGTTATTGTCGTGGATACCATCCAAGGCTATGCATAAACTATAGGTTATTGTTACCCAGGAGGTACAGTCTTATGCATGCACAGACACAACCGAATTACAGAAGGAAAAGGATAAACAGGATGCGCTAGAATTGATATATGATCAGGCCAAGCTCAAGACCTAAGAGGAGAGAGAAGGAATGAATAGATTGGAACAAAAGGTGGCCAAAACTTATGAGAAGATTCCAAAGACTGTGTAGAGGTCCAAACTCACAACAATCGAGAACACTGATAAGATTGCACAGGCACTCAATCAATATCAGCAGGAGATCAAGAATCTCTGTGAGAAGCTCAGACCTACCACTCTATCGGAGGTAAGGGAGAAAAGGAAGCAGGAGGCAACATAACAGCTACAGGAGATAGAGCGACAGGTCAGTGCAGCAGCCGACTTGTTCGACAAAGAAGCACAGCTCTGGACAAAGATGGAAGAGGATCATAAGGTCCAATAGTGGGACAAGGAAGAAGAAAGGATCAGTGCAACTATCCAAGACCTCAAGCAGAGGTCGAAGACAATGTCCATCATGGAGCACGTCAAAGGGGTGCAGGATATGAAGATACTATAGGCAGATCTCACCACTGCGCAAACGCAGAAAACAGAGCGCCAGGCTCAAATGGAACCGCTCCAAGAGTGAGTAGCAAAAGTCATTGCACAAGAATAGGAAGCCAATACATATATGCTACAAACCCAAGCAGAGTGTGCGAGATTGATCAATGATGAGATTGCAGTGCAGACATTAGACACACTCAAGGAAAAGACCGCACAGGCTCAAACGCAAGCAACAGAGCTTAGGGAAAAGTTCCAGGCGATCACTAAGGATATTGACGAGGCACACAAAAGTTAGTTGAATCAGGACAAGCCACATGTCATTGCTGGGGCCTGTTGGAAGTAGGCCAAAGCAGAAAGAAAGGTTATTTCAGGAAAGAAGGCATGCACGAGTGAAGCGACAATTGGAAGAAAGAGCAACACACACGCATGCATGGAATACCTAATGACATCAGGGTTATGGTTTTTGCAATAAATTATAATGGCGGCGATCCAGAAACATATAAATATAGATACACGGGTCTCATAGAAAGACATTAAGTAGAGTTAGAGGACAATAAGTAGAATTAATGGATGAATAGAGCTAGCGGGGAAGGAAATAACAGTGGAGTTTTGTCTTGATAGTTAGTTCTAATATTTTGTTATATGACCTAATTTTGTAATTTTTTGAGATGGAACGGAGTAAGGAGGGTAGATATTGAGGGTTATATCGTAGGTTGAGGAGCTTGGTGCGATTTAGTCTGCCTCATAATAGATCTCAACCCGATTGAGAAGAGTTGTAAAGCACACAGCGCTATAGTTTTGAGAACTGCTATAATAAAAGAGTCGAGAAGCTAGATCTTTGTGGACGTAGCCCAGGAGGGGGTGAACCATGGTAAAAACTGTGTTATGGGATTGAATGCATGTGTTTCTGTACTGTTTCAATAGTTGTTGATGTATTAACCTAATGAGTTGATTATATTTCATACATAATCGTAAATGGCAGTTTAGTGTGTTAATAAGTGAAACTAGAACTCTCAGCGTACATTTCACAGATTTCCACTCAATCTTGGGCTGAAAATGCATGAGTATTGCAGCCACCCATTAAGACTATCTCGGGTGAAACTTCGCGGGTGCACTCTGTGCGTTGCATTGCCTTCTGGTTTACTAGGAAGGTCGATAGTTTTAGAGGATTTGTTGGAACCCAAACAGACATGAACCCTGGGTCATTCAAGATAAAGATATAAACTCAGATAAATGAATAAATAACCAACACCACATCGAGTACGCAAACAGAGTCAATTGCTAGACCTAGAATCTCACTTCGACAACTTGGGCCATTTACACCCTGGACCATGTGTTTCTCCACTCTAGTGGCATAGGCCTTGGCCCTGCCACCAACAACCAAGTTGAATATGTTGTTTTCATTAGTCTCCTCTTTGAGGCCAGTCACCTTCATATTTTCCACCTTAGTGACCTCTTAGCTTCTCTTCTCATCGTCCATCAACTCAACAATGTGTATTGTTTGTCCTAAGGTTTACACCTGACTACTAAAAGGCAAATCTAGGCCACCTATCAGTTTTGGAATGATTATTCCTTAATAAGTTGGTTTTGTTGGTAAGCTTAAGGATAGGTTTTCAAATATGTTACTCTGGTAGGACATGCCACACAGTGTAAAAGTAGGTTCTCCTTTGCTAATGGTATGGGTATTAAATGACAATTGGGGGTATGAAAAGACAAACACAGACAAAAACAACAAGCAATTCAGTGAATCACTTGTTGTGTGAAAACTAAGACTCAAAATAATATCTTAAGACTTAGACAAACATCTAGATGCAAATCATTCAAAATGTTTCAAAATAGTGGATCTTTCTCTGAACAATAGTTGTATAACAGGCTAGATAATCAACAAAAGATAAACTAAAACAATAACTGTCAGAATGAGGAAATATACATTGCACACATCACAAAATCTGCATTTAAGATAATAATCAACACATAAATATTTGAGTAAGAGAACACAACTGTCATCAAAATATATTCACTCGGTAGAAAAATTTACAATTAACTAAGCAGGTCTAATCCTTCTGTTGCTTCTTCTTTCCTCCCCCCAAAAAAACCTCCTTAAAACATACAAAGATTGCATATTTAACAAAGTTGCAAAGGTTCTTCACCCATCTGGGACTGAAACCTAACTCTAGATAACCAAATGTAGAGCAAACTATTAATTTAACTAAAACATGCATGGAGTACAGAATGTATACTTCCTATTGGACTTAATCAACAAGAGTGGTTCTTATCACACATAGAAGAACACTCTTAAATCTAATCTAGGAGACTGTAGGAATCGATCAACTAAAACTACTACTATCTCTGAGACAAAAAGGATGCATGAGTTGGATAAACTTGAATTGGAAGAAAAAGACTCAGAGTGGAAGAATTAAGTGACGTGTCTAGCATTGGCATGCGTGCGAGTTGTTTGAGGCCTCTGGAGATGACCCGCTGCATGAGAAGATTGTCATGTTATCTGCTTCTCCTATGAACTTTCGGCAACTAAATGCAAACCGTTGTTGGCCCTACTAACTACCACCTGTATTGCTTGGATAAATGCACTATTTTCAGTCAAGCGGACATCAGAAATACATAATTGTTCGTCCAATAGGGGAACAGAATGAGTGGAGGTGGATGACGTGGATGCAGATGGAGTGGAGACAAGTGGAGGTGACATGGAATGACATGTGGGTGGGATATTGATAGGTGGCGTGTGGTGAGAGGAGGTTTAGATACCGAGAAGTGGATGGTATCAGGTGGTGGAAGAAAAGTGTAATGTAGTGAGAGGTGGGAGAGATACATGGGGGTGAAGGGGGTGTGAGTGGAGGTGAATGGAGGACAGACGGAGTGTGGTGAGAGGGGCGATATCGTGATGTAATCTAGTAGGATTCTGGAGGGGGGGGTAGGTAGTAAGGAGATTAGAGTGGGGGTCCAAAACCTTGAGGAGGTGCCACATTAGTAGGGCCCAAGCGTGGGGAAACCACCATTCTGGACCCCTCCCCCCCACCGTTAAAGGTAGAATGGTCGGGGGGGCTGAAATCATGTGAGGACCGTCGATATAGGAGATGGAGAAGTTGTTGATTGCGATTAGCGCTGGAGTTAGGTGCTCCATGAAAAAACACCTTTTCATCATGTCTTTGAAGTCTCAAACGCCACGGAACCATTGATATGGAGGAGGAGGCCAGATTTCCACCATTGAAGATCAATCTTGTCACTTGCGTGCGTTTAGATCCTGAATGGCCTGTTTTGATTGGCTGTTAGTTCTACTGACTCTTACTGAGTTGTCCACTGGATGTGTCGAACTTGGTCATCTCCTGTGCACACAAAAACTAGGTGGACCTCTTGGATGCTCAGTTAATGACCACTTATGATGATGAGTATTCCAAATTCAAACCAGAACATGTGATCCTCACTCAAGAAATACAACTATGGTGTAAATATGCACAGCCAAATAGGGGCCATGAAGAAATAAAAATGGGGAATAGGCTAAGAAAGCAACAACAAAACTCAACATTGATAGATGGATAGGGTGAAAGACAGAAGAGGGCAGGGGTGCAAACCTAGGTAACAACATTGGCTCGAACCGAGTATAGCTCGTCCCTATGAGGTGCTGAGAACTGTATATTGGTTCCTTAGGATTAAACAATTGCTCTTACCTTCCATTACTTACCTCTATTTTTGTCTTCCAGCCCTATGTATCTACTATTGTGCCTCAGCCATGCATTTTCTTGAACTGAAAATTGAAACTACACCCCGGTGCCTTTTTTGGGCTATGGAGTCTTTATTCACACACAACTAACTAATAAAAAGAAACAATAAAAGGAAACCATCTATGGTACAAGAGGGACCTTCCCTCATCCTTAAACAAAGTAGTGTTTCAGGAAGCACCCATTTACTGGGCCTCCAAAGATCCTTGCATCGTCTAGATTGTGTAAGATAAATGTATTATTATCCAGAGATTCAACCACCTTAAAAGGACCAAACCAGAGTTTGTCAAACTTATTTTTCTTGGACTTGTCATCCCTTCTGGCATCCCACCTCAAGACCAGTTCACCCTTTTGAAAGATTTCCTTCTTGGTTTTCTTGTCAAAAGTTGATTTGACCTTGTTCTGCTATCTTTCTGTTGTTGGCATGTTTTTACAGGAAAGCGTGTGATTTTCATTGATGGAAAGAACAGCAGGTGGAGCAAAAGGAAGCATAAGCTTAGGAGGAGGACCGAACAGTATGCAGAGCTCAAAGCTCAGAAGAGGTAGTGCTTTGTGCTTTCTAGAAGTGTAGCCTAGGTCCAAGCGAAGGACTCGCAGGAGGAGCAAATGTCGAGACCTTTGAACACTTAGAAAACCTTCTAAGTCAGAGAGATCAGAAAGATCAAGAGGAAGAATGACAGTGGTCATTGGATCACCAATTCCAAATACCCAATGACTGTTAGATCAACGTCCTGTGACCAGAGAAAGCGCAGAGGAGAAGTACAAATCTGATCCGTTGGATGATCAATAGTCATTGGATTAAGAAATAAATGTAAGAAGGTTAAGCCTTTGATGAGCATATGAGAGAAGACTTGTCAAAGTACTGAAGTCTAGAAGTAAGTAGGGACCGTCCATCATCAAGACTGACAGGTGGCACATGATCCTCAACTTTGGAGTAACTCACTTTGAGGATGTTTCAATTTGAGACTTGAAAAACCTGAAGCCTGGAGAGCCAGAGTAAACGACAACCTTCAGATTAGTTTGAAGTGGAAGGGAAGGATAAGCCACAAATCCACATCATAGAAATATCAATCCATCGATCTAAGATTCTAATCAATGAATAGGATTGACTTCGGATATAAAGATATGAGGAGGTTACGCTCCGAAAAGTTTGAGATTGGAAAAACCTGAAGCCCGAAAATCCGAAATAAATAAGGACCATCGAATTTAGAGGACATACGAGGACCGTTGGATCAATGTTGTTGGTCAGCAAACCACATCAGAAGACCACATCAGCAGATCATGTCAGCAAGACTACGTCAGCAAGGACACATGGTGCAATCAGACAATGATAAGTGTCAAATTGATTTGGCACTTCATGTATGTGCAAATCACAAATCCAAGTGACACGTGGCAGATACTAGGCTCATGACACATCATCAAGTGACGTAAGTAAGTGATGTCACTCTGGGAGTTTTACTTCAGGAGTTTTACCACCAACATATTCCCTAAGTCCCGAAGTGGATACGATTCGTCCGATCTGAAGATCACTTTAGATGCATTCTCAATCGTTGATCTAGTACAGTGGAAGGATAGTGTAAGTGGAAGTGTTAACTGACAGCAAGCGGTTTCCAACGCCTGTGACTTATTCAACAGGTGACCACTCTGGAGGAGAATGAAGAAGTGATCAACCTAAAGTCCCGAAGTGTCGAAGTCACTTATGATCATTGATCGTGCAGGAGGATACATGTCGACGGATCGTGAACGCTAGGCGAAACTAATCCGGGAAAACACAAAGGAGAAAGGTTTGAGATTGTCGAAGGTTGAAGTCCCAAAGTGGAGGATAGTCGTTGAATTAAAGGAACACGTGTCATTGGATTGTGGACTCCAGGTGAAATGCTCTAGGAGCAAGCGGAGTTTGAGAATCGAAACTCCCGAAGCTCGAAAGGTGAAATTGATGTTGTCCATTGGTTTGGAGGGCCACTTGCCACCTGATCGTTGAGACTAAGGATCACACATGGATAAAGGAAAGAAGGAAGAGTTGTCGATTGAAGAGGACAGATGTCAGGAGATCTTCCATTCCTGAATATATCCAATCAGCAGCAACAGGGTTTGAGATCTGAAACTCCCGGAGCCCGGATCATGAAGTAAATCTTAGTCATTGATGTAGGAAGATGAGATCTCGTCTACAGACTTGAGAGGATAGATCTGAATCGTTCATTCAAGAGCATCATCAAGATCATGATATCAACGTTCATGCTCCATTGCAGGGCCAAAACATGCTCGGGTCTTAATTTTTCATGAGTGTGATGCAATTGAAACCACGGTTTTGGAGAAATGACACGTATGGACGTGCCCACAATTGTGTGGTCACATGAATCTCATAGCCCAAGGTCATATTGTGAAACAGATCTAGTGCTCAACAGACAGAAATCAAGAAGCGCCTTGTTGGATAGGAATTTGGTCACCACCGATGATCACGTGAGGAAAGGGGCTTAGAAGCCAAAGAAGGCATAATTGACTGGTTGTAACTGACAAAGAATACAAAGAGTTTCAACTGCCATAGAAGCTAAGTAATCTCAGCATAACACCCACTGATGATGAACACATCGAGTATAACTGCCAGAGAATTCGAAGAGCTTCAGGGTGATCGCTAGAGGAATTGAAGAGTCTCGAGGTAACTACCAGTGGGATGAAGACTCGTCAAAGAGACAATTGACAGATGGAAAAGTGTTGAATATTGTAACTGCTAGTAAAGCCAAAGAATCTCAGGATAACGGTCCACTAATGAAGAATAGTCTCTTAATGATCACTAGAGAGAATGAAGAGTTAGGTGCATGATCGGGCACAGACTTGGCATGATAAATATACGTAGAACGAAGAAGAGAGGGTTGCTCCTGTTGAGTGTGATTTATGTTGGTTGCTCCTGTTGAGTGTGATTTATGCCGGTAGAATCATGTTATGTGGAGGAGATGAAACACACAGAAGAGTCATAGAGCATAGAATGGAAATAAGACACAAATCATAAAGCGCAGAAGAAGCAAGGAACAAAAATGCATATCTGATAGAGGAAGAGAAAGCTGAGGTGCGCATACAGAGGCAGAGCAGAGCAATGTAGCTAAACAATGATGAGACTGGTAAGCCATTGATAAATACTGTATCACTATGATAAACTTATGAGAAGCAAACATTTATATTTCAGGGTGGTAGGGAGGTGTTAGGGAGGACTGTTGTTTTGATATTTTCAAGTGGGTGCTTGAACACAAGGAGTAGTAGCTTCCATCTGGTTGCAGCTAGAAAAACCAAGGTGGCGGGGTGGTGCAAGGGAGAACTATTGTTCTCTGTTATACAGGTTGGTTCCCGTGTAACTGGAAGTTGGTGCTTCCATCCAGTTGGTGCTGGAACACTCAGGGAGTTGGTTCTTCCTTCTAGTGGGTGCTAGAGAAACCAGGGAGTTGGTGCTTCCTTCTAGTGGGTGCTAGAGAAACCAGGGAGTTGGTGCTTCCTTCTAGTGGGTGCTAGAGAAATCAAAGAGTTGGTGCTCTCAGTAAGTTGTTGCTTGTAAAATAGAGTTGGTAGCCTTAAAGGGAGTTGGTGCTCCTAATAATGATAATGTACAGAAAATAAAGATTACTTATCATATCAAGAAGAAGAGGTTTTTCCCTTTATGGGTTTCCTCAGGAAATATCTGTCTCTGTATATTTCATGTGAGTGATTGATGTTGAATATTCTATTGCTTACTTCCCTTCATTATTGTGATCATCATTGAGTGTTCTGTAAAGAGTTTAGAAAGGGCATAACTGTTTAAGAACAGTAACAACTAATTCACCGCCCCCCCCTCTCAGTTGTCCAACAATTGGTATCAAAGTTGGTTCATTTTATCTAAGGGTAGATCTTAGAGCTTAAACATGCCTAGCCATGAAGGAACTTCAACCAATAAGGCCCCCCTATTCAATGGAACAAACTTCACCTTCTGGAAAGTTAGGATGAGAACCTACATAATGGCCCTAGGTGCAGATGTCTGGGATGTGGTAGAGACTGGTTATGTAAAATTGGTTGTACTAGCTTCTAAGGATGACAAGCTAGAATTCAGCTTCAATTCTAAGGCTATGAATGCTATTATGAGTCGGCTTGCAGAAACAAAATTTGTAAAAGTGATGCGCTTAGAATCTACCAAAGAAATGTGGGAAAAACTTATCAGTAGTTATGAAGGTAATGAAAAGGTAAAGGATGCCAAGATTCAAACCTATAGATTACAGTTTGAATAGCTAAATATGAAAGAGGATGAAACTGTTGGGAAGTACTTTCTGAGAGTTGAAGAATAAGTAAATGTAATGATAGGACTTGGTGAAAAAATTGAGGATGTCTCTTTAGTTCAGAAAATTTTGAGATCTCTGCCAGATAGGTTCAACCCAAAGGTCTCTGCTATAGAAGAACTTAATGATCTAAAAGATCTGTTTATTGACCAACTCCTAGGAACTCTAACTGCCTATGAAATGAGGATAGGTAAAGATAAACCCACCTCTAGAGAAGCATCATTTATAGAAGATAAGAATGAGGATTCTGAGCTTGATGAAATTGAAGAAAAATTTGTGAGAAGACTAAAGAAAGGATCAGGCAAGTACCATGGAAAATTTTCCTTCAAATGTTTTAACTATGGAAATATAGGTCACTTTGCATCTAAGTGTCCACACAAGAAACAAGATCATAATTCTGAAAGTGAAAAGAAGTACAAACCCAAGAGATTTGGTAAAAAGAAAATTCTATGTGTAAATAATGATGACTCTTTAGAAGACACAGATACTGACTCTTCCTGTGAAGATAAGATTAATGACTTTATGCTTGGGGCCAAAGAGGATTATGATAATAAAGGCATAGGAAGTGATGTTGACGATGAAGAAGCTGTGGTTGACTTGGAAGAAGAACTTATCAACGCTATAGAAGAAATTGCTAGACTCAGATCTAAGAAGAAAAAGCAAAAACAATTGTTGATACAGTTCGAGAAAGACAATAAAACACATGATGGAGACTTTGCCTTGCTAAAAGTGGAATTAAAATAGGCAAAGAAAACAGAGGACATTCTGAAACAAAAGCTATCAAAAAAGAAGGCAAGATGTGAAGTCTTGGAAGAAGAGGTAGTAAAAAACAGAAAAGAGATGGAGAAGTTTAAAACATTGTATCTCCAAAATCTTCCAAGCATTAAAGCCACAATAGAACTTAACAACATTCTGAGTAAACATAGATCTCCTTTGTTGAAGACTGGTTTAGGTTATGTAAATGGTTCAAGCAACAAACAACCAGCAAGCAAAGAGACAATAAAGATGATCAAGTTACAAGTCAGCAGACAATAAGACCATGAGAGTACTCTGTCACCAAAATCTAATAAAGACAAGACGATCCCTGATAAAAAACAGAGAGGTCAGAAGATGGAGCAACAAATGCCAAGAAGAAGGCCATCCTTCAGGTACCGAAATTTCTTCCATGGCTACTGTTTTTACTGCTCTAATTTTGGTCATAAGATTGTAAATTGTCAAATTAAGTTTAGAGACATGCAACTGAGGAGATCAAGAAATAAACAATATTACAACATAGAACTGAGAATCCAATGAATAGACAACGTAGCACCAATCACTTTGACCTACTGAACAATGAGCTCAAATGTTATAACTGTCATAACTTCAGCCACAAAGCTGCAAACTGCCATCTAAAGAAGTACAAGGCAGATCCAAGAATAAATCCTTTAGCTAGAAATGCCAGCACATGGAAAAAGAAAGATTGTGAAAAATGTGGTCTAGTACTTTCAACTCAAAAACAAAAAGACCCCTAGTATATAGAAAATGGATGTTCCAAGCACATGACTGGAAACAAGGATAAGTTTTTGTCTATAAGTAAAATCAAAAGAGGAAATGTAACCTTTGGAAATGATGAACCAGGTAAAATCAAGGGTAAAGGGATGGCGAGTTTGAGTAATGGTAAAGGAAAATCCCAAGATGTTCTGCATGTAGATGGGCTGAAACATAATTTTCTTAGTGTAAGTCAAATGTGTGATATAGGATGTGAAGTGGTGTTCACTTCCAAGTATTGTAAGATAAAATCTGTAAATTTAGGTCAAGTGGTGGCTAAAGGCATGAGGATAGAAAATAATGTATATGTGATGAAAGAAGATAAAGAAGAGTGTCATCTAAGAAAACATGATGAAAGATGGTTATGGCATAGGATATAACTTGGACATCTAAACTTTGACCACTTAATCAAGATCAAAAATCTTGAGGCAATAAAATATCTTCCAAGAATATCAAAGTCACAAGACTCTGTGTGTAAACCCTGCCAAGTAGGAAAGCTAACCAAGACACAGTTTAAATCCAAGAGCTCTGCTTCAACATAGAAACCACTCCAATTAGTTCATATGGATTTATGTGGACCATCAAGACAGAAAGGCACAAGGAAGGAAAACTACTTTATGTTGATCATTGATGATTACTCTAGACTTACTTGGGTTGCTTTTCTCAAAGAAAAAGTTGAAGCAATTGAGAAATTTAAAATATTTGAGGATTTAACTGAGAATCAAACAGGCAAGAGGTTAAAGGTAGTAAGATCAGACAAAGGAGGAGAATTTACATCAAGTGATTTCAAGGAATTCTGTGAAAAACATGGGATCAAGAGAGAATACACAATCCCAAGCACTCCACAACAAAATGGAGTAGTTGAGAGGCAAAACAGAACAATTCAACAAATGGACAGGTCAATGATGAATGAGAAGAACATTGGTCAAACTTACTGGGTAGAAGAAATACACACAGTAGTCCATATTGTTAACAAATCCCACCTCAGACCACATAGTGACAAGACTCCTTATGAACTGTGGTATGGAAGACCTGCTTCAATTAAACACTTCAAAGTCTTTGGGAGTAAGTGCTACATAAAGAACAATAATGAAAACCTTGGCAAGTATGATGACAGGGCTGATGAAGGAATCTTCTTAAGATATGCTACCAATAGTAAATGATATAGATGATTTAATAAAATATTGCATAAATTAGTTGATTGCATTGATTTAAAGGTTGATGAAGGAGTTCCAGTAAGAGAGGTGAGCAATATTGAGTCTACTACAGAGGACACAGCTAAAACTGAAGATGAACAGATCCAAGAATCAGATGGAGAAGAGACACCAAGACAAGAAGAGTCAGGACAATAATCAACATCAAATCCTTCCTCCAGAATTACTCAAAAGAATCATCTTGAAAGTCAGATAATTGGTGAGAAAGACAAAGGTGTACAAACCAAGAGAAGGATAACCAAAGACACCGAGCAATCACATATGGCCTTCATATCTATGGTGGAACCCAAGAACTTCAATGAATCCAGTGAAGATGTAAATTGGTTAAAATCAATGAATGAGGAACTGGACTAGATTGAAAAGAATAACACTTGGGAACTCGTTCCTATGCCAACAAATAAAAATGTAATAGGATCCAAATGGGTATACAAAAATAAGATGAATGAGCAAAAAAATATTGTAAGAAATAAGTCTAGATTGGTCTGCAAAGGATATGCTCAAATAGAAGGACTAGACTTTGATGAAACATTTTCACCTGTAGCAAGATTAGAAGCTATTAGAATGTTTCTTGTCTATGCTTGTCATAAACAGTTTAAATTCTATCAAATGGATGTCAAGTCAGCTTTTCTAAATGGATATCTAAAAGAAGAAGTCTATATGGAACAACCAGAGGGTTTCCAACTGTCAGATAACCCTGAATTTGTCTGCAAGTTGAAGACAACCTTATATGGGTTGAAACAAGCTCCTTGTGCCTGGTATTATAGACTGGATAAGTATCTTCAAGACAAAGGGTTCAAGAGAGGAACAATTGACAACAATCTATATATCAAAATGGAGGGTAATGATTTTCTCATCGTGCTGGTCTATGTAGATGACATCATATTCAGAAGCAATAATGCTTCCTTGGTACAATGGTTTGCATCTGCCATGCAGTCTGAATTTGAAATGTCTATGATAGGGGAACTGTCATTTTTTCTTGGTGTGCAAATTACTCAGAGGTCTGAAGGATTATTTCTTTCTCAGGACAAAATTTATCTAAGAGAAATGTTGAAAAGGTTTCAAATGTGAGATTCTACACCTATGAGAACACCTATGGTCACTAGATGCAAGTTAAGCAAGGATGATGCCTCACCTAATGTTGATCAGAGTTCCTATAGGTCTATGATAGGCAGCCCATTGTATATCACAACATCTCGTCCAAACATAATGCATGTTGTTGGAATGGTAGGAAGGTATCAAGTTGCACCTAAACAGAGTCATTTGTTAGCTGTCAAAAGACTATCTAGATACTTGAAAGGAACAATGAACTATGGCCTATGGTATCCTATGAATCATAATTTTCAACTATCAGTCTATTCAGATGTTGATTGGGATAACCACGTGGATGAAAGGAAAAGAGCAAGTGGAGGTGCATTCTTCTTAGGAGATTCTCTTGTATCACGTTTGAGCAAGAAACAAGGTTCCATTTCCTTATCAACTACAGAAGCTGAATACATTGCAGCTGCCACTTTTTGTACCCAAGTATTGTGGATGATTCAGACACTTGCAGATTTGGAGGTAAAATATATTGCATCGATCCCAATTCATTGTGATAATACCAGTGCAATCAATCTGTCAAAGAACCCTGTATTTCACTCCAAGACCAAGCATATACCCATCAAGTATCACTTCTTGAGGGAACAAGTGACCAACATTGTTGTTTCTTTGCATTATATTCCATCCAAAGATTAGATTGTTGATATCTACACTAAACTTCTTGCAAAATATCAGTTTGAGAATCTACGCCAGAAGTTGGGCGTGACCCCATTATCAACCTAAGAGAAGTCCATCCTGTGAGGGAGAGTATGTTTTGGTTGAATATCTGATACCTCTGAAAAGTACTGCAACATCTCAGGGGGAGCATGTTTTCTTTGACATTGATGTCAAAAGGGGAGAAAAGGAGTAGTCTGGATGTTACAGTTGGAGGTCCAAGCATATTAGTGCAGCCTTTTAGGGTTTCCATCAATGCCAAAGGGGGATATTGTTGGCATGTTTTTATAGGAAAGCGTGTGCTTGTCATTGATGGCAAGAATAGAAGGCGGAGTAGAAGGAAGTGTAAGCTCAGGAGGAGGAGTGAACAGTATGCAGAGCTCAAAGCTCAGAAGAGATAGCTCTTTGCGCTTTCTAGAAGTGCAGTCGAGGTCCAAGCGAAGGATTTGCAGGAGGAGAAAAGGTCGAGACATTTGAAAAATTAGAAAACCTTCTAAGTCTGAGAGATCAGAAAGCTCAGGGGGAAGAATGATAGTGGCCATTGGATCACCAATCCCGAATACCTGATGACTGTTAGATCATCATCCAGTGACCAGAGGAAGCGCAGAGGAGAAGTACAAATCTGATCCATTGGATTTGAGCCACCAAGGATCAACAGTCGTTGGATCCATAAATAAATGCAAGAAGGTTTAGCCTTCGATGAGCATAGGAGAGCGGAATTTTCAAAGTCCAAAAGTCTCGAAGTAAGAAGGGACCGTCCATCATCAAGACTGACAGGTGGCACATGATCCTCAACTCCAGAGAAAATCACTTCAAGGATTTTTCTGTTTGAGACTTGAAAAACCTGAAGTCCAGAGAGTCGGTGTAAATGATATCCGTCAGATCAGTTTGAAGTGGAAGGATAGGATAAGCTAGTAAATCCGCATCGCAGAAATATCTAGCCGTTGATCTAAGATTCTGATCAACGAATAGGATTCACTTCGGATATAAATATATGAGGAGGTTACGCTCCGAAAAGTTTGAGATTGGAAACACCCGAAGCCCGAAAATCCAAAATGAGTAAGGACCATCAGATTTGGAGGACATACGAGGACCATTGGATCAGTGTTGTTGGTCAGCAGACCATGTCAGAAGACCACATCAACAGATCACATCAACAAGACTACATCAGCAAGGACACATGGCGCAATCAGACAATGACAAGTGTCAAGTTGATTTGGCACTTCAGGTACATGCAAATCACAAATCCGAGTGATACGTGGAAGCTACTAAGCTCATGACACGTCATTAAGTAACGTAAGTAAGTGACATCACTCCGAGAGTTTTACTTCGGGATTCTTACCACCAACAAATGCCCTAAGTCTCGAAGTGGATACGAGTCGTCCAATCTAAAGATCACTTCAAACACATTCTCAATTGTTGATCTAGTACAGTGGAAGGACAGTGTAAGTGGAAGTGTTAACCGACAGCAAGCAGTTTCCACAGCCTATGACTTATTCAAAAGGTGACCACTCCGGAGGAGAATGGAGCATCAATCAGGCTAAAGTCCCGAAGTGTCAAAGTCACTTATGATCGTTGATCGTGCAGGAGGATACGTGTCAACGGATCATGAACTCTGCGAGAAACTACTCCGAGAAAACACGACGGAGAAAGGTTTGAGATTGCCGAAGGCTGAAGTCTCAGAGTAGAGGATAGCTGTTGGATTAAAGGGACATGTGTCATTGGATCTTGGACTCCAGGTGAAATTCTTTGGGAGCAATCAAAGTTTGAGAATCAAAACTCCCGAAGCTCGAAAGGTGAAATCGATCTCATCCGTTGGCTTGGAGGGCCACACGTCACCTGATCGTTGAGACTGAGGATCGTGTGTGGACAAAGGAAAGAAGGCAGAGCCATCGATTAAAGAGGACAGATGTCAACAAATATTCCATTTCGGAAGATATCCAGTCAACAAAAACAAGGTTTGAGATCTGAAACTCCCGGAGCCCGGATCATGAAGTAAACCTCAGTCGTTGATGTAGGAAGATGAGATCTGGTCCACAGAATTGAGAGGAAAGATCTGAACCATCCGTTCAAGAGCACCGTCAAGATCGTGAGATCAACGGTCATTCTCCATTATGGTGCCTGAACATGCTTAGGTCTTAATTTTTCATGAGTAGGTCGTAATTGAAACCACGGTTTTGGAGAAAGGACACGTGGAGTCTCGTAGTGAATTGTGGGGAGAAAAGCAGATTTCTCACAAACTGCCTATGGACGTGCCCACAATCACGTGGTCACATGAAGCTCATAGCCCAAGCTCATATCGTGAAATGGATCTAGCACTCAATAGACAGAAATCGAGAAGTACCTTTTTGGATAGGCGTTTGGTCACCGTCGATGATCACGTGAGGGAAGGGGCTTAGAAGCCAAAGAAGGCATAACTGACTGGTTGTAACTGATAGAGAAGAAGAAGAGTTTCGACTACCAGAGAAGCTAAGGAATCTTAGCATAGCACCCACTGATGATGAACACACTGAGTATAACCACCAGATAATTCGAAGAGCTTCAGGGTGATCACCAGAGGAATTGAAGAGTCTCGAGGTAAATACTAGTGGGATGAAGACTCATCAAAGAGACAATTGACAGATGGAAAAGTGTCGAAGACTATAACTGCCAGAGAATCCAAAGAATCTCAGGATAACGGCCCATTGATGAATAACAGTCTTTGAATGATCGCTACAGAGAACGAAGAGTTAGGTGCATGATCGAGCACAGATTTGGCATGATAAATATATGCAGAACAAAGAAGAGAGGGTTGCTCCTGTTGAGTGTGATTTATGTGAGTAGAAGCATGCTGTGTGAAGGATTTGAAATGCATAGAAGAGGCATAGTGCATAGAATGGAAATAAGACACAGAGCATAAAGTGCAAAAGAAGCAAGGAACACAAATGCATATCCGAGAGAGGAAGAGAAAGTCAAGGTGCACATATAGAGGCATAGCAGAGCAATGTAGCAGAACAATGATGAGACTGGTAAGCCATTAATAAATACTTTATCACTATGATAAATTTATGAGAAGCAAAGATTTATATTTCAGGGTGCTAGGGAGGTGCTAGGGAGGATTTTTGTCCTCATAGTTTCAAGTGGGTGCTTGAACACAGGGAGTTGTAGCTTCCATCTAGTTGCATCCAAAAAAACTAGGGTGGCAGGGTGGTGCAAGGGAGAACTATTGTTCTCTATTATACAAGTTGGTTCCTGTGTAACTGGAAGTTTTTGCTTCCATCCAGTTGGTGTTGGAACACTCGAGGAGTCGGTGCTTCCTTCTAATGGGTGCTAGAGAAACCAGGGAGTTGGTGCTTCCTTCTAGTGGGTGCTAGAGAAACTAGAGAGTTGGTGCTCTTAGCAAGTTTCTTCTTGTAAAATAGAGGTGGTAGCCTCAAAGGGAGTTGGTTCTCCTAAGAATGATAATGTACAAAAAATAAATATTACTTATCATATCAAGAAGAAGAGGTTTTTCCCTTTATGGGTTTCCTCAAGAAATATATGTCTCTGTATATTTCATGTTTGTGATTGATGTTGAATATTCTATTGCTTACTTCCCTGCATTATTGTGATCATCATTGAGTGTTCTATAAAGAGTTTAAAATGGGCATAATTGTTTAATCACAGTAACAACTAATTCACCCCCCCCCCTCTTAGTTGTCCAACATATGTCATATGATCTAGTGCTTCTCTCCATTGTTGAACCTCTATGATCTGAAATATTCTTCTTTGGATGTCATTTGGCTCCTCAATCTCTTCTTGTAAGAACTTTGGGACTGGTATACCAAGTTGAGTGGGAAAAACAACGTCTATGCCATAAACAAGTTGAAATGGTGAGGTTCCCAAAGATATCTTGGTGTTCATTCTGTCATCCCACAAACCATACATGAGTTTAGAGTCCCGGGATTTCTTGTTTCCAGTCAACAACTTCTTGATAATCCTGATGAGATTTTTATTTGATGATTCTACCAGGCCATTTCCCTAAGGGTAATAGGGTGTGGAATGTGTCAACAAAATGTTATGACTACCACAAAAGTCAATCATGGCTTAGGACTTGAATTCTTGGGCACTATCTGTTACTAGCTTGCTGGGGCAACCAAATCTGGAAAAAATATTAGTTTCCAAGAAATGCATGATTACCTTGTCAATGGAATTCCTGGTGGGCACAACCTCAATCCACTTGGTGAAGTAGTCGGTGGTAGTGAGGATCCACTGGAGGGTGGATTTATCTCTCCTATGAATTAAAACCCCCATTTCTGAAATGGACCATTGACAGTGATAGGTTTTAGGGGTAGTGATAGTAACTTATGTTTTTGTGCAAATATTTGACACTCATTGTAGGTCCTGATAGTAGAAAATACATCAGAGAAAAGGGCGGGCCAATAGTACCCTGCCCTTAGGTTCTTGAGAGTTGTGGCCTTCCAATGTTGGTGCCCACCACATATGCCTCTGTGCATTTCTGATGTGACTTGTTTGGCTTCATTTTCGTCAAGGCATTTTAACAGGATGCCAGCACGATCCCTCCAATACAAGCTCTGTCTTGAAATGCATAATTTGATAGCCTTCAACTTAAGAGACATGGCCTTTGTCTTCTTCACATCTGGTGGACATTCAAAATGATGCAAAAAATAAATGGTGTTTTTATACCAAGGTGAAGAGTAGTTTTCAAATACCTGTAAGTTGTCTTGTTCAGGCTGTATGATGGGTGTGTTTGATTGGGTGAATATTTGATGCAATTATAGCACCCTACAGTTTGATTCTGACAAAAAATTGGCAAGTCCTTGTCCCTTGATCAACTTGGTGGGTTTTATGTGCAGTTCATACTCCAATAGTTTGACAATCCACTTCCCTATTTTTCCCTCACTGTTTGGCTGGACCAAAATCTCTTTGACATTGTTGTTAAGAACAAAGGCGGTTATACTAGACTGTAACACATAAACCTTGAAGGCTTTGAGTGCTTTGACCAGTGCATAAGCCTATTTCTCTAATATATCATACTTCAGCTCAACATCTAGGAGGGCTCTTTTGAAAAAGGCTATGGGTTATTCATGCCCTTCTTCATTTTTTTGTAGTAGCACATCAGCAATGGTCAACTCCAAGGCAAAGGAGAAGATGAAGAAATCTTTGGTATAGTCAGGGCTGGCTAATATAGGGGCTTCAACTAAATCCTGGTTGATCCTTTGGAATTTTTATTTTTCCTCTAGTGACCATTTTATCACAGCATCTTTCTTCAACATGTTAGTGATAGGCTTCATAATTTCAACAAAATTTGGCACAAAACATCTGAGGAAGTTTATCTTACCAATAAAAGACTGGATAACCTTTTTATTTATGGGGATCTCAATCTCTTGAATGGCACAAACCCTCTTTGGATCAATTTGTATACCTCCTGCTAATATGATGCGGCCTAGGAGTTTTCCTTCTGGCATGGAAAAGTGGGACTTCCTAGGAATCATAGATATTCCATATCTCCTTCATTTCTTGAAAACCTGCTCCAGATGCTGCAAATGTTCATCATCAGAAATGAGGAAAATGGTGACGTCATCCAAGTATATAACCATAAATTTGTCTTTTTCCCCCACAAAAGCTATGTCCATGGCCCTCTGAAAAGTGGCTCCTGTGTTCATCATCCCAAAGGGAATCTTGTCATACATTAATGTTCCCCATGGGGTGGTGAATGTTGTTTGGTTATAACCAAACAAAACTTTTATTTGGTTATAACCAAAGTATCCATCTAACAAGGAAATTATGTGTGCACCTACCACCCTATGTCAAATATGATCCATCTTGGGGAGGGGGTAATTGTCCTTCAAAGAACACTTGTTGAGATTTCTGAAATCAACACACAAGTGTATCTCCCCATTTTTCTTCCTTACAAGTACTAAGTTGGCCACCCAGTTTGAGTACCTCAATGGTAAAATAATCTTGGAATCCAACATTCTTTTCATCTCTTTCTCAATTATGGGCATTAAAATGGGATTAAATTGTCGAATATTATTTCTGAATGGCTTGGAGCCAGCCTTTAGGGGGATCTTGTGTTGGATCATGTCGGTGTCAAATGTCTTCAAATCTTCATACGACCATGCAAAAATATAAGCAAACGTTTTTATGAGATTGACATACCTGCCCTTTTGTTCTGCATCTATTGATTTGGACATCTTGATGATCTTGGGATTCTCTGGGGTCCCAATAGTGAAATTTGTTATCTCTTCTTCCTAATCCTTCATGGAAGTTCCTTTGTAAACATATTTACTATTAAACAAACTTTCCAATGGCACTAGTCCTCTTGGAATGTGATTGGTTTTCAGCTCCATAATATCATGACCAGCTATTGTCTTCAACAGATGAGATGTTTGTTGATCTTCTAATTCCTCATTTTCACCTTCTTGACTTTTTTGATCAATTGAGATATTGGAGAATTCATCAATGGTGTGTAGAAATCTTTGCAACTCTAAATGATCATTGAAGACTTTCCAGTGCTTTATGTTGTCTAGTATGGTTGTTCTATGCCTGATCTCCACCTGATATTTAATATTTGGGCCAATGGGAGGCCTGGAAGTGCTGGCAGCTAGGGCCAGATAATCTGCCTTCTCATTCTGCTCTCTGGGAATGAAGGAAATGTTAAATACTAGAAAGAATTTATCGATCAGATCTCGTACCTCGTTTATGTATTGCTTGAGCCTATGTTTTTTACCTTGATAGATGCTCCTCACTTGATTGATGACCAACTCAGAATCACCAAAAATTGTTAAACAGTCAATGGCCATGTCTTTGGCAGCTCTCAATCCCAGTACCAGAGCTTCATATCCAACTATATTATTAGTATTTTCAAACTCTAGCTTATAAGAGAGTGTGATTACCTCTTCTGAAGGGGAAATGAGGAGTATACATGGACTAGATCCTTCCTTTGATGAAGAGTCGTCAAAATACATCTTTCATACTTCGTTTTGTTGATTTGTTAGTGGTTGATCTCTGTGTTGGCTAATTGATATTTCAAGTTCATCATCATTTAAATGAAAAACAGATGAGTCGATCTCATCCTCAACAACATAAATTGGGTTTTGATGATCATTGACTATGTAGGCCAACCTCATATCTCTGTATAGCCTCCTATTTTCTCCTCTGAACACAGGGATGGTAGCATAAGTGAGGTCCATTTGCAATGATCCTCCAACATTCTTAGCCTAAGTTTTGGATAAGAGCATACCAAACTTTGGGAGAATTTCATTCACCATAATGTCCATCACTACACTCTTCATGGGTAACTGTGACAAAGAAACCACCATATCCTTTATCAGTCCCAGACATTTTACTTTCTTAGAATCAAAGGAGTACAGGTCTTGGTAAGGTTTGGTGATCTCCAAACTTAGTTCTTCCATAACAACTTTGGGCATAACATTGTGTGAGGCTCCTGAGTCCATAAGACAGTTATGTAGGATCTTGTCATGAACATTTAAAGATATGTAGAATGGTGGAGAAGCATCAGAGCCATCGTCAATGTGTGAACCCACTGTAATGGCCGGGTTTTCATCATGTAAACGTATTACATCAAAAGATACACTAGAAGAAGTTGGTTGCAGAAATTTCATGATAGAGTTTTTGAAAGGTTCATTCTTCATCAATTATGTCAAAGGCACAGGGATCTTGATCTTTCTCAACTCATGTTCTAGGATGAAAGAGGCCGCTGTCCTATCAACTTCTTTTATTTCAGGGGATGCATGTTTAGATGAGGGAGGTGCCTGAGTTTTAGATGGCATACCTTTACCTGGATTTGGATCGGGAGGACCTTTAGCTTGTTTATTTTGATCAGAAGTAGTGTCTTTGGGAGCCCATGCTCTTGTCCTCAAATCATATTTCTTCTTTGGTTGGCCTTGAATAATTCCCTCTTCCCCTGTCTAATTATCAAACTGATTTGACAGTTGTGCTACCTCATATTCTTGTTGTGTTAAGTGGTTGGTATAATAATTTGTTTCATTGAAAAACATAGCAGTATCATCCACAACATCACTGTCTACATTCATCTCCTCAATCTGATTGTTTTGAAAAGGAGGCACTACCCTTTGAACATCAACATTTCTCCTTTCTCGTGATTTGAGGGGAATCATTAGGTCTTCTGAACTAGTTTTGATTTCTATTTCCAACCCCTTGAAAATATCTATTTGGTTGTTTAGATTCCCATTTTAGCTTAGCTATTTCAGATTTCAGATCCTTCAAAGTTTTGGTCATTTCATCAAGTTTTGGATCAGATGTGGTTGGGTTATAGGAGGAAGGGGAATCCTCTCTATGTTTCTTCTTATCTTTATCAGATCTAATCTTTAATCCGTCTGATGCCAAGATATTAGATTCGACTGCAATGGGTGCTTCCTGCATGGAAAACTGTATGGTGGATCTTCTCTCTCTCGATAGGAGGGAGAAATTTTCATCAAATGCATTAGCATAAGTGATATTGGTAGAGGGTTTCATTGGTTTGATCTCATCTTGGATTTTACCATACATATTATTGAATCTCTTGGTGAAATCTGAAATAGATTCACCATTATTTTTGCTTAGGGCCCCAAACTCAGCGACGTAGTAGAGATAATCTCTCCTATCTCCCCATTTTTTAATGAAAGTTTCATCCAACGCCTCAATATCTGCAATGGAGGCTGGAGGAAGAACCCTGAACCAATTTTTGACTTCCCCATCCAGACTCTGTACAAACAAACTCATCCATACATAAGCATAATCAATATTAAAGTTATCTTCAAAGTTGTAGAAGACTACCAGATGTTCCTTAGCAGTAACCTTACCTTCCTCATTATACCTTGGTAAATATTTCATGTAATCTGTGGTTGGGAGTGAATGTAAGCCTACAGGCAACACTAAACTAAGGGTGCATATCTGGTAGCAATTATGACATCCATCATGTTAATAGCCATGGATTGAATAATAAGAATATGAATATTTATGGGAGATATAGGGGTGGATGTAGGACTGGATGATGAGGTAGAATCAGGTGTTGGAGATGTCTGAGCTTCTTTGGAATTATGACTCTTAGGGATAGAAAATTTAAATTGCTTGTGATTGTGATTATACGTAGGCTCTTTGTGTGCAGCTTTAACCTTGAGGGGGGAGGTATATCTCTGAGCTAGGGTGGATTTTCTTAGTTTCCTTTCTAGCCCAGAGGTTGTTGTGTTATTCTCAAGGTTAGAATGAGCCTTATTGGCTTTGCTATTTTCAAATTTGGATCTGTTGAATCCTTTTTGGGTGTTAGTATTTCTTTCTTAAATGTTACTCAATGGAGTCTCTAGGTGAAATATGGCAGTTTGTTTATGTCTGATCTTTTTTCACCATCAAAGGTCAGAGATAATCAATGTCGTTCTCCCAAGGAAAGATATTGCGTTACTCTGGTCCCTAGAAACAGTGCTATAAGATGTTGTTCCTAAGTTCTGCACCTGACTGCTAAAGGGAAAAGCTAGGCCACCTATCCATTTTGGAATGATTATTCCTTGATAAGTTGTTTTTGTTGGTAAGATTAAGGACAGGTTTTCTAAGATGGTACTCTGGTAGGACATGCCACACACTGTAAAAGTAGGTTCTCCTTTTCTAATGGTATTGGTATTAAATGAAAATTGGGGGTATGAAAAGACAAACAAAGACAACAACAATAAGCAATGCAATGAATCACTTGTTGTGTAAAAACCAAGACCCAAACTAATATCTTAAGACTTAGACAAACATCTAGATGAAAATCATTCAATAGGTTGCAAAATAGTGGATATTTCCCTGAACAATAGATGTACAACAGGTTTCATAATCAAAAAAAGATAAACTAAAACAATAGCTTTCAGAATGAGGAAATGTACATCGCACACATCACAAAAACTGCATTTAAGATACGAATCAAGACATAAATATTTGAGTAAGAGAACACAACTGTCATCAACATATATTCACTAGGTAGAAAACTTTAGAATTAACTGAGCAGGTCCAATCCTTCTGCTTCTTCTCCTTTCCTCCCCCCCCAAAAACCTCCTTAAAACATACAAAGGCTGCATATTTAACAGAGTTGCAGAGGTTCTTCACCCATCTGGGACTGAGACCTAACTCTAGATAACTGATTGTAGAAAAAACTATTAATTTAACTAAAACATGCATGGAGTACAACATGTATACTTCCTACTGGAATTAATAAAAAAGAGTGGTTCTTATTACACACAGAAGAACACTCTTAACTCTAATCTAGGAGACTATAGGAATCGATCAACTAAAACTATTGTCTCTAGTTCTTGTCTCTGAGACAAAAAGGATGCATGAGCTGAATAAACTTGAATTGGCAGAAAAAGACTTGGAGTGGTAGAAGTAAGTGACGTGTCAAGCATTGACGTGCATGTGACCTGTTTGAGGCCTTTGAAGATGACCGACTACATGAGAAGATCTTCACGTTATCTGCTTCTCCTCTGAACTTTCAACAACTAAATGCAACCTGTTGTTGGCCCTGCTAACTACCACATGTATTGCTTGGATAACTGCATTGTTGTCAGTCAAGCGGACATGGGGAAGACATAACTGGTTGTGAATTGGATCATGTAGAGGCGATCCTCCAATAGGGGAATGGGATGAGTGGAGGTGGAAAACGTGGATGCATATGGAGTGGAGACAAGTAGAGGTGACATGGAATGACATGTGGGTGGGAGGTTAATAGGTGGCGTGTGGTGAGAAGAGGGTTAGATGTCAAGAAGTGGAAGGTATCGGGTGGTGGAAGACAAGTGTATTGTAGTGAGAGGTGGGAGAGATACGCGGTGGCGACAGGGGTGTGAGTGGAGGTGAGTGTAGGACAGACGACGCGTGGTGAGAGGGGCAGTATCGTGATGTAATCCAGTAGGATTTTGGAGGTGGGGGTAGGCAGTAAGAAGATTAGAGGGGGGGGGTCTGAAACCATGAGGAGGCGCCACATTAGGTGGGCCTGAGCACAAGGAAACCACCGTTTCAGACTCCCCCCCGTCGTTAAAAGGTAGAACGGTCAGGGGGGTCTAAAATCATGTGAGGATCATTGATCTAGGAGATGGAGAAGATGCCGATGGAGATTAGCGTTGGAGTTAGGCGCTTAGTGACAAAACACCTTTTCGTCATGTCTTTGAAGTATCGAACGCCACAGAACCGTTGATCTGGATGAGGAGGCTAGATGTCCACCATTGAAGATTGATCCTGTCACTTGCATGCGTTTAGATCCCGAATGGCCTATTTTGATTGGCTTCTAGTTTTGTTGAATCTTATTAAGCTGTCCACTGGATGTGTCGAACCTGGTCGTCTCCTACACACACAAAAACTAGGTGGACCTATTGGATTCTCAGTTAGTGACCACTTATGATGACGAGTATTCCAAATTCAAACCAGAACATGTGATCCTTACTCAAGAAACACAACGATGGTGTAAATACACAAAGCCAAATAGGGGCTGTGAAGAAATAAAAATGGGGAATAGGCTAAGCAAGCAACAACAAAACTCCACATTGATGGATGGATAGGGTGAGAGATAGAAGAGGGTAGGGCTGCAGACCTAGGTAAAAACATGTATCATGTCTGTGATCCATGTCTATATTGCAAGTACCTGCAAGTCTATGAAAATGTGATGGACTCATGCAGTTCTCCCCTTTTCTCGCACGTGACTATCTATCTAATAGTCATGCTTATGCACGGTTGTTATTGGTACAACAATGCACATGTCCAACCCACCCTCCGCGTGGTTGAAACCCTGAGCACGATGCACATCTACACGGGTGCCATTGATACAGACATGAATTATGTGTTTATTTATTAATTAAACCCGTGCATATGTGTGTGGGGATCATACGATCTCCCGTGAGGACCCACCCCCCCCACTCAAAAAAATGGTCGTACAACCCTCCATATGGCCCCCTACCCTCCCAAAAACATGCTTACACTATGCATGAGGTTTTGGTGGCTTACCTAAGTCTCTCGCTACTCGAATCCAACCTCATCTTCTCTCCCACGGCTCAGAAAAGTCCATGCAGACAACTTTCAGACCTCCATAATAGCAAGTACAAATGAGGTGGTTATGTGGACCCCATGCCCTTATATAGGCCCTTTGGCCCACCTTCCTTGTGTTCATTTAGGATCTAAGATCCATTTCTCACATTTTTCGCACCCATGGGATCCAGATTCCCTCATCTTCACAAGGGTACTCTCGAATTCTTCTTTCAATCTGGAGCCCCGAGGACCCCTTTTGACCACCCTAGGTGCAGGTATGCATCCCCTTTATGCATTTCATTATCATGCAAATGTTATACACATGTTTTACTTTTACATATATGTTTCATTTCGGGTATTTGGTTTTAATGTGGAGGTCTTCACCCACAACCCCTTTTAGTTGTTAGTCATGGAATCTCTTGGCTCCTCTAGGTATATATTTGAAACTGGAATATCATTCCACCCTCTACTCATATTTTCATTTCCCAATCATACTCCCTAACAATTATCCTTAGGTTCCCCCCACCCGGCTCTTTGGTACCATCACCTCCATTGCATTTAGGTGTCGTCATTCGATAGCTCTCTCACCTCCATGAGTTGTCCAACATATATTTATCCCTTAGCATATTGATACTCATGTTGTTTTATCCATTAGGATTGAGAGTCTTGGTCATGTTACACCCCTAAGCAAGAACGTCCGTCATGTTTCTTCCTCCTCATCATGCTAACCACCCCATTAAGGAATTCCACATTATTCATTTTTGGTACATTAAGTGCGCCTGCGCATTATCATTAACCTTCTATATCATCCACCATCAAATGACCATCTACAAACATCATCCTCCATTCATCTACCTAGTATAAAAACTAACCAATGCGGCCCCCACCCCCACCCTCACCAGTCTCTATTTGCGCCCTCTATCGACCAAGCCATACTCCACTCGGGAACTTGTTTTTGTACATGTACTTTCAACCCCATTATTTATTCATTTGGTAATTGTAAAAAGCACATTTTATGTTTAAGCAAGTACAATAGATTTTGGCCATCGCACCTGATGGAAAATTTTCCTTGGCACATCGCAACCCCTGTTACCCTTGGTTAAGGCATCTCACCACCCTCACATCCACCAATAGAACTTTTTGTCCCATATCGCTCTATATTTTGACCTACGCTACATCCCCTTGCAGTCTCACCCCTTCAGCACAATTTTCCCATATCTAGTCGTCCCCCTTGACACTAGATAGTACATTATGGTTGTTTCCATACATCAATACACCCAACCAAGGGAATTTCTGGAATCCTATATATTCCAGCACTTGTTCATGATTATTACCCCCTTTACTAGTACCAACACAGTTTCTTAGTCCATGATGATCAAATCGGATATCCAGAATCCCTTTGCTTCTTATTGTCGCGTTAATTTTCATGTCGACATCAACAAATTTATAGAAAAGTGAAAATTTATTGTCCCTCATTCCATTGATAATGAGTAACCTCTGACGAAATGGAGAGAGTCCTAATTGCTCTTTGATGTTGTTGATCACCATGACATTCTACTCTAGCATAATCTCATGTCATGGTGGATCTTACTTTGCGAACATTGTAGTTTCCAATAGCAGTCGAAGACCTCTAAATTTGATTAGGCCATAAATCCCTCTGAGTCCTTCACCACTCGGTTCAGAGCCAATTCAGTCTTCGAAATCATCACTTGTTATTTTTCATGCCACTGAGGGTGCTGTAGATATCTACTTCGTCAGCAAGTTTAGTTACTACTATCTCTTTATGGTCTCATCATACAAGCATGGGGCATTCCCACCACGTTTGTACAAACACTTTTTTTTTAGTATACTTTGTACTCATCTTATGTCCCCTCTCCCTCTGATGGATGGCTCTCACAACTCCTCATGTTCAATTTTTATCACTTTCTACACAAATGTCATTATCACCAAAATAAACTATGATGTATTTCGACTATACATATTCTCCTAACCTCACACATCAGGGGGCATATGTTATCACCATAAAATGGCTCACTACAAATACAGACAATGGATGAAGAAACAATTAACATAAACACAACATACTACCAGTATTCATGAAAGTATTACACTCAATTTGGCAAGACGATGATAAAACTATGTAAAAGTGGTTTTGGAAATCCACGCACATTCAGCCAAAGTCATGTGCGCCCATCCATGTAGGCTAACACGGTGTATGAAACGCACAGTGCATGACTGACAGTCGGAAGACCCGCACAGATACTGAAACAGTGCATTGATGAGTTTGGTCAAGCCTCACCCACTTTTGCGATGAAGGGGATCTCCCCCATACCCAAAATTGCCCCCAAATTTCTCCTTGGGATCACTGAAAAGGATGGGAGGTATCTCCAAAGGCCTCCCATTCACATTTGGAACCAGTTAAGAAAAATATTTCCATCCTCCTATAAATAAAGGGCCATTGTATGCAAAAATGAAGAAGCATTTGAGTATTTTTATGCTGTTCATTTTTAGCTTTGGGAAGCCATCTTCCTCTTAGAAAGATTTGGGCATCCATAGAAAGTGTTAGGACTCTCTTCTATTGAGTATTTCATCACTCTTTTCTTCACCATTTTCCTTTTTTAGCCATTTATAGTAGAAATAATATTTTGTACTTGGGGACTCAATCGCCTTCCCAAGGAGGAAGAGGGAACTCATAAGTTCCCATATTTCTCTAAGGAGTGTCAATTCAAATATCAGTTTACTTGGTATATCTCTCTTGTGTTTTCTTTTTTCATTTTGTTATCATATATAGTTTTCAAGGGCAGAAGGTCATGGAACTCATAAGTTCCCATATTTCTCTAAGGAGTATCAATTCAAATATCGGTTTACTTGGTATATCTCTCTTGTGTTTTCTTTTTTCTTTTTTCTACATAGGAAGCGTCCAAACGCAACATTCAGAGCAATCTATTTTGGGTTGAAATACAAGCAGTGGTCAGGTTCATTATTCAACGACGAAGATCCCAGGAGTAGTTCAGATCAGCGGCCCTCAAGCATTCAGAATTATAAATTTGCACGAGGTTTAGTGCAAGACAGAAGCCCCTAAATTAAAAATCAAGCATCGCATGTACTTCTCCAGCAGAAGGGCACGATTTAATTTAGAGTTCGGGTTTCGAGAGTTTTGGCACTTATCCTCTAAATTTTCTCCGAAGTGCTTTTCCCGGAGTGCACATATCCCTGCCACGTGTCTATGCCAACAACGGTGAGGGTTTCATCTTCATATATCTTTGGCACTTCAAACAACTCTTATTCAATGACTCCTCCATCCCCTCACTCCCGAGTATGTAGATCTCTGCCGCCTCTGCATCTCCAATGGATGGTCATGATTTGCTTCACCATTTCGGGTTTCGAGAGTTTTGGCTCCTCTCTTTTTAGTTTCCTCTGGAACACATTCTCGCGGAGCGCATGGATCTATGTCACGTGTCCTCCCGGATCTATTGGCTCAGATATGCTCCAGACTCCGGAGCTTCGGCATTCTCGCTCCCTCCTTGTTTGCAAATTCCTAAAGTGTTTTTGCTGCGGAGTTTGAGTTTTTTCACCACCTATCCATCTGGCGCTGACAAGTGGCACTTAGTCCAGGCACCTTTGGGCATATTATCCGCTTGTTTCCAAGTGACTTGTGTCACCCTCCTTTCCGTGACACATCATCACAATGATGTCAGGTCATCACATCAGTGTCGGGAAGTCATTCTCTAGGAAATATTCTTGTTCAGCATCAAAGATCCCTAGCACCAAAATTGGTGCCTCCCCCAAGCATAATTAAAGAGTTTATAAAGTTGGCGAGTAGGTAAAGATTTAGTGGTGGCGCTAAAATAGTGGGACTGCCCAGATCTCAGATCGCGACCAGACCAATGATCACAGTCCATTTTGGGGCCGCAACGTGCTCGGACATTAAAATCTTTGAGTGGGCCAAAATCTAAACCGCGGTTTTTAGGGAAAGCGACGTGGTGGAAGGTGGTGCATTTTGGTCTCAAAAGCGGTATGCTTCCAAACTGATTTTGATAGCTCCGAATTTGCATGCTCATTTAGAGTCATACCCAATCACAGCAAGTGGTCGCCCCCTAGTTATCAGGACTTGTATCGATCCCAAGGAGATATCAATTAATGGATGCAGGCCGGGAGTTGAAGCCTCGAATCACTCCATAAATAGAAATCATGGAAATTATGGCTAAGGAGACAGAACTGTCAGCCTAGGTACCACGATGGAAGATTTCTTCTTGCAGGACCATATTGATCCGAGCTTTCCTCTTACAGGAGGAAACACACACAATTTGATAAAGGATGCACAGACATAAAGCATTGAATGGGATGGCCAGATCACACTCCTAAAAGTTGTGGGTTGATCTGAGTAGAAATAGATGAATTCAAGATTTTGTTATTTTCGTCAACTGGTTGAGCAAAGCTCCCTATTTTTTAATATTTTGAGAACAAAGTTGGTCTATGGTTTTGTATGAGAACTGAGACTTTTGCATTAATAGAAGTCAGTTTCTTTCATCATCTTGTTTAAATCTTTGTTGAGATGCTCATGCATGGAGGATTTGGATGAGGGTTGTGGTTGTATTGTAATGTAGGGTTGATTATAATGTTGTTGTGACCTGTTATAGTAATTTCCTTGTTGTCGTTTTTCCTCTTATGTTGAAATTCTCATGCATGGAGTATCCAAACGAGTTGTTGTAGTCGCATGATAATGGAGGTTTGATTATTATGTTGTTGTGATATATTTCAGTGCCTGAATCTTGAGTTCAAGAGTGCTCTTGTGCCTGATTTTTTCTTCACCAAGTTGCTTGAAAGTTGGATGCCCATGGCAGAATTGTCCACCTTTCTTACTAAGTCTTCCCTCTGCTCACCTTTAACCTTAAACCACTGACTGAAGTTAATGAGGACCTCATTTCTATACACATCGCTTGTCCAGTTTTTGTGTTAAAACATTCTTGTACTAAGTTTTGTCCATTTGACCTCCACTCATAAACCTACATCCACCAAACATTCTGATGGATACTGGGCTTATCCTCTTGCAATTTGAGGGTGACTCTCAGTGCTAATACATTCATTTCAAGTTATTGTTTGCTTATTTTAGATTTATTTCATTGTTGTTTATTTATTGTTTCTTTATGTTAGTTGAGCCACTAACCAACTAACTCTTTGTTGTGCTTTCTGGATAGCCTAACTAGATAGTTAAGGGACTTCCTTTTGCTCACCCTTATGACAAAAGGAACCCAATACTCAGCGTAGGAATCAACAATTTTTTTTAGTTCTTTTCCTTTAGAAAATTGCAGTCTTGTTAATTTGGAAAAATTGTATTCATGTTGTTGCATGCTAAGATGATCGATTACTGAAGAGATTATAAAAATGTGTGGCCTAAACAATTGAGACCTATGAAATAGTCCTCTACTCTCCTATTATAGACTCCATTGGAAACCTGCATAAATCCTATAATATTGAACCTTGTGAATGCTAACCAAAATGGTTCAATCCATGTAAAACTTGGTAAATATAGAAATTTAAGGACTATGGTGTTAACCTTCAACTCATACCATTCACATTTGGAACTAGTTAAGAAAAATATTTCCATCCTCCTATATATAAAGGGACATTGTATGCAAAAATGAAGAAGCATTTGAGTATTTTTGTGCTGCTCATTTTTAGCTTTGGGAAGCCATCTTCCACTTAGAAAGATTTGGGCATCCATAGAAAGTGTTAGGACTCTCTCCTATTGAGTAGTTCATCACTCTTTTCTTCACCATTTTCCTTTGTTAGCCATTGATAGTAGAAATAATATTTTGTACTTGGGGACTCAAGCGCCTTCCCAAGGAGGAAGAGGGGACTCATAAGTTCCCATATTTCTCTAAGGAGTATCAATTCGAATATCGGTTTACTTGGTATATCTCTCTTGTGTTTTCTTTGTGCATTCTGTTATCACATATAGTTGTCAAGGGCAGAAGGTCATCCAAGTCCGTGTTTTGTACAGGAAGTGTCCAAACACAACATTCAGAGAAATCTATTTTGGGTTGAAATACAAGTAGTGGTCGGGTTCATTATTCAACGACGAAGATCCTAGGAGCAGTTCAGATCAGTGGCCCTTAGGCATTCAGAATTATAAATTTGAGCGAGGTTTAGTGCAAGACAGAAGCCCCAAAATTAAAAATCAAGCGTCATGTGTCCTTCTCCAGCAGAAGGGCACAATTTACTTTGGAGTTCGGGTTTCGGGAGTTTTGGCACTTCTCCTCTAAATTTTCTCCGAAGTGCTTTTCCTAGAGTGCACATATCTCTGTTGCGTGTCTATGCCATCAACGATGAGGGTTTCAGCTTCATATCTCTTTGGCACTCCGAACAACTCTCATTCAACGGCTCCTCCATCCCCTCACTCTCGAGTACATGGATCTCTGTTGTGTATCCATCTCCAATGGACGGTCATGATTTGCTTTGCCATTTCGGGTTTCGGGAGTTTTGGCTCCTCTCTTTTTGGTTTCCTCTAGAACATATTCCCGCGGAGTGCATGGATATCTGTCCTATGTCCTCCCAGATCTAGCAGCTCAGATCTGCTCCGGACTCCGGAGCTTCGGTGTTCTCGCTCCCTTTGTGTTTGCAAATTCCTGAAGTGTTTATGTTGTAGAGTTTAAGTTCTTTAGCCACCTGTCCATCTAGCACTGACACATGGCACTCAGTCCAGGCACCTTTGGGCATATCATCTGCTTGTTTCCAAGTGACGTGTGTCACTCGTGACACATCAGCACAATGATATCAGGTCACCACATCAGTTTCGGGAATTTGTTCTCCGGGAAATATTCTTATTCAGCATCAAATCTCCCTAGCACCAAAATTGGTGCCTCCCCCAAGCATAATTAAAGAGTTTATAAAGTTGGCGGGCAGGTAAAGATTTAGCAATGGCGCTAAAATAGTGGGACTACCCAAATCTCCAATCATGACCAGACCAATAGTCACACTCCATTTTGGGGCCGCAACGTGCTTGGAAATTAAAATCTTTGAGTGGGCCAAAATCTAAACCGCGGTTTTTGGGGAAAGCGACGTGGTGGAAGGTGGTGCATTTCGATCTCAAAAGCAGTATGGTTCCAAACTTCTTTCGACAACTCCGAATTTGCATGCTCATTCAGATTCATACCCAATTACAGCAAGTGTTCGCCCCCTATTTATCAGGACTTGTATCGATCCCGAGGAGATATCAGTTAATGGACGCAGGTCGGTAGTTGAAGCCTTGAATCAATCCATAAATATAAATCATGAAAATTATGGATAAGGAGACAAAACTGTCAGCCCGAGGTACCATGATGGAAGATTTCTTCTTGCAGGCCCATATTGATCCAAGCTTGCGTCTGATAAGAGGAAACATACACAGTCTTACAGAAGGATGCACAGACGTAAAGCCTTGAATGGGATGCATAGATCACACTCCTGGAATTTGTGGTCTGATCTGAGTAGAAATAGACGAGTTCAAGATTTTGTTATTGTCGTCCACTGGTTGAGCAGAGCTCCCTATTTTTTAATATTTTGATAACAGAGTTGGTCTATGGTTTTGTATGAGACCTGAGACTTTCGCATTAATAGAAGTCAGCTTCTTTCATCATCTTGTTTAAATATTTGTTGAGATGCTCGTGCATGGCGGATCCAGATGAGGTTTGTAGTTGTATTGTAATGTAGGGTTGATTATAATGTTGTTGTGACCTGTTTTAGTAATTTCCTTGTTGTCGTTTTCACTCTTATGCTAAAATGTTCATGCATGGAGTATCCAAACGAGTTGTCGTAGTCGCATGATAATGGAGGTTTGATTATTATATTGTTGTGATATATTTCAGTGCCTGAAACTTGAGTTCAAGAGTGCTCTTGTACCTGATTTTTTATTTACCAAGTTGCTTGAAAGTTGGATGCCCATGGAAAACTTGTCCACCTTTCTTACTAAGTCTTCCCTCTGCTCACCTTTAACCTTAAACCACTGACTGAAGTTAACGAGGACCTCATTTCTCTACACATCGCTTGTCTAGTTTCTGTGTTAAAACATTCTTGTACTGAGTTTTGTCCATTTGACCTCCACTCATAAACCTACCTCCACCAAACATTCTTATGGGTACTGGTCTTATCCTCTCACAATTTGAGGGTGACTCTCAGTGCTAACACATTCATTTCAAGTTATTGTTTGCTTATTTTAGATTTATTTCATTGTTGTTTATTTATTGTTTCTTTATGTTAGCTAAGCCACTAACCAACTAACTCTTTGTTGTGCTTTCTGGATACCCTAACTAGATAGTTAAGTGACTTCCTTTTTCTCACCCTTGTGACAAAAAGAACCCAATACTTGGCGTAGGAATCAAAAAAAAAAATTAGTTCTTTTCCTTCAGAAAATTGCAGTCTTGTTAATTTGGAAAAATTGTATTCATGTTGTTGCATGCTAAGATGATCGATTACTGAAGAGATTATAAAATTGTGCGACCTATACAATTTAGACCTATGAAATAGTCCTCTACTCTCCTATCATAGACTCCATTGGAAACCTACATAAATCCTATAATATTGAACCTTGTGAATGCTAACCAAAATGGTTCAATCCATGTAAAACTTGGTAAATATAGAAATTTAAGGGTTGTGGTGTTAACCTTAAACTCTCTCTTTCTGATACACTTGATGATCCATCCCTTCTTCCATTATTTATAACACAAAATAGATTTATTAGAATTCTACCATATTGGTCAGGAAGGTGGCAAAAAGTTGGATACATTCTACTTGCTTCCAACAATTATAGTGGCCACATTACACCAGAGCGTGGGATTTGCTCCTCGATTATCATTTGAGTTTGAGAAACAATCAATAGGAAATCGATATCCCTCTGGAGCTTTGTAATGCAATGTATATAAATTGTTGGCTCCATCAATGCACTCGTACAATTCCTCCCATAGTCTCGGAATTTTGTACGGGGTCCACTCCCCTCCATGGCCCAATGCAATCCTAGGATTGTATTTCAATTATAAGTGTGAGTTTTGATACATATTGACTCTGCATCCATTACTCTGCTTGAAATACACACGTTGGACTCCATGGAAGTCCTAATCTTAAATCTCGGTACCCCAATATGGATCGTTTGAGACGTGTTTTAACTATAGGCAGACATGGATCAAATCTTTCATCAACTTCTCATATAAATATTCATTGAACAAGTCATACCATCCCTCGATATGACTTTGCCACTGAGGATTTCTGAGATTGGGATCTCGGCTCTGCCCACTACTTCTGCAGATATTTGCAATTCCTTCTTAATGTAATCACCACAGAAGGATATGTATATGTACAATGTGAAAAATATCATTCCATATTGGGTATGAAGATCAACTCGGCTTCGTTTTCGGAATCAAAATAGGGTGTCGGAAAATGGTTGTGGAGGAATGCGAAAACCGTGAGGCGTTTGAAAATATGGATGAAGTGGCCTCATATCCATTCATCCATCTCCCTCAATATAAAATAGTGAATGTCATTGAGTACCAAGATAAAATTGGAAGAATTAATTCACAAAACACAAAACGTTTTTCTTACTTAACAAACAAATGGGGGTTACATATATAGCATGCAGATCACTGACTCAAGTGGATCTGATTAGCTAATAATAGTAAACCTAGAAACTCACAGTTACAACAGTAATGGTTGAAACTCACAGTTACAACAGTTATCTCTTACTAAATCTCTTACTAAAGTAAGCTTTATTCTAACACCCTCCCTTAATGCTTACTTTACAAATATCTCAATCACAAATTACAAAACATAACAAAAGGTTACAACACTAGAACTTTCATCTGTCTGTCTGATCTGGTCTTCCTCGGCACTGAAGCCCACTCTGCAATCACACGGATTCCGCTCTTTCTTCTCCCTCTTCTTCGAGCTACCCACTGACACACTTAAATTCAAAACACCTCTGACCATCTTTCTTGCACTTGTATACTGGACAATTTGACAACTTGGCTCATCGGGGCTTCCGTGATAAAAGTTGACAATTATTGATGCATTCTATG
>ML790547.1:143791-168182 GCA_009831015.1 Picea engelmannii
CTCAGCCGACATCTCTTCTAGGGTTATGTTCACTTCTTTTCTTTCTTCTGGAACATTCTAATCTTTTCAAAGGTCACAATGGAGCTTCATACCTCCCAAAGATACCATAATATCGACACTCCCTCCTAGCTAGGGAGGTATAACTGATAATGGTCTTGAGCACAAACAAACCATTCAACTTGTAGCATCATGAGCACCATCATTATTATCCAACTGGATAATTTCCATGACAACATGTACAATATCAATTAATAGAACACAATTGTGTTTATCCATGGTAGTACACAACTACTCAAACCATGACACATAGTCACAAACAGTGGAACATATCCACCATAGTAGCATATCTCTACTGTCTGGAGACATGCAGTCTCCATAACAATCATCTGATATCAACCTGTACATAAAATATTGTTATGATATAAACTGAATCATCTAGGCCATTCTTTCACTCACATCTATGAGATCTGAAAGAGCATCTGCCCTCAAAGTAGAACATCAATGATGGGCTATTTGGACTATTCTTCTCAAGCAAGGAAGAATAACTGTCCTGATTTCTGAGCCTGGACCATTCCCCACCCTGGGCCATTCCTCCAGCACTAAGCAAAGTGAAACCTGGAGAGAATGAATCCGCCATAAGGAATGCATGTCCCTGATTGCTGAACCTGGACCATTCCCCACCCTGGGCCATTCCTCCGACACTAAACAAAGTGCAACCTAGAGAGAATGAATCTTCCCTAAGGAATGACTGTCCGTACCATTTCCTAAGGAAATGATTGTCCCTCACCAACCTCCAAAACAGACCATTCCCCGTGTTAACCACAAAGGGAAATCGTTGTCCAGTGAGGTGGGCCAATCTTTTTGAGTAACCCTCAAGAAGAGAGACTGCCCTAGACCATTCCCCATGTTAACCACAATGGGAAATCGTTGTCTATGGTACATCAACAATCCATCGAACCATTTTCATTACGAAAATGACTGTTCGATCCAGACCATTTTCCAAACTAGAAAATGTTTGTCCGTCAGAAATCTCAAACCACTTTCCGAATCTGGAAAGGAACTTCCCAAGATGGACCATTTTTCAAACTTGAAAATGACTGTCCTTAATTCAATAAAATGTCAGTGCTCCTTCCCAACTTGGAGAGTCATTTCTTCCCTTTCGACTAAGGGAGTTATTTCCACGATCCCCAATTTGTCTCGAAAATATGAAAACTTTATTATGGATAGAGGATTTGTCAATATATCTGTTGTCTGCTCATCTGTGGGGATATAATGGAGCTTTTTTTCTCCTTCCTAGACTTTATCTCGAATAAAGTAGTATTTGATCTCAATATGTTTCGATCATTCATGAAACACTGGGTGTTCTAATAACCTTATACAACTCTGGTTGTCACAGTGTATTATGGTTGAATCTGGAACCTGATCAAATAAATCAGAGATTAGCTTTCTCAGCCTTATTGCCTCTATGCATGCCTCACATGGTGCGATATATTTTTCTTCTGTTGTGTTGAGTGCGAAATACTTTTGTTTCCTACTGCCCCAGGATATCCTATCAGAGCCCAAGTTGAAACACATCCCTGAAGTACTCTTTTTGTCTTCTGCACTTCCTGCCCAATTTGTGAATCCATGAAGCTGTATATCACTGGATATCTTAGACCATAGTTTATTGCACCACAAATATATCTTAGGACATGCTTTGCAGCTATCCAATGCTCATGTCGAGGTTCCACCTAGAACTGGCTTAGTGTGTTCACAACAAAGCAAATGTCTGGTCGAGTTTTTACCAAATACATCAATGACCCAATCAATTGTCGATATAGTGATGGATCTACTAGATCAGAATCTGAATCTCTTACTTTTCTTATGTCTGTAGTCATAGGAGTGTCCATGGATTTGAAATCCATCATTCCAAACTTCTCAAGAATCTTTATTGCATACTTTCCTTGTCCAAGGAATACTTCACCATGCTTCTTCCATACTTCTAGTCCCAAGTAATAATGCATGAGACCAAGATCTTTCATATCAAACTCATAAGCTATTTCCTTTTTGCACTGGATGATGAGAGACTCTTCATCTGTTAGGAATAGATCGTCAACATATAGTACTAGAATCACAGGTGCATTGTTCACGACTTTGAAGTAAAGTTTTGGATCTGCATGACTTTTGGAGAAACCAAGTCTCATTAGATAGTTGTCTATCCTGGAATACCAAGCTCTTGGAGCTTGCTTGAGTCCATATAAGGATTTCTTTAGTTTGCAAACATGAGTGTCTCTAGAATGTACTTCAAACCATTGAGGTTGTTCAATAAATACTTCTTCTTCGATTGCTCCATTGAGGAAAGTTGTTTTTATATCCATCTAATGTAAACTCCATCCAATGCAACAAGAGATATGATAGCTCTAATGGAAGTATATCTAGCAACTGGAGCAAATGTTTCATCATAGTCTTCTCCCTCCTTCTGGGAGAACCCTTTAGCTACGAACCTTGCTTTATATTTATCCACACTTCCGTCTGCTGCATGCTTGATCTTATATACCCATTTTGAAGTTACCACTTGTTAGCGATCAAATAATTCATTTTGAAATTTGTTTTGATATCATATCATAAGATGATAATAAGGTGAAGATTTATTTATAAATCTATAAGTTTTAAAGTATATAAGATTGGCTTTAAATCTTATTATCCAATGAAAAAATGATGTGGAATCTCAAAATATATCAAAAAACAAATTTTATCTTTCACCAGCTAAATGAAATTTTCACAGTGTAGTAAGCCGGTGAAAGTCTCCCTTTTCACCAACTAAAAGACTGTTTTCACAGTGTAGTGAGCTGCTGAAAGTACAGGTTTTTCAGCTGACAAACTGCCTTGGGAAAAATCAATTTTCTGAGTCGTGGAGAGTCTGTTTTACACGCTCAAATAGTTTATTGACAACTAGACATCCTAATATTTCCAATGGTACTTTCAGATATTCATTTAGATCTCGGGAAGGCAGTCAAAATTTCCCCACAAGATGAGGCATCATTTTCAGAAATTTTCCAAAATGTATTATTTTGGTCTAAGGGTCAAATTCAACTTGGTTGAGTTTATTAAGGAGAATATGATGATGAATAACCATATATATTATCAAATCTCATCCATGAGTGTAGGTGGCACTTCATTTAATCAATGGAAATATTCTAGAGATCAAATCCTAAAATGTAGGAATATGACTAGATTTGGAAATTTGGATTTTCCTGTTTCAGTCACCTTCTTGGGAGATAGATTCTGATAATCTAGAAGAGTATTTTTAGAAACTAAAGGACGTTTTTCATAAGAACGGGCGCCTATTCAATAAAATATCTCATTTTTCTAAGATCTATTGTGATTTGTGAAATATAGGTCAATCTTTGAGCACCATATTTCCAGAAATTAAATACTCTGTTTTTCTTGTTTTAGTCACTGTCTTTAAGGACAGATTCTGATGAGTTGGAATACTATTTTTAGAAACTGAAGGAGGTTTTTCATAATCACAGGCGACTCTTCAATAAAATCTCTTAGGTTTCCAAGATCTTTTGTGATTTGGAGGATATAGGTGAATCTTGGAGCAACATTTTTCCAGAATTTTCTGTCTTTTCCAACCACCTCACAATTTCGAATTTGAGATAAGAAAAGAAGTTATCAGATCCATCTTTGGAGGATCTTGAAAATAATTTGTAAAGATTATTTAAGCTCATAGATGTAAGAGACAAGGGGGTTTGATTTTGGATATAGAAGATACTATATTGTAAACAGACTTTTCCATATGATAATACAAATCACAGTTTTCTCTCTCTATTGATGTCAGATTCTCATCTTTTCTTCTGTACTCTTATTCAAGTTGTTTTAGCTATAGAATGATTGTCATCTCATTTGTTATATCATAACTTGATTAATAGTTGCTTATCATTGTTTATTAAACCCTACATTTGTATTTGGTTTATAAGCATTGTTTTCTCACCCACTTAAAAGTTATCATCTGATTATTGATCCTTGAGAGCACTGGTTCATTTGATTCTCATTTTGATTGTCTGAATACCATATTGTAATTGAGTTATCCCATTGATATACACATACAAAAATACAAAAAAAGGTTTACTTTAAGTTACCAAGCATCTTTGACTTACAACCACAAAGAGTTTCTTGGAGCGATAACAAATTAGCGCCATTGCCAGGGAGAGGAGATTGAAGCTTAGCTTCCTTGGGACACGACAAGATCCAGTTTTGATGATAGACAAAGTCTGGACACGAATCGGTTGTAATCATCTATCCGGTGACTCCACGAAGGAATATTTAGTGGCGACTCTATTGTTCATAAATCTGATGGCGACTCCACTGGTATGAAATGAACAAGAGGTATGTTTTTTGCAATTTTTCAAGTATTTCTGGTTACCCTCATCCAGTGCCTAGTAGAGATGAATGGGAATGCAAACTTCCCATATTTCGAGGAGAAGAATGGGAAGTGCCAACTGAACACTTGTTGGATTTTCATGAATTTATTCATCGGCTTGAAATTGTACATGAGGATGTTCAAATTAATTTTTTCAGGCATTCATTAGAGGGGATTGCTCTTGACTGGTGCCAGTCTCTTCCAAGTGCAAGTGTCAGCTCTTTGGCATATTTTCATGATTATTTTCATGTGTTTTGTAAAGATCAATTTTCAAATGACTTTCTCTATCCTGAGTGTTGTCATGAATTCAATCTTTTGAATAAAGAATTAGACACTCATGAAGAGTATGTTGTTGTAGAGGATACTCTTCATTATGATAGAGAGATTTGTAATCCACACTATGATAACCTTAGTGATGCTTTTGAAATTGTACCAAATGCATCTACTATCTTAGGTTGTCATGAAGATCATATTTTTTCTTCTAAAAACTTTGAAGATGTTGAGCAGATTGACATATCAGTAGGAGACAGTTTCGGATCTGCAGCAAATACTAAGGGCAACCCTCAGCTTTCAGTTTTGTAGACAAAAGGGAATTGCAGCAGACATGAAGAGAAAGATGATGAGAAGAAGGGTCCAGATCAGAAGTCCATCCTATATGTTTCTCCAACAGAGGTTGAGCAGTCTACATTCAACATTGAGATCATTAAAGGCAGCCTGAAACAACATTTCATTTTTCAGTTGGAACAACAACATGGAGAGGTATTTCATTATGACTTTGCTGACCCTATTGCTGACTATTTGGATTCTATAAGTAGCATAAATGTCCAAATACTTTTGTCAGATGAAAGTGGGCTCTGTCATTTGTTCAAATTATATATTTGCATGCTATGGTTTCCTATATTGTTTGGGTCAAGATCAAGTCTAATATTAGTAAATCAGTTTCTGATATTGCTGCATTGGAAATTTAGTTTTACTTGATCAAATTGCCTCTACTAGTTAGTGTATGAGTAGGAAGAAGAAAATAAGCTCTTCATCCAAGCAAGTAGATCCTTATAGTTCATCTTTTGTTGAATAAGCAGAGCAGGCTACCAATAAGCTTCATGCAGGCTACAGTTTTGCAGGAGATCAGTTGCATAGGTCTTGAATATTTTCAGAGAATGAGTTCCACAAGCCATATGTTATCTCCAAAAATGAACCAATCAATTTGTTTCATTTTTAGTGATGACATGGTCATAAATAGAGTTCCATACAATGTTTTTAGAAATTCAAGTATCAAAGTATAGGATATATTTTGTTATTTCTTATAATAAATCGATTGTCAAAAGATATTTTCAAAAATCAAGAAAAAGATTTTCAACAGATAACATATGTTTTGAAGTTGAAGTTAGTTGGTGAAAGCCTCAAGTTTCAACGGATAAAGTGTACTCCCAGTAGCAAGCGAGTCGGTGAAAGTGTTAAAAGGGGTTTTTTCTCCAGTGCCCTAAGAACCCGAAAAGACATATTGTACACATATCATGTAATCATGATGGCAATTTAAATGGAGGCACAGGAATGGTTACACGTTTTCACCATGTCTTAGTGGAATATGATGATGGATTTGGTCATATATTATGTGTGGTAGATGGAGGATAGTTTTAAGAGTGGTAAATGATCTGATCATTATTACATCTAGACACATGATCATTTTCACCAGCGCCAACACCTTCTCCATTTAGAAAAGTTCTCTGTGTTAACCATGTCCAGATCATTAGTTCATCATGCTTTCTTCTCAGACAGAGATTAAACAATCTATTTTTAGCTTTGAGATATCTGAGGGAAACGAGCAACTTGATTATTTTCAATTGATTGATTTAATGAATAAACAAGCAGGTTACAGGTTTGCTACAGGTTTTCAGATGATAAATCATAAAGGCTAAATGACTCCATGCCCAATACTAAAGGCACAAGATCTGCTAGGTTCTTGGAAACCTTGCAGGGAGGTCTCCATCCCAGTTGGAGCCAGATGTTAGCGATCAAATAATCCATTCTAAAATTTGTTTTGATATCATATCATAAGATGACAATAAGGTGAAGATTTATTTATAAATCTTTAATGTTTAAAGTATATAAGATTGGCTTTAAATCTTATTATCCAATGAAAAAATGATGTGGCATCTCAAAATATATCAAAAAGCAAATTTTATCTTTCACCAGCTAAATGAATTTTTCACATTGTAGTAATCCGGTGAAAGTCTCTCTTTTCACCAGCTAAATGACTGTTTTCACAGTGTAGTGAGCTGGTGAAAGTACAAGTTTTTTAGCTGATAAACTGCCTTGGGAAAAATCAATTTTCTGAGTCGTGGAGAGTCTGTTTTACATGCTCAAATAGTTGATTGACAACTAGAAATCCTAATATTTCCAATGATACTTTCAGATATTCATTTAGAGCTTAGGAAGGCAGTCAAAATTTCCCCACAAGATGAGGCATCATTTTTCAGAAATTTTCCAAAATGTATTATTTTGGTCAAATGGTCAAATTCGACTTGGTTGAGTTTATTAAGGAGAATATGATGATGAATAACCATATATATTATCAAATATCATCCATGAGTGCAGGTGGCACTTCATTTTATCAATGGAAATATTCTAGAGATCAAATCCTAAAATGTAGGAATATGACTAGATTTGGAAATCTAGATTTTCCTGTTTTAGTCACCGTCTTGGGAGACAGATTTTGATAATATAGAAGAATATTTTTAGAAACCGAAGGATTTTTTTCATAAGCACAGGCGGATCTTCAATAACCTCTCTCCGTTTTCCAATATCTATTGTGATTTGTGAAATATAGGTCAATCTTTGAGCACCATATTTCCATAAATTAAATACTCTGTTTTTCTTGTTTTAGTCACTGTCTTTAAGGACAGATTTTGATGAGTTGGAATACTATTTTTAGAAAATTAAGGAGGTTTTTCATAATCACGGGTGGCTCTTCAATAAACTCTCTCAGTTTTCCAATATCTTTTGTGATTTGGAGGATATAGGTGAATCTTGGAGCAACATTTTTCCAGAAATTTCTGTCTTTTCTAGCCACCTCACAATTTCGAATTTGAGATAAGAAAATAAGTTATCAGATCCATCTTTGGAGGATCTTGAAAATAATTTGTAAAGGTTATTTAAGCTCATAGATGTAAGAGAAAAGGGGGTTCAATTTTGGATACAGAAGATACTATATTGTAAACAGACTTTTCCATATGATAATACAAATCATAGTTTTCTCTCTCTATTGTTACCCATAATTTTGGTCATCATGATGATGTATTAATGATGGTGTACTCAGGCTCTTCATAAGAAATTTCTCCTGAGAAAAAGTTATTTTCATCTCTTCCAGAAAACTCATTTTTGAAGAATGTTCGCAGGCTGCTAATACATTTGCCTGCGAGAATGACCTATTCTCGCAGGCTGCCTTAAGCCAGGGTGCGAGAAGTTCGCACTGTGTTAAACTGCTAGGGTGCGAACTCTTTCTAAAGCAAGGAAAAAGATGAATTCTTGATGCTTATAGAATGGAATCTTCTAGAAGGATGAGATGGCATTCGAATGGTTATCCTAGTACTGGATTCCCTGATATTTTGGGATCATTCTTATCCAAGTAACTAATTCATTCTCTCCTATATATTGAGTGAATTCTCATGGAAAAGGTAAAGCAAGATTCATTGGAGAATCGGTGAAAGAATTGTGTGAAGGATTGAAGCTTGAATAGCAGGCTAGGAGACTCCAGCAAGGATATCATAAGGGTTTTGATCTTCTTCATGCAAGTGAGCAAGTGTGTGTGTCGGAGCCAAGGGCCATCGAACGGAAGTTTGCGACATCAAGGCTCAGGTTGTAATCTTTACTTTCCATTAATATGATACAGTAATACGTCCCTTTCCCATAAAGCTATTTCAATTTTATTGTATAATTCCTTGATCATATACATAGATTGACCATTGAATAGATTGTGCTTTCTTCACTTTGGTTGGTTTATGTTGTCTTGGTCTTGACTGCACGAGAGCACTGGAGCGAAGCAGGAGCAACAAAGACCATAGGAAGCGATAATAAGGTATGCTATTTGTTCTTGCCTCCTATTTAATTCAATGGTCAAAATCTAGGGAAAGAGTCATGTTCTGTCTTGCTTTGTTCTAGATCCAGGTGGATCTAGGGAGATCAGTTAGTGTCCACACCTACGGATTTATCCAATAACAAAATTGGTGACTCCACTAGGGAGCAATCCCATTTTCTTTGTGGCTTTTGGTGTTTTTCTATGGCCATTTGCTCTGGTTTTAATTTTCTCCTATCCTATCAATCTCTGAGTCTTCAGGATATCCTGTTAGACCCTCTGGGTCCAGAGGCCTTTTTAAATTTTGCTTCATTTTTCAAATTTTTGATTATGTTCAGGAATTCTCGCACTGTACTTCATTGTAGCCTGGGAGAATAGGTAGAGTTCACACTCTACCTTTAGGTTTCAGTGCGAGGTTCTCACACCCTGCTCAAGGGTCACCTGCGAGAATCAGTGATTCTGGCACTATGTAATATTGCCTGCCTGCGAACACCATTTTTCAAAAGTTTGGATTTGAGTTTTGGTATTTTCAACTGCCCAGATCAGTTTGATTGCCTCATAAGATTTTTTGGACCATTGATTGATATCTTTCTTGTTTTTGTTTGCATGCATGAACAGTCTAGGATTCCAAGGCTTTTCTTGTCATTTGTGTCTTGAATTTTGTTTCTTGACTTTTCTTGGTGATCTGAAAATAGAAGGTTGACTTGTTATGCTATGCAAGCACCCTCTACTTCAATAAATTAAACCTTAACAGGACCTTGCTTCATGTGTTCAAATATGCAAGACAGTTTATGTGTTTAGTTTATGGTTCTTCTTTGCAATGTGCATGTGTGAGGAATGTTCTTTTACAAGATTTATTATGTGTTATAAACCAATACACAGCCATAAAAAGTGCATCAAATAACACAGCAAACTCACAACAATAGCAAGATGATAAAGGAGTTCACCCCTCTCTGGGCTACATCTCCTTGAGCCTCCTTCAATGGACTTGGCTCTTTGGGATTAGTTTGTCAAATTCTCTTTACAAGCTGCTTCTCAACTCCAATGGATTTATAGCCTGTACCATTGGATTCAGAATACATAAAAACCCCAAAAATGACTGTTAGAACTCTGAAAATGGACAATGGCTCATCCAACAATGACCTCTTCTACATGTGACCTCCAAGCTTCCCTGAGCTTCAATGAGGAAAAAACACCTGTAAAAGTCCTCCAATGGATCTGAAACCTATCCCAAAATGTTCAGAGCATAATAATCAGTCAAGAATGACTATTCAGTCTCAGAAAATAGATATGTGCTCATCTGAGCAATGCCTCAAACAAAGAGGGCTTCAAGCATCCTGGAGCTTCCTCAAACTTAAATGGTTAAAAACCTGCAAAAGAAGTCTTAAAATGCCCATGAAAATAGTGCCAATGGACTCAGAACGTCCAAAAACCCCTAGCTGGGCTTTTACAGCACCTGATTTGGTCAAAAATTCAAAAAGTTATGGCCTCTTCCATTTTTCCCCTTCAAGCTCTATTTACCTGTTCGCCATTCTGCACCTCTGCAAGACTGAACCTAGCCTCTGAGCGTTTTCGGTCACAAAACCTAGCACCCACGCGCGTCCCGCAAAATGTTCCAATTTGTCGAATGGTTAACAGAAACAAAGCCCCTGAGGACGGAGGTGTTGGGCGCATGGGGGGACCATATGGCCACGTCCCGCGCATAAAAGGGGCTACCCGCTCCATGGCTAAACCAGGATGTGACAAGTGTCTGGTGTATTCAAAAATCGTTTTAAAAACCCAACGAAAATCCAAAACATGCGCCCACCGGTTGATATATGTGGTTATATGGAATAAACAATGGAACCGTGGGTTCCACCAAACTCCAACTCCCGCCTCCGTTTAAACAATGGTCACATATGAAACAATAGAATAATTGTGGGTTAACAATTGTAAATCCAAACCGCGCGCATAGTGTTAACTCCGGCATGGTCACATGTTTCAACATATTATACAATCGTTTGATACCCAAACACAAACCGGCGCGCAATGTGGTCACATGTGTATGTAACATATAGCCACGGGTTTGGTTGTAAATCGTGCACGCATTTCAATATGTATGGTCATATATATCAGGCCATGAAACCTTGGGTTGGGGCTTAAGCCCCGGCCCGCGCCCTTTTCCAAACAACACAACCCACTACTTTAAACATATGCTCATCGACATATCCAACAAGGAATAAAAGCCGACCAACTGGTTAGTGGAGATTGGTGAAGACTTGGGCGCAGAGGGAGGTCACCTGTTTGAATCCATTCGGTGACATACAAAACTTTTACATGTAAACCCAATAGCCATTAAACAAGGGACACGTGGCGCCCATGGATTGGGCCACGTGTCTCTTCATTATTCGCCTCAAACGGGACACGTGTCAACCCTGTATTCATCGACCTCCGTTCAATTAAAATGCACCATGTCACCCACCTGCCACGTCAGCATTGCCAACTCAGCTGCCACATCATCCTGGCCACGTAGGATGTTGACGTTAGCATGTGCCACGTGTCACCCTTCCAGTGGTGCCACGTGTCACTTCCAGATTGGTCAAACCGTACGCTGAAAGTGCCAAAAATGCATGACACGTGTCATGCCCAGGAGATGCCATGTGTCCTGTACGGACATGCCATGTATGTTGTACGGTCCTACCACGTGTCCTGTACGGACTGTACGGACAGGTACAGTCAACATCAAATTTTTCTCTGTTTGGCTCGGCGAACAGATCGCGATAACTTCTCCATACGGACTCCGTTTGCGAAAGTAAATATACCGCCAGAATCAGGAGAACGAGACAGACGCAATGGTACCATTTTTGTTGCATTCTGAGCACTTTGAAAATTGAGCAAATTTTTGACCCCTGGTCCAGATTCTGATCACGCCTTCCCACTGAAAGGATTTTGGACCCACAAAAGCTTATAATTATCGATCTGAGATTCAAAACTCTTCTGTTTCCAAGTTCTATCAACTGATTCTACTTGAAAATACTTTTCGACAATCACCTGGGTACCTTGACATGCTTTGCACTGCAACTGACTATGTCCCTCAACCACTGTTCTCTAGCTGTTGCTGACCCACTGTTCTCTCTGCACTTGGAAGACGGACAACCTTCCCACTGAGAATCAAGTCCCTCTTGTGGACTCTTTGACGTCAACAATCAACTCTCCAATGGCTGCAAAACTCTCCTGCGACATCTTGTCACAAGCCAAGAAAACCATCAATCTTGAAAATGAATTAAACAAGACTGAAAAATAATGACAGCAAATTATTTTTGCTCTTTAAGCGAACTGTCGCCTCTTGTGCTTCATCAAATCACATGGTGTTTTGCTCCATCTCAAGGTGTTCAAAATTGACTTACAAGACAACAACACCATCGACTAAACATAAGTCGAGAAACATGAACGACATAACATAGTCGCCAAGATAAAATCGACGCAAGTCGAGACTCATATGAAATATGTCAATCTTCTAAAATGACAAGTCTAAGAACATGATAAACAATCATGTTACACTCATGACTCATCCATGATGACAATCATCCAGTTCAATGTTTATGCGCTTTCAAAACCAAATGCATATGCATAGTTCTTCAACTCTCCTTCCTGTAGAAACATAGGTACTTAAACCCAAAGCATGTGGGTACTAAAGAGCTGAAAATGAAAAGTATATGTGGCTGTAACTAAATGGACAACATACCCCTCTTTTACATGTTCTTGAACGAGGTGGTATAACACAAGTATGCTTACAAAAATAAAAGCATTCACATGCAACTTGCCTCTACCAAAATATGACAAACTGCTGCAACTTGTCAACTTCAACAAAAGTGAAAAGATAAGGCTGAAATGTGCATCTACTGCAGAAAAAATGCAAGCCTTACTTACTCAAGAAATCTAACCATTTCTTACCAAGCCAACTCAATGGTGAATTCTTCTGCTTAAAGTCGTCTTCTTGTGAATCATCTTGACTCACATCAATGATGGAATCTCCTCTTCCATTCTTGTCAATCTTTTTATCCAACTGCTTCTTGTGCTGTGGATGAGAGGTTGGATGCAATGTCCAACATTGGTCAATGAAATGACCCCTCTTCTGAAAATGAGTGCAAATCTTTTGCATGTTCTCTTCATGTTGTCTTTGCTTGGAAAGTTTCCTGAAAGTGGACTTTCTTTTCCAACATTTTGAAACATGATGGTTATATAAACCACAATATGTACATGGTCTTTTTCCATTTTTATATGCAGATTTATCATGCTTAACATAATCAAAAGCGACTGAGTTATAGGCAGATTTATACCTTGAACATTCACCTTTTGTGCCACTTTGAGGAGGTGAATTGGAAGAGTCACAGGCTCTCTTTTGAAGACTGTCAAATCTGCTCTTGTCCTCATGGCTGTCACAACTCTTTGGTTTCACACCTTTGCATTCATCTTGAACACAAGTTTTGCATGATGAAGAGTTTGAACTTTCATCAAAAGTTCTTGAACATTCACCTTGAAAACCTTCTTGAGGAGGTGAACTTGAAACAAAAACTGTGCTTGAAACTTTTCCATTTGTTTCCTCAACTTTTGAATTTGTTTCATCAATTCGTTCATAACCAAGACCACAATATTTAGGTCTCTCTTCAACAACAATAGGCTCAACAATGCCTTGTGCATGCTTGCCTAACCCTTTACCTTCATAGCCCATTTTTAACAATAACTTGGACCCTATTCCTCTAGTGTGATTTTCAAAAACACCAAAGAATTCTTCTTGAGAGGAATTTGAAGACAAAATAACATTACATACCTCATGGTCATGCATGTACTTGGTAAGGGTTTCTTTTGCTTCTTGGAGTTGATTCTCCATCTCCTACAACTTTTCAAGAAGTTGTTCTTTCTCCTCCTTCATGGCCAACAACTGCTCTTGAAGGACAATGCTCTCTTCCCTATCTTTCCACAACTCTTGTACCATATCCTTCATGGTTAGCAATGCATTAGACATCTCTTTGTCAAAGAACTTAGATTTGGAAGATGTAGGAGAACTATCAATGTTTGAAGCTTCCTCCATTCTTGCAAGATAACAAACTTCAACACAAATCTTGCACAAATACCAACAGCTAACTCAAGCTATCATTGGCAAATACATGAGAAAAATAAACTATGCTCTGATACCAACCTAATCTGAAAATAGAAGGCTGACTTGTTATGCTATGCAAGCACCCTCTACTTCAATAAATTAAACCTTAACAGGACCTTGCTTCATGTGTTCAAATATGCAAGATAGTTTATGTGTTTAGTTTATGGTTCTTCTTTGCAATGTGCATGTGTGAGGAATGTTCTTTTACAAGCTTTATTATGTGTTATAAACCAATACATAGCCATAAAAAGTGCAGCAAATAACACAACAAACTCACAACAATAGAAAGATGATAAAGGAGTTCACCCCTCTCTGGGCTACATCTCCTTGAGCCTCCTTCAATGGACTTGGCTCTTTGGGATTAGTTTGTCAAATGCTCTTTACAAGATGCTGCTCAACTCCAATGGATTTATAGCCTGTACCATTGGATTCAGAATACATAAAAACCCCAAAAATGACTGTTAGAACTCTGAAAATGGACAATGGCTCATCCAACAATGACCTCTTCTACATGTGACCTCCAAGCTTCCCCGAGCTTCAATGAGGCAAAAACACCTGTAAAAGTCCTCCAATGGATCTGAAACCTATCCCAAAATGTTCAGAGCATAATAATCAGTCAAGAATGACTACTCAGTCTGATAAAATAGATATGTGCTCATCTGAGCAATGCCTCAAACAAAGAGGGCTTCAAGCATCCTGGAGCTTCCTCAAACTTCAATGGTTAAAAACCTGCAAAAGAAGTCTTCAAATGCCCGTGAAAATAGTGCCAATGGACTCAGAACGTCCAAAAACCCCTAGCTGGGCTTTTACAACACCTGATTTGGTCAAAATTTCAAAAAGTTATGGCCTCTGCCATTTTTTCCCTTCAAGCTTTGTTTACCTGTTCGCCATTCTGCACCTCTGCAAGACTGAACCTAGCCTCTGAGCGTTTTCGGTCACAAAACCCAGCACCCACGCGCGTCCCGCAAAATGCACCAATTTGTCAAACGGTTAACGGAAACAAAGCCCCCGAGGACGGAGGTGTTGGGCGCATGGGGGGACCATATGGCCACGTCCCGCGCATAAAAGGGGCTACCCGCTCCATGGCTAAACCAGGACGTGACAAGTGTCCGGTGTATTCAAAAATCGTTTTAAAAACCCAACGGAAATCCAAAACGCGCGCCCACCGGTTGATATATGTGGTTATATGGAATAAACAATGGAACTGTGGGTTCCACCAAACTCCAACTCCCGCCTCCGTTTAAACAATGGTCACATATGAAACAATAGAATAATTGTGGGTTAACAATTGTAAATCCAAACCGCGGGCATAGTGTTAACTCCGGCATGGTCACATGTTTTAACATATTATACAACCGTTTGATACCCAAACACAAACCGGTGCGCAATGTGGTCACATGTGTATGTAACATATAGCCACGGGTTTGGTTGTAAATCGCGCGCGCATTTCAATATGTATGGTCATATATATCGGGCCATGAAACCTTGGGTCGGGGCTTAAGCCCTGGCCCGTGCCCTTTTCCAAACAACACAACCCACGACTTTAAACATATGCTCATTGACATATCCAACAAGGAATAAAAGCCGGCCAAGTGGTTAGCGGAGATTGGTGAAGACTTGGGCGCAGAGGGAGGTCACCGGTTTGAATCCATTCGGCGACATACAAAACTTTTACATGTAAACCCAATAGCCATTAAATAAGGGACACGTGGTGCCGATGGATTGGGCCACGTGTCTCTTCATTATTCGCCTCAAACGGGACACGTGTCAACCCTGTATTCGCCGACCTCCATTCAATTAAAATGCACCACGTCACCCACCTGCCACATCAGCATTGCCAACTCAGCTGCCACGTCATCCCGGCCACGTAGGATGCTGACGTCAGCATGTGCCACGTGTCACCCTTCCAGTGGTGCCACGTGTCACTTCCAGATTGGTCAAACCATACGCTGAAAGTGCCAAAAATGCATGACACGTGTCATGCCCAGGAGATGCCACGTGTCCTATATGGACATGCCACGTATGTTGTACGGTCCTGCCACGTGTCCTGTACGGACTGTACGGACAAGTACAGTCAGCATCAAATTTTTCTCTGTTTGGCTCGGCGAACAGATCGCGATAACTTTTCCATACGGACTCCGTTTGCGAAAGTAAATATACTGCCGGAATCAGGAGAACGAGACGGACGCAATGGTACCATTTTCGTTGCATTCCGAGCACTTTGAAAATTGAGCAAATTTTTGACCCCTGGTCCAGATTCTGATCACTTGGCAAAACCATTCTCTCTGACTTCAGACTCCAAGTGTGTTTGATTAGTTAAGAACCAGTGATTAGTTGAAAGTTGAGTGCTTGGTTTTTCTCATTTGCTTATTGGTATGAAAGATCATTTTATTTCGCATTTGCAAAGACTAAATTGGTTTGCTCTTTATTTTTGTTTTCATTGAAAGAGTTGATTGGGTTTGTCATTGCTTGTTCATTTGGTTTTTTATTTTCTGTACTCTCGCTGTCATAGTGTGGGTCCTTTTTGAAAAGTGAACAAAAAGTTTTTCTTTCAAAAAATTCTTTTCGTTTTAGAAAACATTGAAAATCAAATTATTGAGATTGTTGAAGTATTTGAAAAAGACACAATAGAGAGTTGTCATTTGATAAGTGATTGTTTGCATTTGCATTTCAAAGGAAATTTTGTATTGTAGTTCAACGTTGATTTGGAAAACTTTCTCTCTCTCCCATACATAGGATTCATTGAACGAAAAGTGATATATTTCATTCTCATCCTTGCATTGTTGGGTCAGAGTCATACAACATAAGTTTCATTTCCGTTACCTTTGAGTAAACAATAGCTCTTAATAACACTGCGTAATCATAAAATTTATCTAGTAACTCTTTTCTAGGGCTCTATTACACCAACATTTAGCTAGGCTAGCGCTTTGGAGTAGGAAGAGAGATACACTCTCCAAAAGCACAAAACACACAATAGCATCTTGTGTTAGGGAGTGTTAAATTCCATTTGCAACATCTTTTCCTGGGAAGCCCTTCTCACACAAGGGTCAAACACTAGGTTGCATTGATATTGGCAGAGTTACTCACCCTGCTTTGTTGATATCAGTGTAGAGATTGCACGTATTACGGGGATCACTCGGAGGTATACCCACAATGGTGAGTGGAATCCTTTTGAGTTGATTGTAGGCTAGATACCCTGCCCTTGCGTGTGGATCGCACTGTTGATTGTTCCCCCAGGCTTTATTGTTGTTGGTGGTGACCTTAGTGGCCTATCTTTCTAGGTTCTTACCCAAGGTGACTATGGAGGGGAAAGTCTTCACGGTACCTGGAATTGACGTTGACCAAACTCACTTAGGCTCCTTGGAGGGTATACCCACGATTATGTGTGGGAGATTGCACTAGGGTGTAAGTCCGTTAAGCAGGTCGTCAGCGTAACTTTTCCACCCTAGCCCCGCCCCTTCTTGTCTCATTGTTGCGACGTTGGATTTCATCACCAACTAGTGGCTTCAAAATTAGAAGGTTTTGTTTGCCTGGTGATTCCTTTCTAGATTTTGTTTACTAGTGTGTGTTGTTTGTTTCTCGAAGTTGACCATAGGATTTTCTTCGTGAAGTTTGTTACTCGTTTACAATAGCTCCCCCACGTCGTTCACGTAGAATACAGGGTTTATCTCCAGAGCATCTGGACGGTTCTCAACCCTTGCCTACAAGTACACCTGAGGGATCTCCTCGGCAAAGTGAAGCCACAGTCGTCACCACACCACAAGTGGAACGAACTGACTCTCTTGAACCTTTCTGAATTACCAATACTCGAGAGGATTTTTGACTTCACCCTGGTTCTGAGTGACCATTTATGCGACTGAATTCTTCTGGAGAATTAGTTGTTACATCTTCTGGATCACCCGTTGGGCCTTTTCTTGGCATAGAAGGCCAATATCCTTTTTGGTCTACAGGTGTTTTCCGAAGGGACCTTTTTGGTCCTAGTTCGCCTGTGGCCTCCGAAATCAACCCTCCGGTGTTTTCTGAGACAGAGACTATACTGTTGACTACCACTTATCACTTTACTATCCCTGTCGAAATGGCCCATCTCACAAATACTACGAGTGTCCCAACCGGGTTCACTACGGCTGGTCTTGCTCCTATAAACACACAGCGAACGCCCAATGTCACTCCAACACTACCACCCGGACACCATGCGTTGAATGCTTCTATTCCAACACCTTCGCAAACCCCATCTGGTTCTCCAGGTGGTCCTTCTTTTCCTGGGCACCCTATTCCCGGTTTTATTCCGACACTCCCTCAATTTCCTTCTGGAAGACCTTTCTTATCTTCCACTGGCAATCCTAATCCTAGTGGCACTATCTCGTCCATTACACCAAACTTGCAGATTCCTATTGGTGGACAAGGTGGTATGATTCAACTTCCTCTTACCGGACACATTCCAATTACTACACAATCTTCGATTGGGACACAACTTTCGGTTGGAACTCCACCTACGATAGGGGGACCAACCCCACCTTTTGGACAAAATATACCTCCCTCTTTGGCCCAGTATTAGAATCAGATGATACAAAATCCTCCTCAAACGACTGGGGGGCAGCAGTTGCCTGTCCCTACTATAGGCCAACCATATCCAGGTATACCCAATCCTATTTGGGTTCCGAATGCTCTAACTCATGTCCCCGCTCAAGGTTACAATCCCTGGAGCTACTATCCTCTCCAACCACCACCGAATATGCCTGGGTCTTCCCATTGTGCACAGACTGCTTACGGTCCTATTGGTTTGCCGACAGGGCTTCCACCCCAAAACCACCAGTACCCGCAGGTGAATCGACAGTTACCTTTTCTCGCTACATTGTATTTGTCGGATTTGTCTAGGATTTTAAATGATCCTATTCGTCACTCTCCCCAATGGCCTATTATTCCAGCCAAGCTTCCATCAGTCATTCCTAAATTCGACGGCAAAGTGGGAGAGGACCCAAACAATCACGTTATGACTTTTCACCTATGGTGTTCATCCAACTCGTTGATGGATGACTCTATTCGTCTACGTATTTTTCAACGAACCCTTATCGGTTCTGCTGCGAAGTGGTATATCGAATTGCCATGAGGTTTCTTCTCTGATTTTAATACCCTAGCCATGGCTTTCCTTACACATTACCAGTTACCGATCTGTTATGATATCGGGATAGAGATTTTGACTTCCTTCAAACAGACTAAAGGCACTCATATATTGAATCATAGCCATGAGTGGCGAAGGCGACAACGTCTCATTAAACTTGAAATCCCCGATCAATTACTGGCAGAATGGTTTACAAAATCCTTTGTGAACGAAATTGGTAAGGACATTGCCATGGGTGGCATTGTCACAGAGGAGCAGGCTATCAGTCGTGCTCAATATCTTGATCTCGTTTATTCGCAAACGGGAACACTTTACAATTTACTACCTGAATTACCTCATCCGAATACTTCCAACACTTCAACTGCTCCAGCTGCCTCACATGCAGCTGACGGTGTGATTGGTACTGCCCAAGCCCAATCACAATTTGTTTCAAGCACAACCCCTAAATCTGCTTCTTCTAATGTTCAAAATGCTCTGTCTCCTGCCACTCCCACCGATAAAACTTTTGAGGTAAATGTTGTCCAATCTACCCCAGTCGGTAAAAATAAATCTAAAAAGGGGAGAGGCAAGAATAAGGAGGGAAAAAATAATACTCAAGCAGAGCAACCTAAAACTACCCCTGTTGATGACCGGGATAAGCGTAAACTCCGATACCCTTGCCTTATCTGTGGTGATGATCACTACACGAAGGATTTTCCACGACGTGCCGAGGTCACTAAGTTCCTTCAGGGAGCCCCGAAACCAACTCCACCAGCTGTCTTGTCCCAACCCTTCCCGTCTCAACAACAGGCTCAGTTGGTCATCCATGACCAACCCTCATCTTCTACCACTTATTATGTTTTGATGTGTACTGGTGATTCTAAGCAGAACAACGTTGCGCTCACTACTCGAGCCAAAGATTATTCTCCAGCTAAGGAGAAGGTTGGCGATTTATCCCCTTCTTTGGTACAATATTCTCCCGCACCTCCACCTACCAACATTCCTCTTCATCTCGAACAACCGAGCCTCGACATAGTTCTACGACCCCCCCCTAAGGGTGTCATATGGAAATCAGCTTTCAATCCTCATGCTCGTGTGGCCCAGAACTACAGTATTGTTGAAGATCTGGCCCAGGCACCTTCAACGATGTCAGCCCTTGAAGTCCTTCAAACTTGTCCTGCACAACAGAAGGCACTGTTGAAAGCTATTGGTGGAATTGACCCAACAGATACAAATTTGATAGTCTTTGACTTGGATGATCACATTCCAAGGTTACCCCCTCAACTCGCGTTCCAGATACAGGTTGTTGTATCTGACAAGAACATTTTTTGAACTGTTATCGATGAGGGTGCCTCGATGTGTGTAATGTCTTTTACTTGTTGGAAAGCCATTGGCTATCCTCCCTTGAATGAATCACAAAACACTCTTAAAGCCTTCAATGGATCTGGTTTTAAGCCCTACGGTGTTCTTTCTTCGTTGCCCATTACACTAGAAGGTAAGACGGTCCAAGTTGAAGTGGAAGTCTTTGACGCTCCACTTGATTATAATCTTTTGCTTGGTCGCAGCTGGATCGATTCCATGTGCGTCGTTGTGTTGACACTTTTCCATGTAGTACGTTTCCCTCATCAAGGAAAGGTTGTTACCGTTAACCAACTCGCCTTCTTCAATTCCGATACTCGTACTGGCAACGTACCGTTTATTGCTAAAACCCCGTCGGGTTATGAGAATGTCGGTGTAGGCCTTTTAAAAGACTCCTCGTTAATGGGTACTTTCCCCATTCCACCGCCTGATGTTCCACGCCCGTCAGTTGCTTCTATCAACATGATTTCCACCGTGCCTCACGAACCTCCTGTGTCTTCCGACCCTTGGATAGTCCCTGACCCTGGAGATCATCTTCGTTTCGGCAACGCAATGCTGTTAAGTCCGGTTGAATCTGCCTATCAGGTCATTCAATCGGCAACACCTTCTACCCACTCTCTTGATGAGTTGTCTCCCGATCCTTTTCGTGTTATTTTTCCCACTAACGAGATGATCATGTCCGTCATAGAGGACACCCCTTGGGATGATGGGCATCATCATTCCATACTCTTTCTGGAACAACACACTCTTGAGAACTACCAATGGATTTCGAGTCCGTCGATTGTTGTTGTCATCTTGACGGTTCCCGCGACTACACACGATGTGTTTGCTGAAGGGAACTTAAGTAATATCTCACCCACGATTCCCATTGACATATCCATAAAACCTGGGATTGTCGAAAATGTCCATATTGGAGCTTCGTGTTCTTCCGATGAAATCATCACTTATACGTCTCTTTTCAAAGAATTTCGTGACATCTTCGCCTGGAGTTACGAAGAGATGCCAGGTATTGACCCTGCAATTGTTGTACATGAGATAAAGACATACCCCGGCGCTAAACCCGTCTGGCAACGCCTTCATCCAGTTCACCCACGTAAAGTGGATGCTATCAAGCTCGAAGTTGAGAAACTTCTGAAAGTCGGCTTTATTTATCTAGTGGCTCTTACAGAATGGGTTTCCAATCCTGTCCCGATTGACAAAAAAGGCGGCAGTATTCGTGTATGTGTTGATTATAGGGATATTAACAAAGCTTGTCCCAAAGACAACTTTCCTACCCCCTTCATCGATCAGATTGTCGATGATTGCGTCGGAAGTGAAATTTTCTCTCTCATGGATGGTTTCTCCGGCTATAATCAAATTAACATTGCTCCTGAGGATCAACATAAGACTTCTTTTATTTGTCCTTGGGGTACTTTTGCCTATCGAAAACTCCCTTTCGGTCTCAAGAACACTGGCGCAACGTTTCAATGTGCTATGTCTTATGCTTTTCATGATATCAAGCACATCGTTCAACCCTATTTGGACGATTTACCCGCTCATTCTATGCACAGAGTTGATCACCCTACCCACCTCCGAGCTATTTTCGTTCGTTGTCGATTCTGTCGTATACGTTTAAATCCTCATAAGTGCGTTTTTTGCATAGAATCCAGTCGTCTTCTAGGTTTTATCGTTTCGCATCAAGGGATCTGAGTGGATCCTTTGAAGGTTGAGGCGATTCTTAATCTCCCTCTTCCTTCTACACTGTGCCAGTTGCAAAGTTTGCAGGGGAAATAAAACTTTCTTCGTCGTTTTATCCCTAATTATGCCGAGATCACTCGTGGTTTTATGCAACTACTAAAGAAAGATTCAGAGTTCGTCTGGGATACCATTGCCAACAATGCTTTTGAATCTTTGAAGTTGTCCCTCACGCGAGCTCCGCTTCTCTTTCCTCCCGATTACAGTCGCGATTATTTCCTTTATCTTGTTGCCTCGGAGTACACTATTGGCATGGTTGTCATCCAAGAGGATGATGCGCACGACGAACATGTTATTTACTACTTGAGTCGGAGTCTCACACCTACTGAAATCAAGTATCAACATGTCGAAAAACTGGCCTTGGTTGCAGTTCAAGCCGTCCAGCGCTTCCGACACTATATCCTCTCACGCAAGACTACGGTGATTTCTCATTGCAACCCTATGCAACATATTTTGACACGTCAATTGCTAGGGGGAAAATACTCCAAATGGATTGTGATACTCCAGGAGTTTGACTTGGAATTCAACTGCGCCAAGTCCAAGAAATCCTTAGTTTTTGCTGAGTTGATATGCGATTTTCCTCACTCTGCAACGGAAAATGTAGCAGTAGATTCATTACCCAATGAATCTCTTTTCCTTATTAGCAATGACGATATTTGGTATGGGGATATAATCCAAACCCAGACTTTCCGGCCTGCTTTGTCTAGTACTGAATGACGTCGCATACGCTATCAAGCTTGTCAATACATTATCCTCGAGGATACTCTTTACCGTCGGGGAATTGACTCTGTTTTTCGACGTTGTCTAACGTTCGACGAAGCCGAGAAAGCTTTGAATGACTGCCATTCCGAAGCATGTGGTGGTCATATGTCTGGGTATGCTACTGCCCAGAAGATCTTACGCGCAGGGTATTTTAGGCCTTCTTTGTTTAACGACTTCATTACTGCCGCTCATAAATGCCATGCCTGCCAGACCTACAATCAGAAAATTCGGTCACATCCTGCTCCTCTTCATCCTGTGGTCTCAGTTGGTCCTTTTGCGAAATGGGGCATTGATTTCATGACATGTCACCCTCACTCGGTCGAGGGGCATGGCTACATCATTGTAGCCGTTGATTACTTTACGAAATGGGCCGAGGCGATGCCGACATTCGACAATACTGGAAAGATCGTAGCATTGTTTCTTTTTAATCACGTCATAGCTCGTTTTGGTGTTCCCCAAGCTATTGTCACTGATCACGGTAGCCGCTTTAGGAATTTTATGATGTCCAAACTTACTGAGAAGTCGGGTCTTCGTCATGATAACTCAACGCCCTATTATCCACAAGCTAACAGTCAGGTCGAAGCAATCAACAAAGTTCTCATAACTATGCTTCGACAGATGATAGGAATTCATAAAACAAGTTGGCACACAATGTTTTTTTTGGCATTGTGGGCGTACCGGACATCTGTCAAGTCCGCTACTGGGTTTACTCCTTTTCGGTTAGTCTATGGTGTGGAATCCATTCTTCCTATAGAATGCGAGATACCCTCTCTAAAGCTAGTTGTTGAACTCCTACCCAACACTTCTACTGAAGAAGAACGTCTATTGTATCTTATGCAATTAGACGAAACTCGACGTGATGCCACTCTAGTAATAGAAGCCCAGAAAAAATGTGTCAAGGCCCAATATGACAAGCATGTCAAGCCTCGCGTTTTCTTCGAAGGTGATCTTGTTCTTCTCTATGAACAGGATCGAGATGTGTTAGGAGCTGGAAAATTCGAATCCATGTGGCGAGGTCCTTATATTGTTCACCGAGTTTTGGAAAATGGAGCATATGAGTTGGTAGATTACGATGGTGTCCCTTTGAGTGAACCCAGGAATGGGTTGTACTTGAAGAAGTACTATGCCTAAATCATCTGTGCACAAGTACTTGTATTTTAATGTATCATACTTTGTGTGTGTTACTATAGTTTGCTTTGGTCATTATCTAGTCTCTGCCCTTATGTGACGTTGTGTTTGATTTCCATATGTCGGAGTCTTCGCTACCCTATATTGGCTTCGCTGATGGTGCTAGCCGTATTACCCGGAACCTTTCTTCCACTGCATGGGCAATCTATGCCCCAACAAACGAACTTGTATCTTTACGAGGTGTGTGCCTCGGCCGTGTGACCAACAACATTGTAGAGTATAGCGCCATTATTGAATTATTGGTTGATGCTATCTCGCTCGGAATTTGTCATTTGGTTGTGTGACTTGACTTGCATCTTGTAGTACTACAGTTAAGTAATATCTACTCTATTCGAAGTCCTACTTTGTTACGGGTGTATTTACGAATTCACCTCTTGGAACGTTATTTTTGTTGATACTTAGAACACATCTCCAAAAGACTTCATCCTCCCTTGAAATCCGGCCTTCTTTTACCTCTTCTTCTCTCTGAAATTCGACTTGTATCAAATGAAATGACTAGGGTTGACATCAATGACAACAACCAATCTTCCAACAATCTCCCCCTTTGTCATTGATGGCAACACTCATGCTCCCCCTATCATCATGATCCCAATTTCTCTCCCCCTTTGACATCAATGGCAAAGGGTATGGCTT
>ML790547.1:225342-235632 GCA_009831015.1 Picea engelmannii
GAAAATCAAGACCTTAAGAATAGATAATGGAGGAGAATACACATCAAAGGAATTCATTGCATTCTGTAAATCAGCAGGGATTAGGAGGGAGCTGACTGTTCCTCATAATCCTCAACAAAATGGTGTAGCAGAAAGAAAGAACATATCTATTGAAGAAACCATGAAGGCACTACTAAACGATCAAGGTTTATCCATGTTCTTATGGGGAGAAGCAGCCAAGACAACAATATATGTCTAGAACATAAGTCCTCACCGCATACCGAAGGACATGACTCCAGAAGAAGCCTTCTCGAGTAAGAAACCTAATGTGGAAAACCTAAGAATCTTTGGATGTACTGTTTACTCTCACATTCCCAAGGAAAAAAGGAATAAATTAGAACCCTCGGGAAAGAAGGGCATATTCGTGGGATATAGAGAATCATCCAAGGCTTATAGAATCTATATTCTGGAACAACATAAGATTGAAATCAGCAGAGACGTGACCTTCAATGAAAATATGGATTTCAAGAAATCCATAGAAGAAACTATAGAAGAAGAAGAGCATGAAGAGCCTATTGAAGAAAGCACAGAAAATCAGAATGACGAAAAGGAACAGCCTGATCATCCTATGAAACCATGTGAGACCATTGATTCAGACACCGTACCTAAGACCAAGAAACAACCAGCTTGGCTTGAAGCTACCTTACAAGAAGTAGAAAGACTCAAGGCCCCAGATGGGACATTTAGAAAAAGTAAGAAGCCTAAAAGATTCTCAAGCTATGCAGCATGTATCACAAAGCTTCTAGATGAAGAACCTACCACGTTTGAAGAAGAAGTTCAAAAGAAACAATGGAAAGAAGCTAGAACAAAAGAACACCAATCCATCATGAAAAATGATGTATGGGAAATTGTGCCTAGACCTAAAGAAAAATCAGTGGTGTTATCGCTCCAAGACACTCTTTGTGATTGTAAGTCAAAGATGCTTGGTAACTTAAAGTAAACTTGTTTTTGTATTTTTGTATGTGTGGATCAATGGGATAACTCAATTATAGTATGGTATTCAGACAGTCAAAATGAGAATCAAATGAACCAGTTCTCTCAAGGATCAATAATCAAATGATAGCTTTTAAGTGGGTGAGAAAACAGTGCGTATAAACCACATACAAATGTAGGGTTTAATAAACAATGATAAGAAACTATTAATCAAGTTATGAGCTAACCAATGAGATGACAGTCATTCTGTAGCTAAAACAACTTGAATAAGAGTACAGAAGGAAAGATGAGAATCTGACATCAATAGAGAGAGAAAACTGTGATTTGTATTATCATATGGAAACGTCTGTTTACAATATAGTATCTTCTGTATCCAAAATCGAACCCCCTTGTCTCTTACATCTATGAGCTTAAATAACCTTTACAAATTATTTTCAAGATCCTCCAAAGATGGATCTGATAACTTATTTTCTTATCTCAAATTCGAAATTGTGAGGTGGCTAGAAAAGACAGAAATTTCTGGAAAAATGTTGCTCCAAGATTCACCTATATCCTCCAAATCAAAAAATATATTGGAAAACTGAGAGAGTTTATTGAAGAGCTGCCCGTGATTATGAAAAACCTCCTTAATTTTCTAAAAATAGTATTCCAACTCATCAAAATCTGTCCTTAAAGACAGTGACTAAAACAAGAAAAATAGAGTATTTAATTTCTGGAAATATGGTGCTCAAAGATTGACCTATATTTCACAAATCACAATAGATATTGGAAAACGGAGAGAGGTTATTGAATATCCACCTGTGCTTATGAAAAAACTCCTTCAGTTTCTAAAAATATTCTTCTATATTATCAAAATCTGTCTCCCAAGAAGGTGACTAAAACAGGAAAATCCAGATTTCCAAATCTAGTCATATTCCTAGATTTTAGGATTTGATCTCTAGAATATTTCCATTGATAAAATGAAGTGCCACATGCACTCATGGATGATGTTTGATAATATATATGTTTATTCATCATCATATTCTCCTTAATAAACTCAACCAAGTCGAATTTGACCCTTTCACCAAAATAATACATTTTGGAAAATTTCTGAAAAATGATGCCTCATCTTGTGGGGAAATTTTGACTGCTTTCCTGAGCTCTAAATGAATATCTGAAAGTACCATTGGAAATATTAGGATTTCTAGTTGTCAATCAACTATTTGAGCATGTAAAACGGACTCTCCACGACTCAGAAAATTGATTTTTCCCAAGGCAGTTTATCAGCTAAAAAACTTGTACTTTCACCAGCTCACTACACTGTGAAAATAGTCATTTAGCTGGTGAAAAGAGAGACTTTCACCGGCTTACTACAATGTGAAAATTCATTTAGCTGGTGAAAGCTAAAATTTTCTTTTTGATATATTTTGAGATGCCACATCATTTTTTCATTGGATAATAAGATTTAAAGCCAATCTTATATACTTTAAAACTTAAAGATTTATAAATAAATCTTCACCTTATTATCATCTTATGATATGCTATCAAAACAAATTTCAGAATGAATTATTTGATCGCTAACATCTGGCTCCAACTGGGATGGAGACCTCCCTGCGAGGTTTCCAAGAATATAGCAGACCTTATGCCTTTAGTATTGGGCATGGAGTCATTTAGCCTTTACGATTTATCATCTGAAAACCTATAGCAAACCTGTAACCTACTTGTTTATTCATTAAATCAATCAACTGAAAATAATCAAGTTGCTCATTTCCCTCAGATATCTCAATCCTAAAAACAGACTGCTTAATCTCTGTCTGAGAAGAAAGCATGATGAACTGATGATCTGGATATGGTTAACACATAGAACTTTTCTAAATGGAGAAGGTGTTGGCGCTGGTGAAAATGATCCTGTGTCTAGATGTAATAATGATCAGATCATTTACCACTCTTAAAACTATCCTCCGTCTACCACACAGAATATATGACCAAATCCATCATCATATTCCACTAAGACATGGTGAAAACGTGTAATCATTCCTGTGCCTCCATTTAAATTGCCATCATGATTACATGACATGTGTACAATATGTCTTTTCGGGTTCTTAAGGCACTGGAGAAAAAACCCCTTTTAACACTTTCACCGACTTGCTTGCTACTGGGAGTACACTTTAGCCGTTGAAACCTGAGGCTTTCACCAACTAACTTCAACTTCAAAACAGATGTTAGCTGTTGAAATTTTTTTTCTTGATTTTTGAAAATATCTTTTGACAATCGATTTATTATAAGAAATAAAAAAATATATCCTATACTTTGATACTTGAATTTCTAAAAACATTGTATGGAACTCTATTTATGACCATGTCATCACTAAAAATGAAACAAATTGATTGGTTCATTTTTGGAGATAACATCTGGCTTGTGGAACTCATTCTCTAAAAATATTCAAGACCTATGCAACTGATCTCCTGCAAACCTGTAGCCTGCATGAAGCCTATTGGTAGCTTGCTCTGCTTATTCAACAAAAGATGAACTAGAAGGATCTACTTGCTCGGATGAAGAGCTTATTTTCTTCTTCCTACTCATAGACTAACCGGTAGAGGCAATTTGATCAAGTAAAACTAAATTTCCAATGCAGCAATATCAAAAACTGATTTACTAATATCATACTTGATCTTGACCCAAACAATATAGGAAACCATAGCATGCAAATATATAATTTGAACAAATGACAGAGCCCACTTTCATCTGAAAAAAGTATTTGAACATTTATGCTACTTATAGAATCCAAATAGTCAGCAATAGGGTCATCAAAGTCATAATGAAATACCTCTCCTTGCTGTTGTTCCAACTGAAAAATGAAATGTTGTTTCAGGCTACCTTTAATGATCTCAATGTTGAATGTAGACTGCTCAACCTCTGTTGGAGAAACATATATGATGGACTTCTGATCTAGACCCTTCTTCTCATCATCTTTCTCTTCGTGTCTGCTGCAATTCCCTTTTGTCTGCAAAACTGAAAGCTGAGGGTTGCCCTTAGTATTTGCTGCAGATCTGAAACTGTCTCCTACTGATATGTCAATCTGCTCAACATCTTCAAAGTTTTTAGAAGGAAAAATATGATCTTCATGACAAACTAAGATAGTAGATGCATTTGGTACAATGTCAAAAGCATCACTAAGGTTATCATAGTGTGGATTACTAATCTCTCTATCATAATGAATAGTATCCTCTACAACAACATACTCTTCATGAGTGTCTAATTCTTTATTCAAAAGATTGAATTCATGACAACACTCAGGATAGAGAAAGTCATTTGAAAATTGATCTTTACAAAACACATGAAAAGCATCATGAAAATATGCCAAAGAGCTGACACTTGCACTTGGAAGAGACCGGCACCAGTCAAGAGCAATCCCCTCTAATGAATGCCTGGAAAAATTAATTTGAACATCCTCATGTACAATTTCAAGCCGACGAATAAATTCATGAAAATCCAACAAGTGTTCAGCTGGCACTTCCCATTATTCTCCTTGAAATATGGGAAGGTTGCATTCCCATTCATCTCTACTAGGCACTGGATGAGGGTAACCAAAAATACTTGAAAAATTGCAAAAAGCATACCTCTTGTTCATTTCATACCAGTGGAGTCGCCATCAGATTTCTGAACAATAGAGTCGCCACTGAATATTCCTTCGTGGAGTCACTAGATCGATGATTACAACCGATTCATGTCCAGACTTTGTCTATCATCAAAACTGGATCTTGTCGTGTCCCAAGGAAGCTGAGCTTCAATCTCCTCTCCCCGGCAATGGCGCCAATTTGTTATCACTCCAAGAAACTATTTGTGGTTGTAAGTCAAAGATGCTTGGTAACTTAAAGTAAACTTGTTTTTGTATTTTTTTATGTGTATATCAATGGGATAACTCAATTACAGTATGGTATTCAGACAACAAAATGAGAATCAAATGAACCAGTGCTCTCAAGGATCAATAATCAGATGATAACTTTTAAGTGGGTGAGAAAACAATGCTTATAAACCAAATACAAATGTAGGGTTTAATAAACAATGATAAGTAACTATTAATCAATTTATGATCTAACCAATGAGATGACAATCATTCTATAGCTAAAACAACTTGAATAAGAGTACAAAAGGAAAGATGAGAATCTGACATCAATAGAGAGAGAAAACTGTGATTTGTATTATCATATGGAAAAGTCTGTTTACAATATAGTATCTTCTGTATCCAAAATCAAACCCCCTTGTCTCTTACATCTATGAGATTAAATAATCTTTACAAATTATTTTCAAGATCCTCCAAAGATGGATCTGATAACTTCTTTTCTTATCTCAAATTCGAAATTGTGAGGTGGTTGGAAAAGACAAAAAATTCTGGAAAAATGTTGCTCCAAGATTCACCTATATCCTCCAAATCACAAAATATCTTGGAAACCTAAGAGATTTTATTGAAGAGTCGTCTGTGCTTATGAAAAACCTCCTTCGGTTTCTAAAAATAATATTCCAACTCATCAGAATCTGTCCTTAAAGACAGTGACTAAAACAAGAAAAACAGAGTATTTAATTTTTGGAAATATGGTGCTCAAAGATTGACCTATGTTTCACAAATCACAATAGATCTTAGAAAACTGAGAGATTTTATTGAAGAGGCACCCGTTCTTATGAAAAACCTCCTTTAGTTTCTAAAAATACTCTTCTAGATGATCAGAATCTGTCTCCCAAGAAGGTGACTGAAACAGGAAAATCCAAATTTCCAAATCTAGTCATATTCCTACATTTTAGGATTTGATCTCTAGAATATTTCCATTGATCAAATGAAGTGCCACCTGCACTCATGGATGATATTTGATAATATATATGGTTATTCATCATCATATTCTCCTTAATAAAATCAAGCAAGTCGAATATGACCCTTTGACCAAAATAATACATTTTGGAAAATTTCTGAAAATGATGCCTCATCTTGTGGGGAAATTTTGACTGCCTTCCCGAGCTCTAAATGAATATTTGAAAGTACCATTGGAAATATTAGGATGTCTAGTTGTCAATCAACTATTTGAGCGTGTAAAACGGACTCTCCATGGCTCGGAAAATTGATTTTTCCCAAGGCAGTTTGTCAGGGGAAAAACCTGTACTTTCACCAGCTCACTACACTGTGAAAACAATCTTTTAGCTTGTGAAAAGGGAGACTTTCACCGGCTTACTACACTGTGAAAAATTCATTTAGCTGGTGAAAGATAAAATTTGTTTTTTTATATATTTTGAGATGCCACATCATTTTTTCATTGGATAATAAGATTTAAAGCCAATCTTATATACTTTAAAACTTATAGATTTATAAATAAATCTTCACCTTATTATCATCTTATGATATGATATCAAAACAAATTTCAGAATGAATTATTTGATCGCTAACAAGTGGTAACTTCAAAATGGGTATATAAGATCAAGCATGCAGCAGATGGAAGTGTGGATAAATATAAAGCAAGGTTCGTAGCTAAAGGGTTCTCCCAGAAGGAGGGAGAAGACTATGATGAAACATTTGCTCCAATTGCTAGATATACTTCCATTAGAGCTATCATATCTCTTGTTGCTTCCATGGGATGGAGTTTACATCGGACGGATGTAAAAACAACTTTCCTCAATGGAGCAATCGAAGAAGAAGTATATATTGAACAACCTCAATGGTTTGAAGTACACTCCAGAGACACTCATGTTTGCAGACTAAAGAAATCCTTATATGGACTCAAGCAAGCTCCAAGAGCTTGGTATTACAGAATAGACAACTATCTAATGAGACTTGGTTTCTCCAAAAGTCATGCAGATCCAAAACTTTACTACAAAGTCGTGAACAATGCACTTGTGGTTCTACTACTATATGTTGACGATCTATTCCTAACATATGAAGAGTCTCTCATCATCTAGTGCAAAAAGGAAATAGCTTCTGAGTTTGATATGAAAGATATTGGTCTCATGCATTATTACTTGGGACTAGAAGTATGGAAGAAGTGTGGTGAAGTATTCCTTGGACAAGGAAAGTATGCAATAAAGATTCTCAAGAAGTTTGGAATGATGGATTTCAAATCCATGGACACTCCTATGACTACAGACATAAGAAAAGTAAGAGATTCAGATTCTGATCTAGTAGATCCATCACTATATCGACAATTGATTGGGTCATTGATGTATTTGGTAAACACTCGACCAGACATTTGCTTTGTTGTGAACACACTAAACCAGTTCTAGGTGGAACCTCGACATGAGCATTGGATAGCTTCAAAGCATGTCCTAAGATATATTTGTGGTGCAATAAACTATGGTCTAAGATATCCAGTGATATACAACTTCATGGATTCACAAATTGGGCAAGAAGTGAAGAAGACAAAAAAGTACTTCAGGGATGTGTTTCAGCTTGGGCTCTGCTATGATATCCCGGGGCAGCAGGAAACAAAAGTCTTTTGCACTCAGCACAACAGAAGAAAAATATATCGCACCATGTGAGGCATGCATAGAGGCAATAAGGCTGGGAAATATAATCTCTTATTTATTTGATCAGGTTCCAAATTCAACCATAATACACTGTGACAACCAGAGTTGTATAAGGTTATCAGAACACCCAGTGTTTCATGAATGATCGAAACATATTGAGATCAAATACTACTTTATTCGAGATAAAGTCTAGGAAGGAGAAGAAAAGATCCAGTATATCCCCACAGATGAGCAGACAATAGATATCTTGACAAATCCTCTGTCCAGAATAAAGTTTGCATATTTTCGAGACAAATTGGAAATTGTGGAAATAACTCCCTTAGTCGAAAGGGAAGAAATGACTCTCCAAGTTGGGAAGGAGCACTGACATTTTATTGAATTAAGGACAGTCATTTTCAAGTTTGAAAAATGGTCCATCTTGGGAAGTTCCTTTCCAGATTCGGAAAGTGGTTTGAGATTTCTGACGGACAGGCATTTTCTAGTTTGGAAAATGGTATGGATCGAACAGTCATTTTCGTAATGAAAATGGTTCGATGGATTGTTGATGTACCATAGACAATGATTTCCCATTGTGGTTAACATGGGGAATGGTCTAGGGCAGTCTCTCTTCTTGAGGGTTACTCAAGAAGACTCGCCCGCCTCGCTGGACAACGATTTCCCTTTTTGGTTAACATGGGGAATGGTCTGTTTTGGAGGTTGGTGAGGGACAATCATTTTCTTAGGAAATGGTACGGACAATCATTCCTTAGGGAAGATTCATTCTCTCTAGGTTGCACTTTGTTTAGTGTCGGAGGAATGGCCCAGGGTGGGGAATGGTCCAGGTTCAACAATCAGGGACATGCATTCCTTAGGGCGGATTCATTCTCTCCAGGTTTCACTTTGCTTAGTGCCGGAGGAATGGCCCAGGGTGGGGAATGGTCCAGGCTCGGAAATTAGGACAGTTATTCTTCCTTGCCTGAGAAGAATAGTCCAAATAGCCCGTCATTGATGTTCTACTTTGAGGGTAGATGCTCTTTCAGATCTCATAGATGTGAGTGAAAGAATGGCCCAGATGATTCAGTTTATATCATAACAATATTTTATGTGCAGGTTGATATCAGATGATTATTATGGAGACTGCATGTCTCCAGACAGTAGAGATATGCTACTATGGTGGATATGTTCCACTGTTTGTGACTATGTGTCATGGTTTGAGTAGTTGTGTACTACCATGGATAAACACAATTGTGTTCTATTATTTGACATTGTACATGTTGTGATGGAAATTATCCAGTTGGATAATAATGATGGTGCTCGTGATGGTACAAGTTGAATGGTTTGTTTGTGCTCAAGACCATTATCGGTTATACCTCCCTAGCTAGGAGGGAGTGTCGATATTATGGTATCTTTGGGAGGTATGAAGCTCCATTGTGACCTTTGAAAAGATTAGAATGTTCCAGAAGAAAGAAAAGAAGTGAACATAACCCTAGAAGAGATGTCGGCTAAGAGAAATAATTAATATGAATTAATTAGTACCTAGAATGAGAAGTCGGCCCAGGTAGTCTGCCAGGATTACTATAAATACAGGGTGCCAATGTTTCATTTGACAAACTTCTCAGAATTGCAGACAGACACTTGTGCGCACTGCAGTCTGGTAGTCTTGTGCGCAAGTTCTGAAGAAAGTGTTGCCGCTAGTTTTGAAGCCTATTGCTTCTATCTTTTGGGTTGGACTCTCTGATCAGATTTGGTTACTTCTTTCTTGGTGCATTAGCCTTTCTTGGCTATTGGATTGCTACTAGGATTCTTCTCTCTGTCAATATCAAGGTTCTCGGAGGGTGGCTTCATCCTATGGTTGGGTGACAATAGCGATATTGTCAATGGTAAAACGAGCACATTCTAACATTTCCCTCTAAATATGTATTCAGATTTCAACTCTTGTTTTCAAATTGTCAATCAAGTCTCATCACAAAAACATGTGACACATTTGATAAGGTGTATGGTGTAGAGGTAAAGATACACATGTCTTAGAAAGGACACTCAATCAATATAATGCCTCATTTACTACATTTTCTGAAATGAGGGCACATGGACAAAACCAAGACGTCTTTTTTAGTCAATCCATGTTTCACAAACTCATCTTTGTTATGTAAAAATGATAATTCATGCGCATTTTCAAATATCGATGAGATGCACACATAATATGTTCAAGTAGGCTTGAGAATGCTGAGTAAAAAATGTGTATGCATTTTACATCCATAGAAATGGCAAGGCGGCCTATTAAGAATGGTGTACACCTTATAAAATGCATACATGTTATCTTTTCCATAGAAAATATATAAACATTCCTTTGATTTCATTTCATTGATAATGTAGGGAGAAGAAAAAACATAATTTAAACGAACACGAGCAATTGTAGTGACTAATTTTAGTTTATGTGTCTCAATATTTGAAAATCAATGTGTAACATTGCAATAGTTTTTCCTCTTTCAATGTGTGCAATGTTGGATTTTTTTATTATTATTTCATTTATTAAAAAAATATAATTAGTAATTCCCTCTTTCAACTCTTTCAATGTGTGCAATGTTGGATTTTTTTTGTATTATTTCATTTAATAATAATTTCTTATTAGTAATTGGTTAAATCTTGCAATATTTTTCTCAGCCATTAAATTCAATTTGTAATTAGAATGGGAAAATGTCAATCCCCAATATTAGGAATGTTAAGCTCAAAATCCAAATACTCCAAACCTCGACAATGTGGAGGCTAAAACCCAAAAGTCAAACATACTAGGAAACCTCTAACCACATCAATTTCAAAACATCAAGATCCTTGCTAACATTCAAATTTGAGGTG
>ML790547.1:237039-248967 GCA_009831015.1 Picea engelmannii
ACCTAATGAATGACTAACAAATGCTTCTTGTTTGTATGTGAAGTGAACCGAGTGGTCCACTTTATGAGAACATCATGAATACATAAATTAATCCATATTAATTATTTATTATATTAATATATATTAGATTGATTCTTTGCGTCGTTGATTCCTTGAAGGACGTACCACTAGTCTGGTATTGATACTAGAAAAATAAATTTTAACCATGGATCAGTGGAGAAACCACTCTAATACCAATTGAAGTGCACCACCTAGCTCACTTCAGTATGCAATGTTAAAACGAAGTCGAAAATAATTTAGATCTATGCTAAAATAAGAGTTTGGTTATACTTCTCTAGATCACATCTCACTAACTAACCTACAATAATAACCCTAATTATTTGTCATTGATCCGAAAAGATCTTTTAATGACAATGGTTGAGTTATTAAGCATGAGATAAATTACCATTTATGAAAACTAATGAAAGAGGAATCATGCCATCCATATAAACATATACAGATATGAACATAAGCATGAAGACAACAAACCATAAACACCAATGTGATAACAGAGTTCAACAATCTCCCTTATGTCTCTGGGCCTTTGTCTCAATGGGATTTCTTATATATCTTCAAAGATTTTCAAGTACATCATGAAAGTGCCAATGGATTACAAAAATGAGCTGGTCTTGTTCTACCATTTCTCAGGAACCCATAAAAACTTATGGCACCCAAATCGGATGAACGAAGCTCCCAAAAATGGCCCACAAAGGTGCGTTCCTCAATAGCTTCCCTGCATGACAGTGGCTTTAGCTCAACAATTCGGCAGCATAAACCTATTCTAAACCTCCTCCCCATGGATTCAAGAGCCTCTAGTTTATATAGGCCTGAACTTGGCAACCATCTCCCAACTCCCCCCCAAAGATCTGGCCTCAAAAAGGGCCCAAGATCCCTAAAACATGGATCAAATCCCCTCAATCAGGTTGAAAATCCATTTAAAAATCATAAGATAAGGTTAAAAACCCACTTAATAGCACATAACAGGATGCAACACCCTTTCTTAGGGCTCCTGGTCATGTGGGCGCCTCCATGTAGCCCTGTGCCATGCGCTGGCCCCTTATCCCTTAGCTTATGGTCTTATGCTACGACCCATGTGGCCACATCCATTTACCTCCACACGCTTAGACTGTAGGTAGAGCCCCCAATGAAATAGCCCACGGTTAAGCCCCATGGTCGGCGGGCTAGCCCGACCAACTGGGGCTTAACCCTTAATCTCCACGCTAACCACCAAAAGAACTGGGTCACATGCGATTTCACCAAAACCGGGGTTACATCCATATCCAATCTCCGCGCCAATAGTTACAGATCAGGGCCTAAGTTATATGATGTGGTCTGATGGTAAAAATTGCGCCGAGGGCTAGGGCTAAGCCCCAACCCTTACTCCATCTACCATAACACTTAGGTCAATATAAATATAAAGGACGCAATATAGGGGTAAGAAACACTGTATAGGCGAGCTGGTGTCGAGTCTATATGAAGATTCTGCACCCATGGAGGTCCATGGTTCAAACTCGATGGACTCCAAAATAAATTTTGCCAACAAACCTTTAACCAATGAATGGGTGCCACGTGGCAGCCCATGTTTGGGCCACGTGGCACCTTCCCAATTGCCCAATCTAATGCCACACGTCAATCACCCAATGGTCTAGTTGTTTTCCCAATTGTCAGTCCAATCACTTGGCACGTGTTGTACGACCCTACCACTGTACTTACCACATGTCGTATGGCCCTGCCACATCTACCGTACAAACATGCCACATGTCACCCTTGCAGTGGTGACACGTGTCACACTCTGATTGCTCCACCTATACATATCCACGTCAACATCCACGTACCATGCCACATCATCTGTACGGTTGTACAACCTGTACAGTTAGCTTCCACGTGGCACTGTACGTACTGTACGGACTGTACAATCATCATTTTTTTTGCCTGTTTGGCCAAATAAACAGATAGAAATATCTAGAGCATACGATGTTTGTTTGATCCCGTTCAATTTGCGTTGGGTTCGTAACGTCGAGGTCTACGCACACATCTGTTTTGAAGAGATTTTGAGCACTTTTACTTTGAGCACTTTTACTTTTAGGCCTTTCTGAGCCCTATCTTGCTCCTGGATCGAATTCTGGATCACACCTCCCCACTAAAGACCTTTTGGTCCTCCTTAAAAAATTTACCTTGACTGATTACATACTCATAAGGACAAAAATAAAACACTATGTTGTAGAAAATGATGTTATAACAGGTCATCATTTCAACATGTGTGATTACAGTAGTGAAAGCAAAATACAATGAAGTTGTGACATCCACTTTTGGAAAAACCAAGTGATTGTTTTATTTCCTTCATGGTGTTCCTCTTGCTTCGCTGGTAATAACTCTTCCTTCGTGAGTACATGCACAATCATTTTGTCCTTCTTTGGACGAAGCTCCAAATTAAGCTTCCAACATTTATCCTTTTGATGTCCTCCCCTGTCACAATAAGTGTAGTGGTTTTTTGGCATCCAGACTTGTTTTCCCTTCTCTTTCTTCTGTTATGGAGTTGAGTCTTTATGTCATGTCCCCTTCCTAGTTGACATAAACTTCCTGTACAAATATTGTCTCTTCCAACACTTGGCAACACAATGCTTGGGTGAATGACAAAAAGTACATGGATACATATTCCACAAGTTTCATATTACATGATTATGCTTTTTATAATCAAGAAGAGATTTGGAAAAATCATGACCATTATGCCTTCCTTGTTGATCTTCCCTTTGCTTTAGAGATGACTTCCATTCACTATCACAATCATGGAGTGGTACGCCATCACCTTTCATGAAGTGTTCCTGCAATGACTTAAGATGGCCATTTGAAGCATCACTTGCTTCAGATGTTTTGGAACCCATCTTGGAGAATGATCCAACTTCCTCTTTGCCATATCCCAATCCTAAATAACGAGGTCTTTCCACAACCTCAATGGGATTAACGATACCTTGGCCCTCAATTCCAAGGCCATTTCCTTCATAACCCATCTTGGTTAGCAATCTCAAACCTATACCTCTAGTATGTTTTTCAAATCCACCAAAAGAACCATCCTGATGGGAACAAGGAAAAATTGATGAATGACTTCCACTACATACCTCAGAGTTAATTTCTAAATTCGGTATAGAAGGCGATTCCTTAAATTCTTTTTTTCCTTTGTTTTTATTTGAAGATTTTACTTGAGTCGATCTCTTTCGTTCCAAGTAGTCTTCATACAACACTTTCACCATCTCAGCCATGTCAAAGAGAGTTTTTCGCATATCTTTCTCATATTGTGAAATCCCCCCTATAGATTCCATTTTCTCAATTGAGATGTGCTTTTCCCTGGTAAACATGCAAACTCAAATTCCAACCGTCAACTAGCTCTGATACCACTTGATCCAAAAATATCTTTTAACGACAATGGTTGAGTTATTAAGCATGAGTTAAATTACCATTTAGGAAAACTAATGAAAGAGGAAGAATGAAAGAGGAATCATGACAGCCATATAAACATATACATATATGAACATAAGCATGAATACAACAAACCATAAACACCAATGTGATAATGGAGTTCGACAATCTCGCCTACGTCTCCAGGCCTTTGTCTCAATGGGCTTTCTTATTTCTCTTCAAATATTTTCAAGTACATCATGAAAGTGACAATGGATTACAAAAATGAGATGGTTGTGTTCTACCAGATCTCAAGAACCCATCAAAACTAACGACACCCAAATCGAATGAACAAAGTTCCCAGAAATGGCCCGCAAAGGTGCGCTCCTCAATAGCTTCCCTGCATGACAATGGCTTTGGCTCAACAATTCGGCAGCATAAACCTATTTTGAACCTCCTCTGCATGGCTTCAAGAGCCTTTGGTTTATATAGGCTTGAAGTTGGTAACCATCTCCCAATTTCCCCCCAAGATCTGGCCTCAAAAAGGGCCCAAGATCCCTAAAAAATGGATCAAATCCCATCAATCATGCTGAAAATCCATTGAAAAATCATAAGGTAAGGTTAAAAACTCACTTAATAGCACATAACGGGATGCAACACCCTTTCTTAGGGCTCCTAGTCACCTCGGCGCCTCTATGTGGCCCTGTGCCATGCGCTGGCCCCTTATCCCTTAGCTCCTGGTCTTATGATTTGGCCCGTGTGGCCGTATCCCTTTACCTCCACACGCTCAGACTGCAGGTAGAGCCCCCGACAAAATAGCCCACGGTTAAGCGCCCTGGTCGGCGGGCTAGCTCGACCGACCGGGGCTTAACCCTTAATCTCCGCGCTAACCACCAAAAGAATCGAGTCACATGCGAGTTCACCAAAATCAGGGCTACATCCATATCCAATATCCACGCCAATAGTTACGGATCAAGGCCTGAGTTATATGCTATGGTCCGGTGGTAAAACTTGCGCCGAGGGCTGGGGCCCTACTCCGTCCGCCATAACACTTAGATCAACATAAATATAAAGGATGCAATATAGGGGTAAGCAACACTGTATAGGCGGGCTGGTGCCTGACCTATGTGAATATTCTACGCCCATGGAGATCCACGGTTCAAACTCAATGGACTCCAAAACAATTTTTTCCAACAAATCTTTAACCAATGAATGGGTGTCATGTGGCAGCCCATGTCTGGGCCACGTGGCACCTTCCCAATTGCCCAATCTGATGCCACGCATCAATCTCCCATTGGTCCAGCTGTCTGCCCAGATGTCAGTCCAGTCACCTTCCATTGTACCTACCACATGTCGTCCGAACCTGCCACTGTATGTGCCACGTGTCGTACGACCCTGCCACATCCGCCATACAGACATGCCACGTGTCACCCTTGCAGTGGTGACATGTGTCACACTATGATTGGTCCACCTGTACCTATCCATGTCAGCATCCATGTACCCTGCCACATTAGTTGTACATCCGTACGACCTGTATAGTCAGCTGCCATGTGGCACTGTACGAACTGTACAATCATCATTTTTTTCCCTGTTTGGCCAAATGAACAAATCACGATATCTGGAGCATACGATGTCTGTTTGATCCCGTTCAAGTTGTGTTGGGTTCATAACGTCAAGGCCTACACAAAAGTATGTTTTGAAGATATTCTGAGCACTTTGAGTTTTAGGCCTTTTTGAGCCCTATCTTGCTCCTGGATCTAATTCTGGATCAGTCATCTTTCTCCTTCACCATGATTCCCAAATTTTCATTATTAGGAAGAGCGTTTCATGCCATATGAATACATTCTCATCACTTCTCCAATGAGTATATGAGTCCCATCAAGGTTGAAAGAACATTGCAACAATATTGTATTAGTGCAATTATCAACATTTGAAAGCAGGTGAAAATCATCAACACTAGTGGAAATGAAGTGGAAACATTGGCAAAACATGCTTGTATTTTAATTTTCAAAATAGCATTTTCATTGGTAAATTATTAAGAGAACGTTAGCAGAAAAAATCACTAAGTTGTAAGGGAAAACATTGTTAAGGGTTGACCCTTCATGTGGCATAATCAAGTAATCATGTGATATTCCTACATGGTGTGAGGGTGGGCATATGAAAATAACTGAACCATGCCTCCTAATCATTTTTAAGGTTGTTTTTCAGTTCAACTAGTTTTTTTTTTTAAGTGAACCATGAGTCCTAATCATTTTTTATCTTTTTGGACAACCACATTCTCAACGTAACTTAGGAGATCCACACTAGCCATTTGCCAATTAAAAAAAATAAAGCGATTGGATGGGCACCACCAACAACAACATAAACATTGACACCAAAAAGAGCAATAGTCACATAAACTTAGTGAGAAAGTGGAAACCCACAAACTGTCATCTTCACATTGGATGTTTTGGTCCAATGCAACATCAAGTATGGATGTCAAATAAAGAAATATTTATGTATTCTTAATATGAGGGCTTTGAAAATCCATATTTTACTCCAATATCACAACTAGAAGTGGTTCTTTTTATAATGCAAGATTTATCAGGACATGATTCATTATTTTCATTTTGATATTTACCAATCACTATTTTAGGTGTTAGCCAATATTTATTCACAAAACGATAAGATTAATGTAGAAGTTTTACTTATACAACTAGAGGTTACAACTCTTCTTTATTATTATAATCATTTAGCACATTAGTTTCATAAATAAGATCATTGAAAGAGAGGAAATCAAAGAAACAATAGAGACACACAGATTATCCTGGGAAACTCTCATTGGAGAAGAAAACCCAACAAAAACTTCCTCAATATAGATAGACCAAAAATGAAGTAGAATATCCTCCTCTACTCCTTCACTAGGAAAGAGTAGTGCACTACTTAACCAAGAGATACCAAGACATAGACCAAGAACCCTCCTTGACGTCTCCCCAATTGCATGAGCTTCTCCTCCAAGACTTGCACATTTTTTCCTCTTGTTGCAGAGCTTATGAGTGAGTGTACAAATGTGGCACTAGCCTCCCTTATAAATAGTGGTCTAGCCAGCCTAAAATTAGGTCCGGGCCGACCTGTCACTTTACCCTCTTCATTTACATTTAAATTGTCAAGGAAAAATAGGGTTGAATTTTACAAAGGCACAATAGGGCTTAATTAATAATATTATTCAACACTCCTTCTTAGGTAGAATATTCTTCGAAGTTACAATTTTTCAACACTCCCCCTTAACAAGAAGGGTATTCTACTAACAACATCAATAACAACTGACTGGAATCAATACAATATCAAGAGGAGGATACATCATCATCAAAATTTGGAACACTTTCTGTCATATCTATAAACATTAACAAGTTTATAGTTTTTCTCATCAACAACGTTACTAGAAACTGAGCATCATCATCATCTGCAGCACAGAGCTGGAGTAACATCATCAACATGAAGCTAGAACATCAACATCAATAACATGAAGATGGAACAACAACATCAATGGAAACAAAATGATATAGGAGCATCAACAACGGTAGCAGCAACAACAACAACAGTGGGCACTTCGACAGACCATCCATCCGGACCTTACGGGATTTGTCCAGGGATAATAAAATCCCCTAGGATATAAATCCTAACAAGATGCCACACTACTAACCACAAAAAGTACATACATACATAGGCACTCCGACAGACCGTCCATCTGGACCTTACGGTATCTATCCAGGGATGATCAATCCCCTAGGATATAAATCCTAATGAGTTTCCCTACTGGTGGTCAAGATACCATAGTATCATCAACGTCACTCCCCCTTTCGAGGGAATTCCTTTTGGACTACACCAATCTTGTCTCAAAAGTACTCAAACTTCACATGAGAAAGAGGCTTAGTCAACACATCTGCTACTTACTCATATGTGCCAACATACTAGAGCCTCACAACTCCCTTCTGTACCATATCATGAATGTAGTGGTACTAGATCTCAATGTGCTTCGTCTTATCGTGGAACACTGGGTTCTTTTTCATCTTTATGCAACTCTGCTTATCACAAAATATCATGGTAGCATCCATCTCTAGGTCAAATAGACATGTCAACAACTTCTGAAGCCATATGGATTCACAACTGGCAGAGCATGCTGCAATGTACTACACTTTTTCCGTACTGAGAGCAATAATGGATTGCTTCCTACTTTGCTACGAAGTCATGGCTAACCCTAAACTAAAACAACATCCTGAAGTGTTTTTTCTATCTGAAGCACTTCCAACCCAATTTGAATTAGTATAGCCATACAATATGAATTCACAATCTCCAATATAATAGAGGCCATAGTCCAATGCATCCTTAAGGTATATCATCACATGCTTTGTAGCTACAACGTGAACATGTCTGGGCTCCACCAGATACTGACTCAAGGTGTTCACAACAAATCATATATCTGGTCTGATATTCATTAGATACATCAACGAACCAATCACCTGTCTATATAGAGTAACAACAACTATTTCTAACGACGTATCAGCCAATAACTTCATATTTGTCTCCAATATAGGAGTGTACATGGATTTACAGTCCATCATGTCGAATCTCTTCAGAATTTCCACAACATACTTTCCTTGACTAAGGAAAATCTCTTCTAGTCTCTGCCATACTTCAAGACCTAAGAAATAGTGCATTGGGCCTAGGTATTTCATTTCGAATTCAACGACAAGATTCTTCTTACAATCTGTGATGGGATTTTCTTCATCTGTCAAGAATAAGTCATCCACATATAGTAGCAATATAAATGTTCCATCATTTTCAATCTTGAAGTAAAGGTTGGGATCAACTTTACTCTTGGTAAATCCCAAGCTCATCAAAAAACTATCAATCCTGCCATACCAAGCTCTTGGAGCTTGCTTCAACTTGCATACATTAGTCTTCCTATCCTGTACTTCGAAACCAAATTTTCACATCACATTGTACCAACCTGGTACACTTGCTCAGCTGCAAATCAATCTGCATAATAATGTGTTGGTTCTTTGTGCTTTCTGTAAAACACTATTTGTCTCACTGCCTGATAGTATGTCCTCTACTGCTTATGGAACTGTTCCTTCTGGAATCGAGACTCTATACTTGCTGCTACTATTTCTGAAGCTGCAAAATTGTCATACCTTCTCTCTTTGAATATCATACTGCATCGTCTTATTTCAATGAATCATGTTTGTTCTATATATACTTCTTCTGATTACTGGAGCAAGTGTCTCGTCATAGTATTCTCCCTCTTGTTGGGAGAATCCTCTGGACACAAATCAGAATTTTTACATATTTATATTGTTATCTTCCACATGCTTGATCTGTTATATGAATCTTGGAAGTCACCATTGAATTCCCTTCTAGTTTCAAGGAAAAATCCATATTCCAGTCCTTCTGACTGGCTTCCTCCTCTATCACTGAAATAAGGGAATTTTCCTAGGAGATTTCACGTCTCCTATAAGTATATAAAGCTATGATCTAGTATTATCAACTCATGGCATTTGTCTATCTATCCTGGAAGATGTCTCTTTTTCCCATCTGATCCTCTATGAGATCAAGCTCACTCTGAGTCTCCATGCTCCCTTTGAAGCTTGACTCCCTCTGAGTCTATATAATATTTGGAGCCATATTCGCCCTATGATATGTCACACCAATGATATATGGCTTTACGTCCTGCAAAGTGTCATGGGACCATGCTAGTCTCTTCCTGTGTACTGCGTTGATTCTGGGTAGGCCCTTCTGGCTCTACTAACTCTTCCTGGTGATCTAAAGAGTGATCAACTACACTAGAGGGTTTTGTTTTGTTTTCTTTGGAGCCTTCTGCTCCTCATCTTCATATGAGATGTTGTGTATCTAGAAAAAGCAGCTTCTTCTTGTTCTTCTTCGGTACATGGATGTATATGGTCATGTATACAACTTGGATAGTCTGCTCCATGTCTCATCTAATATGTTGCCTCCTGCATTTGTCACTATAGCTCCCTTCAGGGTTATCACCTGTTCCCTGCCCGGAACAAGAACAACACGGGAGAAACAATAGACAATAATAATACTCTTTATAATAATAATAAACAGAATAACAAGAACAATCGTCATAGTAGAGTTTTGAGAGATATCACTTGTGACATGCCTGGAACAAGGGTCAAAAGTAAGAAATATAATAATAAGAAATGAGAGAAACACTCTTCAATTGTTTTGATCAATCATTCCTCCATGGTAACCTGGAAACAAAACAAGAAGTTTCTCCTGGAGGAAATGTCAGTTATATCTAGTAAATAATTACAATAAGCACTTATCTCAATATTTCTCACATGCTACCAAGTATTCAATAATAAAAAATTTCAAACATTGTTATCACAATTATAGTGTTTAGAAGTTATCAAACTTCATATGTGTGAATTTGAATCTTATCAATTTAATCAATCAAACCTGGAACCTGAAGTATTGTCCTCAAGAATGAGTGTCGTTTTTTTTCTTCTGAGTCTCCTTCACTCATGATGACAAGTATTTTCTTCAACCTGTCCTCTGTACTAAGACAATATGCTATCTTGACAGAAATCTAAGTTAGGGAATAAAGTCTATAATCTCATCTTTATTCAATCTAATACTTTGACTTTAATTTTGACCAATGGTTAGTACGATAACTTCAACAAAATCAAAATGCAACTTGGATATTCATAAGATCACAATAATTCCATAACAAGTAGAGGAATATCAAAGTAATCAAACCTGAGGTTGCTTAGTTCCTCTAAATGTGTTGGATCTGAGATCCTTATGGATCTATGATTGTTGCTTAGACAAAAGATCCTTTCGTTTGCAAGTACCCTTTAAAATAATGATACAGTTTGAACACATGTAAGTACATACCTCTGATAGTATCGACAGGTAGTGGCACCATCCGACAACAGCGACAAGCAATACCGAACCTTTAAAACTTCAAAGATGCTTCAATTTGTAACTTAAATTTAGATGGATATTTGCTAGGGTAAGGCACACTAGGACAATAAAAATCAGTCCCAACACTTCACAAAAACTTTTATCGCAATTGGTACTGTAGATGGTGTTGCAATTGGCATGAAGGAACTGGCACTGCAACTGCAACTGATACTTCAACTGCAATTGCAACTGATATTGCAACTAATACTTCAACTACAACTGCAACTTAGGGTTTTATGAGGAAAACCTAATTTTTCAAACTTCAAATTTTGGAATTATGATCTAGGGCATAGATGCACTCTCCTAGGGAGAGCTCCTAGATGTGGTTACTTCCCCCAATGCCCTCCTTAAACAGGAAAAATGTCACACTTAGGGTTTATGCAGAAACCCTAATTTTGCAGTAGCTGCAATACTAAAAATTGGATTTTGGAGAGGGTGCGTTGAGGCTAGTCACTTCTTATAAACTATGAGTTGGTCTCTTTCAGGCTTGCACTGATACCATGTTGAAGTTTTACTTATATATCTAGAAGTTTCTATTCTTCTTTATTATTATAATCATTTAGCACATTAGCTGCATAAATAAGATCACTGAAAGAGAGGAAATCATAGAAACAATAGAGACACACAGATTATCTTGGGAAACCCTCATGGGGAAGAAAAGCCATCAAAAACTTCCTCAATATAGATATAACAAAAAAGAAGAAGAAGATCCTCCTCTACTCCTTCACTAGGAAAGAGTAGCTCACTACTTAACCAAGAGATACCAAGACATAGACCAAGAACCCTCCTTGATGTCACCCCCGGTTGCAACAACTTCTCCTCCAAGACTTGCGCACTTTTTCCTCTTGTTGCAGAGATTATGAGTGAGTGTACAAATGAGGCACTGACCTCCCTTATAAATAGTGGTATGGCCAACCTAAAATTATGTCTCGGTCGACCTATCACTTTACCCTCTTAATTTACATTTAAATTGTCAAGGCGCAATAGGGATGACTTTTACAAAGGCACAATAGGGCCTAATTAACAATATTATTCAACACTCCTTCCTAGGTAAAATATTCTTTGAAGTTACAATATTTCAACAATTACATGTATGAAACTACATTTCAACACAATGTCAAAATCCATAAGAGAAAAAACCCCAACCCAAAAATTTGAGGTGGTGAAAGGAATGCAAGCCTCAAGGAGCCTAATTGGTACATCAACTTTTAGGGGCCATAAATTTTGCATACAAGATTTGTTTTGGGATTTTTTTGGACAATTAGTAATATTATTTTGATTTCTACAAGTTTCATAGGCCATTATGACTTAAGTTTCATCACCATCAAAATCATAAAAAATTCATGGGATAGGAGAAAAACATGTTGGACAATCAAGGCCTATTAAATTGGCAAGATTTAGGATCATTTATGACATATAGTCACTAACTTGGACATCCACCTAGATTAGTGTTTTTCTATGTAGTCCAACATAATGGTTTCTTATATACACCATATTTTGCAACAATTTGTTTCCCTTAACTAGAAT